>NEWO01000388.1:7016-22212 GCA_003013225.1 Phalaenopsis aphrodite
AATGTAGTTAAATTTTTGCATCTGTGGGATAAAAGATTTCTGTAATCATTAATCAATAGTGAATTTTCACAATTGGGCAAAACCCCGTGATTTTTCCCTTTACGGATATTCCACGTAAAAACTTATAGAATCATCATTGTTTGTTTCTTTTCATCTGTGTATTCTGAATTCTTGTACAACACTAAGATGATAATCTGTTATTCTACCGCCGAAAATTTTCTAGCATGAATCATATATAAAAATAAAGTTTAAATATTAGACATATAAATACATAAGAATTGAGTGCTATGTACCTAAATCTTTCAATTTTAAAATTGATTAAAAAAAATAAATGAGCTGCTCCTCACATTAATTTTAAAAGCGGTACAAGATGAAGTTGAGGAGCATAGTTGTCCCTTCATGATAGCCGTCTGATTGCCGGATCGTATGTTCTGCTCCTTTCCTTTTACTTACTGAGCCCATTAATTCACGTTTCTTAAAATGATATTGCCGTAATCGACTCTGTTTAGGATTTCTATCGTGATATTCAAATTTTCAAATTTTTAGCTGTTTCTTTTATACGCACACATTTCTTAGCAAACTAACAAGGGAAAATTTTCACACGCACTATATTCTCTGTCCCCCGCTCCTTCTTTGCTATCTCTCTCTCTCTCTCTCTCTGTGCTTTTGTTCATTTCACAGTTCCAATGAAATGAAATCCTTCAATTGTTGAAATCCAAGCCTTTATCTTGCAAGGTTTTCTGGTTGCTCATTGAAACTTATTCAAAGATGATTGCTTGGGCCATCAAATCGTTTGCTTTTTGCTTCCAAAGTCATAAAAAATTGCATCTTTTTGTATCTCTTTGTGCTGCGGTCTTTGCTCTGCATCAGATTTGGTGGAATGCGTTAAAACACCAGCTTCCAGGTGAGCGCTTTTACTCCGTAAGGTCATCATCGAAACTGGTTCTCTTATTTGCATAGGTTTTTTTTTTTTTCCTTCGGTTATGTGTGAAGGCTCTTTCTCTGCTATTATGTGTTTGCAGCTTTGGGAACGATTTATTTGTATTCTTATGTCCTCTGGAATGCCTTTTAGTGATGAGTGGGGAGCATTTGTGAAGGAGATCTCAAAAGCTTCTTATTCACTGTTTTTTTCTTAATGGTTTTCTGAAAAGACTGCATTTTTCTGATAACTTTTAAAGCTGAGATTTTGCTTTTCCTTAATGATTTTACTTCATTCTTACGCGTTCAAAGAAAGCAATCATTTGATTTATCGATGTATTCTTTTCAAGTATAGAGTGAATAGTATTTTAACCCTATTTTTATGACATCAAGCAGTCGAAAAATTATTCCATACGTGAAACACATGGAAGCCTGCATGCGGTAGCCAATTACAAAATGCAACATGGAATCAACCCCTCTATTATTATTTAGGTTTAAAACTCTATTATATTATGACCGACCCGACCCGAATCCCGCCCAAGCAAAAAAAAAAGTGCATTTTTGTCATTTTCGCTTCCCGCCAATTGGAAAAAAGACGTATTTTGTCTCCTTTAAGTATAGGGATTCAAGATATTCTCATTTCGTTGCCTTTCTGAGATTCATTCATATTCGGTGGACCTTGTTCGATGGAAGTATTTCTTGAAGATGAAATGTTGCTGGAATCTCAAAATACTTTCGAAAAACATGACAATGAGTTGGAATCTCAAAATATTTTCGAGAATCACGAGAATGAGCTGAGTTTAGATGCAACAGAAGGAATTCAGCAGGAAGGTTATACTTGTTTGACTGCAGATTTATGTTTTAAGAAATATTTGTTTTGTTAATGAAGTTAGCAAATCCATTACGAATTACCTGATACAAATCACATCTTCGTCATTGACACCAGATTTTATAACTATCTCAATTTTAGATGTGCGAACAACTTGAAACTTCCTCTTAATCAACCTTTGATTATTGATGTGAATGATTTTTCAACTGCTTATCTTTCAAGGTTAATTGAATCGCTAAATAACTCCATCTCATTTTTTCCGAACAATCAAGAAACTCTCTCTTCCACTAAACTAAATAATACACATATTGCAATTTTCAGCTTTCTTCATGATTCTAACCAAGACCTCAATGAGCCGTTAAATAACTCTGATGTCATTGCCCACAAATTTGTATCAAATGGTTCAAAAAACTGTACTTGTCTTGTTCACCCTTGGTACTTCTTTCCTGCATGCAATAATTTAAGTTATAGAAATGTAATGTTCTATAAAGAAATAAATTTTCAAAATACGAACACTATAGTAAAATAAGTGCATCTACTAAAACAGTTATGACAATAATATTATAGTCACATAACAATAAAATCACAAAAATACAACAATAAAACTGTCTTTAATAGTACAATGACACAACAATAAAACCATAATAATACCATAATAGCCCCACAATAACACCAACATCCCTCATTAACCAAAATAACACGAGAATACTGACAAGATAATACTGTAGTAACACTTAAAACCATTACCCCGAACTAAATGCCAACATAACATAAACAGCTACAGCGACAACAACTTCGAATAAACTGAAAACGACTAAAATAACACTCTGATAAACCCATAGAAATAACTGGTTAAACACAAGTAATGAGACAAATGTCAAAAGTATTCCTCCGATAAACAACTAAAGTAACTATTAAATCATCTAATTAAACCTCTGATAAACCCAGATAAATGGCACAATTATCCATTAAATAAAAAAATAAAACTCGAGCAAACCCTGGATCCCCAAAACCGCAACATTGCTTTCAAGATACAAAAAATATTCTGAGCGAAGCTAAACTCATTTGGATCTGGAAGTCGTTGTCGTTGTCTTCGTCGAAAACATTTTGAGCGAAGCTAAACTCACTTGGATCTGGAAGTCATTGTCATTGTCGTTGTGGCGAGAGAGCAATCCATTTCGGCAGCTCAAAACTCTAAANGTTTAAAACTCTATTATATTATGACCGACCCAACCTGAATCCCGCCCAAGCAAAAAAAAAATTGCACTTTTGTCATTTTCGCTTCCCGCCAATTGGAAAAAAGACGTATTTTGTCTCCTTTAAGTATAGGGATTCAGGATATTCTCATTTCGTTGTCTTTCTGAGATTCATTCATATTCGGTGGACCTTGTTCGATGGAATTATTTCTTGAAGATGAAATGTTGTTGGAATCTCAAAATACTTTCGAGAAACATGACAATGAGTTGGAATCTCAAAATATTTTCGAGAATCACGAGAATGAGCTGAGTTTAGATGCAACAGAAGGAATTCAGCAGGAAGATTATACTTGTTTGACTGCAGATTTATGTTGTAAATAATATTTGTTTTGTTAATGAAGTTAGCAAACCCATTACAACTTACCTGATACAAATCACATCTTCGTCATTGACACCAGATTTTATAACTACCTCAATTTTAGATGTGCGAACAACTTGAAAGTTCCTCTTAATCAACCTTTGATTATTGATGTGAATGATTTTTCAACTGCTTATCTTTCAAGCTTAGTTGAATCGCTAAATAAGTCCATCTCATTTTTTCCGAGCAATCAAGAAACTCTCTCTTCCACTAAAATAAATAATACACATATTGCAATTTTCAGCTTTCTTCATGATTCTAACTAAGACCTCAATGAGCCGTTAAATAACTCTGATCTCATTGCCCACAAATTTGTATCAAATGGTTCAAAAAATCGTACTTGTCTTGTTCACCCTTGGTACTTCTTTCCTGCATGCAATAATTTAAGTTATAGAAATACAATGTTCTATAGAGAAATAAATTTTCAAAATACGAACACTATAGTAAAACAAGTGCGTCTACTAAAACAGTTATGACAATAATATCATAATCACATAACAATAAAACCACAAAAACAGAGCAATAAAACCGTCTTTAACAGTACAATGACACAACAATAAAACCATAATAATATCATAATAGCCCCACAATAACACCAACATCTCTCATTAACCAAAATAACACGAGAATACTGACAAGATAATACCGTAGTAACACTTAAAACCATTACCCCGAACTAAATGCCAGCATAACATAAACAACTACAGCGACAACAACTTCGAATAAACTGAAAAAGACTAAAATAACACTCCGATAAACCCATAGAAATAACTGGTTAAACACAAGTAATGAGACAAATGACAAAAGTATCCCTCCGATAAACAACTAAAGTAACTATTAAATCATCTAATTAAACCTCCGATAAACCCAGATAAATGCGACAACTATCCATTAAATCAAAAAATAAAACTCAAGCAAACCCTGGATCGCTAAAACCACAACATTGTCTTCAAGATAAAAAAAAAATATTCTGAGCGAAGCTAAACTCATTTGGATCTGGAAGTCGTTGTCGTTGTCTTCGTCGAAAATATTTTGAGCGAAGCTAAACTCACTTGGATCTGGAAGTCATTGTCATTGTCGTTGTGGCGAGAGAGCAATCCATTTCGGCAGCTCAAAACTCTAAAGTGCGAAAATAAAGTGGGGGAAAACCTTTATGCTTTTTAATTTCCCAAAAAAAGAAGGGCCGGGCCAACCCCAAGAAGTAAAAAAAAAAGGAATTTACATATTTTAAGTTAGTGAGACCAGATTCCACATGACATTTTCTAATAGGCTACCACATGCAGACTTTCATGCGTTGCACGTATGAAATAATTTTTCCAAGTAGTCAGTCAAACTTGTTGCATGAAGATGTCTGCCTAATTTTCCAACTTATTGATCTAAGGCCATTTGATGGTTAAAATAAATGACCGGAAAAATGATGACCATAATCACCATTGATAATACTAGATAGTCTTATATTGTTGTAAGATAATATTAAACTAAACTAATTGATAATAGTATTATATAAATAGTATTGTTATCTAAATTGCATTGTGATCTTGATAACATTGAACCAAATTGGCCCTTAGTTTTCTTTTCTTTTTGTGCGAGTGTGTGTGCACACCCATGTGGAGATTGAATTTGAGTTGGTGGACATAAAGTTATGATGTTTTGATATAAACCTCTTTTGAGTTCTTTTAGATGAGCGTGGAAAGAAAAATTTATAAGATCTTCCTATAGCGCATTCTTGATGTTTTCTAAGCTTTTCTTGTGGAAGTCTCTGTAGTTTTGTTTTCCCAGCAGAAAAAAAAAATAAAAGAAATTTATTGTGACCAAAATAATTCTCTAATCATATCCTTGTGGATTGTATGTTCTTCTACCACTGGGCCCTGTTTACCAGTGTAGTATGGGTAATAGCTGCATTGTTGCACAAGTTTATATACTAGATGACGAGAAATAAAGGAAGAAATTTGAATTATATAGCATCTTGACAAAATGCTCTTATCATTTGTAAGACACAAACAATCATTCTCGAATTCTATGTTGTGTGCATGGGGTCCCCTTGGAACTTGGGATTTTATCATGAACATGGAAAGATTTGGCAAGGTAAAATCCCATTGGGTTTTTTTCTTTCTTTCTTTCCGTGAACGCTTTTTAATAAGCCTAGTTATGAGTTAACATGGGAAATTCAAAGAAAACATATATGAGAATGTCATTGTTCGAGAGCATAATTTCTTCGATCGATTAAAGAAACCTTGGTGGACAACTTAAAGAAACACTCTACTTGTTACACCCAACTGAGGCATGCTTGTTTTGGTTGTGCAACCTATAAATGTGTGCTTTTGTGGAAATATTGAGTGATATGCTTGTGTTGCAAGCTAAGCATGCTTTGTTGGATGCATCTATTTGCTAGTAGATCACGATGTATAACTCAAATCAAACCTCAGCCCATTCGAAATAAAAAAAAAAAAACATTAAATTCAAGACAAATTTATAATACTTGAGCATCCAAACTTCAGTTACAAGAATGGCTATTTACTTAAGCTTACATGCATAAGAGAATCGTTATTATAATTTGAAGCCATTTATTTCTCAAGCAACATTGAAAGAAGCCATCTAATTATTAAAAGACAATGATTTCCAATACGAAGGTGGTTATATTTGCTTCGTAGGAGGCCGATAACCTTCTCACTAAAACATATCCTCTGGCATTTTTGAATCCACCCGTCCCCCCCACTATCTGCAACTCTCCTTCTCCCTTCGTAATTAAGTATTCCCCAATTAGTATGAGCGAGCTTCCTGCAGCCAAGCAATAACCAACAAATAAAATAAAGCTTAATAGAGAATGAAGAATGAATAAATATAAATATAGATAGATAAATACATAGGAATTGTGTGGTATGTATATATGTAAGCACCTCTTGATATATATTAGTATTTACATGTCAAAGGGTAGTAATCGGTGAAAACCAATTGTAGGGTGGCCATTGCAGAAGAACCATCTTGCGATGTGATTGTGGCTGTGCCCTGCATCCGACCGAGAGGGCGGGTGGTGGGGTTATGGCCCTCAGTGATGGGGTTATCTAGAACAAACATGTTACCAAAGGTGATACGCTTGTTCGGTTCATCGACAGGGCTCGACACCACTTTTATGCTAGTCGCATTGGGGAATTTGGTTCTTTCATGCTCGTAGAAACGCAGCCGGGTCTGTTTCTCATTCTTCTCTGAAGTTGCAGTGCTGGTATTTGAAGTTAAGAATAGGGCGATGGCCACAAAAATAGCGAGACAGAAGGAGATAGAAGCCATTGGATGTAGAGGATGGAAGGTTGTTGAATGAATAAATATTGTAAGTGTTGCCATTTGGGATGGATGATGAGCCTGAATTTATACAGGATTTCAGTAGATGATGCTGTAACAAAACAAATATCATCACGTCCATTTTCCATGAGATTAAGTATTAATTTATTGCTTCATGAATTCTTAGTCTTGGAGCTTTATTTGACGATGTCTGCTCCCTTCTTTATACCTCATGCGTGATTCAAAATTATCATAAACAAAACTGATCAAATCAAAACAGTTTTAATTTGCAGAATGATGTTAGCTGGATGGAGCAGAAAATGAGATATATTCAGCATTATATATTTATCCCTGTTGAAAATTAGAGATTTATCCCTGTTTTTTATGTTTTTCTTCCTTTCCATAGAATGTTGAACATTATTTTTGGAGGCATCCATGCTGAAAAATTAGAATCTTGCATTCTTGCGGGTGGTAGAAAACAAATATGCAAATATGGTATCTATATTCATGCTAATTCAAAGCATGCATGACATATGTCATTTGTTTTGATGAGCATAGTAATTAAACTTATATACATATACATATATAGACATGTATATATGTAGATAAAGATACNTATATATATATATATATATATATATATATATATATATATATATATATATATATATATATATATATATATATATATATATATATATATATGAACTCCCATTAGGTTGCATTATAAAAAAAAAGATAAAAGGAGTGCTGGTTGAATAATTACTAGATGAACTAAAATAAACCCATGTAGCTTAGTCCTGATAATTCATCAATTTCATGATAATCTTTTATTACAAAAAAATTAATTTTGGTCAAATAATAATCCTACAAAGGATTACAGAGAAGTCGTTACATTTATGGATGACTTGATTTATATTGGCAATGTTCAAGAAAAATATGTGAACCATAAAATTATTTACTTCAGGAATCTAAAAAAAAAAAAAACTACATAACATACTTTTTTGAAATTGAAGTATCTTAATCAAGAAAACAAACCTTTTAAATGCAAGAAAATTATTTCTTAGTACTATTGCATGAAATTGATCTATCAGCTTTCCAAAGTAATTGACACTAAAAAAAATAGGTTCTAAATATATGCATCAAAATAAGCCTAGCAATCATGGACAAAGAAAAAAAAGTAGGAGATTTGTTGAATAATTGATATACTTGACTCACATAAAATCAAATTTTACTACAAGTTTAGTCATTCAGTTCATTGATAATATTAGTTATGTGAATTTCGTGGTTTCTAAAATCTACTCTAGAGATATAAATTCAATTCTCCATAACACAAATAGGCTAAAGATTAAGCTATATATATAAATAATGGTCAGGCAAGGACAGCTGACAATGGAGAATCAAAGTTGAAATAATTTACATTTGTTAGTAAAAACATAGTTGCCGGAAGAAGTAAGAAAATAGAAAATTATCACAAAATATACTATAGTGATTGAGTATAGAGGAATGTCCTTATAAATTTGCAAAATATACTATAGTGATTGACTGCACTCAAAGTTCCTAAGCAAGTTGGACATGTGTTGCATTTATGCGCAGTAATTTGAGGACAGTGTTTGGGATTATCAGCCACAAAATAATTACGCACCTTAAAAATTTATATGCTACGATTATATCAAATACGGGATGAATGTCCACTTTAAAAATCAATCCATACTCATGCTTCATTTTCTATTACTATTAATAAAGTAATTTCATAATTTAATTTAAGTATTATTAACTAATAATTTTGCACGTGTAAGAGGTAACTTTTTTCTACAGTTTGATGCCAGAAATCAAAGTCAAGATTTTTATGATCCGATTTGTTATTTTTAAAAGAAAGAACTTGAAAAATTGCAGACATGGTGTAATAATGATTAAAATAAACCTTAGGAATATATTTATTTAACTATTAGTTTATTTGACTATTAATATAAACCTATGAATCTGCTGACGTAGAACAGAAGCCACACGGTTGGTAGGGCTGTTAAAATGGCTCGTTGTTCGCGAACAGCTAGTGTTCGGCTCGTTAAGAAGCTTGTGTTTGGTTCATTCGCTAAGTTAAAGAACTGAACACGAACAAAGATTTGCTCGGCTCGTTTTGGCTTGCATATATATACATTAATGAGTAGTATTTTTAAAAAAATTTGATTAATTACAAGACTACGAAGATTTATAATCAATTAAAAGTATTAATTAAGAAAATAGAATAAAAATTGTTAAATTAGATCCAAATAATGTTTTAATATAAACAATAATTTTTAAATTTTGTCCAATTTCTTAACATCTTATGCCTACGTGATTAGAGTTGTGAGAACGACTCTTTGTTCGTAAACGGCTAGTGTTCAACTCTTTAAGCAAACGAGCTGAACACGAACACATTTTTTGAGCTCGAAATATAAATGAGCCGAACAAAAGTTGAGTCTGGGCTCTCTCGTGTTTGGCTTGTTTACACCCCTAACGGCGGGTATAAGCTGGAATAAACAAAAGTGGATGCGAACCAAGCATCTAGAGAGAATAAATTATACATTAAAGAACAAAAGTATAACAATCATGAATTTGAAAAATAAAATTATATACTGGGTCTCCATAATGTATATAAAATTATTACTTAACTGGCTGGTAAGTGTACGTCCAAATGCTTGGAAAATTTTTTATGACTTTTAAGTTAAAAGGATGAATTCAACAGAATAAATTTTATTCGGGGAGTTCTACGGCTAGTTCTCATAATTAAAAAATTATTTTGAAGAAAGCTCCTCAGAATTTGCTATCTACAGAACCATCCTCAACCCCAATTAATATATTGGAATGTCGAGTCCATTTTTAAAGTCTTAACAGTTATTATTAATTAAATTCCCAGCTTTGCATTATGGTCTAATTTGTCGTTTTACTCAGAAATTTTAGGAAATTTACTCTTCTGCTGACGATTTGAAAGCCTTACACTTGTAGACATTCAGTGCCAATGGTGAAGCTTCGAATTACTTGCAGCTGCAGGCCAATACTACTTGTAATAATTCGCTGCTCCAGTTGTCCAATCCACACACACACAGGGATATAAAAATATATAATGCATAACCTGCTTTTTAAGTTTTCTTATTTTTTTATTTTTGTTTGTTTTTTGCGTAATACTTTGTTTTTCACATATTGTTTTATTGGACAAAATGAGCGTCTAAATGTAATTTTTTTCTGGATTCTTTATTTTAGTTATAATTAAGATGCTTCACGTGTCAACACATCTTTTCAGTTATTTTACATTGCCAAAGAAAACATCCAAATTTGTAGATTATTTAAAATGTTAATCTGTTTTAATTTATTCATATGTATTGTAAGAGAGATTAGCAAGTCGTCCGTCTTGTCGTGAAGTTTTTAGTATATACCAGTTATAAAGATAATCAAATAACTCATACTTGTTAGAATAATAATTGAGAGTGCCATAATTTTTGTCGTTAATTTGTTTATTTATTGATTAGTAAGGCCAGATTCACTAATGATTTAAGAATGTAATGGATCACATTGTTGTGGTATGGAGAAGAAGATCGAATAGGTGAGTTGTCGAAGGATAACTTTGGTTTAAAAAAAATAAAAAATGGACAGTGTAATTGTGCGCAACTCCATATCATAAGAAAAATCATTGGGCAATAAGGCATAAATTAATAAAGAGAGACTGAAAGGAAGTTTTGATGAGAATATTTTCATAAACTAAATTTCCCTTTATTTAACTCGATGTAGTCTCCCTAAGTATATCTCAAAGCACACCAATAACATCATGATTATAGTTCGCAGAACTAATATTTTGATGTTAAAATATGACAAAACATGTTATTAGAGTGTGTTAAGTCTGTTTTGCAGAGACGAACATTCAAAACCCAGAGCAGAAGAATGAACCTCAACTAAACCATCAACGATAAAACAAAACTCGAGGATATATCAGAATCCTTAAAAATCTGCTACCTTTAGGGCAGGACTTCAACATCCTTTCCTTGACAAAAACACTTGAAATTTTTAAGAACAAATTAGAACCACAATTGGGAGTTTTCTTAAGTAGTCTCGACTACTTAAGATGTAATTAACTATAAAGACTTGTCTTATAGGAGGATGAGAACTCAAGAACAGGTATATCAACCAGAATTCTCTTGTAGTTTAGCTTTCATAAGGTATCCGTTGCAGTTATGTCTTTAAAGCATACTGAGTTGATCGCACTTTGGATTTACCTTTTAGAGCAAACAATCGAAAATTCACCTTATAAAGGCTTCCCGTACACTTCTTTTGTTTGTTCCCGTTATTGCTTGCCCCAGTCCTTCGATTTCTCATCTCTTAGTACATTGACGTGATCTAAGACGGAGAGTCATTCAGACAAAAGGGCAACATGACAAAAAATAAATTGGTGACTCCTCAACAACAATGACTGCATCAAGTAATCACTAAAATGAAGACCGGCGAAACGCGACGAGGGACACCAAATCACCAAAAAGAAACTCAGGCATCGACAAACCATGGAGTGTTATGGTGCTCACTATCTGCATGACATTTCTCTAGGGTACTAAAGGGAATTTGTTTAAAAGAAAGGGATCCGCTAGAACATTTTTAGAATAAACTTACATTTTTTGAGTTTTCCTCTGCGTGTGAGTGAAAGCGACATTCTATAAGGGAGAGTCAGAGAGTTTGTGAGGGATTTTCGAGCGACTATGCAAGAGGATTTTTTGAGAGACTTAGTGATCGTCAGTCGAGGAGTAGAGTGCACAAATTCACAGCTTTAGGATGTAATTTGTTTACTAGTTTTTATCTAAACTAAATGTGTACTTTACTAGCTTTGATTAATAAAATATTTATCTTGTTGTTTCAAGAATGAATTGTCACTAATCTTCATTTTTTCCTCTGATTTGATGAGTAAGATTCTAGAGTTCTGGTATTTCCTATGTGACTTCTATGAAACAATGTTGTGGTGATATTTTATCCTTTCAATCATCATTTACATTCAATGTGATCAATTGAATTATTAAATTTTTTTTAGCATTGAGTTTTGGGGGAATCCTTATTAGAGCAATCAGGATAACATTAATGAACTGAAAGAATAAGAATATTCCTATTTGTTTAGTACTATCTTATAAATAAATACTTCAACTTTGGGATTTCATTGAATTAGGGAACTAAAATGATTAATTGTCTTTTTTTTTTCCTTTTTTTTGCCACCTGAGTGGCTAACTAAGAAATTTGTTCCTGATAATCACCATCAATTTTGTCACTTTATCAACCCTAAGTTCTTAGGATCCAAGTTCAGGAAGATAGGTTCACTTGCTAGATTTACCTCTCACATTTAAACAAAGATTTTCTTCTTTGCAAAAATTACAATAGATACTTTGACAAATTACCAAAAATCAAACATTCAAGCTAGACTCGAAATAAGTAAGCTAGAAATTTTTCATAGTAGAACTTCGCTCTTTCCTTGTGGGATCGATATACTGACTCTATTTCAAATACTATTTGGATGACATGTAGACTTGTATGATTCACCAGTGCTTTGCATCATTTGGTTCATATCACTAATAGATTGTACCACTTGTGGTGCAGCGAGCGACACCGATTGGTTTCCCGGTGGTATGTGGTTGGTGATGGATCCAGTGGTTTTCCCTTAGCAAGAGGTAAGGTGGTCTCGCGATGGCAGGTTGCACAACTCAAATGTAAGGATGTCACAGTGGTGTGCCAACGAGGCATTATTCATGGTAAATAATTTTACAGTTCACATATTTTTCTTGAAAATTTTTGAAATAGTACCTTGAATGACAAAAATAAATAAATAAATAAATAAACTACTTGACATACTTTTTTGAAATTGAAGTACCTTAATCAAAAAAAGAAATCATTCAAATGCAAGCAAATTACTTCTTAGTAGTGTTGCATGAAATTGATCTTTCAGCTTTCCAAACAAACTGACACTCAAAAAAAGCGGGTCTAAATATATGCATCAAAATAAGCTTAACAATCATGGACAAAGAAAAAAACGGAAGAGATTTGTTAAATAATTGATATACTTGACTGACATAAGATCAAACTTTACTACTAGTTTAGTCATTCAGTTCATTGATAATCCAAAATATTAGTTATGTGAATTTCGAAGTTTCTAAAATCTACTCTAGAGATAGAAATTCAATTCTCCATAATAAAAATAGGTCAAAGATTAAGTTGTATATATAGCTAATGATCAGGCAAGAACACCTGACAATAGAGAATCAAAATTGAAATAATTTACATAAAAACATTATTGCCGGAAGAACTAAAAAATATAGAATATTAATCACAAAATATACTATAATGATTGAGTATAGAGGAATGTCCTTATCAATTTGCAAATTATAATATACTGATTGGCTGCTCTCAAAGTTCCTAAGCAAGTTGCACATGTGTTGCATTTATGCACAGTAATATGAGGAGAGTGTTTGGGATTATCAGCCACAAAATAATTACGTACCTTAAAAATTTATATGCTACGATTATATCAAATACGGGGTGAATGTGCACCTTAAAAATCAATCCACACTCATGCTTCATTTCTTATTAGTATTAACTAAGTAATTTTATAATTTAATTTTAGTATTGTTAAATAATGATTTTGCACTATAAAAGATATCTTTTTTCCACAGTTTGATACCAGAAATAAGTCAAGGGTTTTATGTTACTTTTTGTTATTCTTAAAAGAAAATACTTGAAAACTTACGGACTTGGTTTAATAATGATTAAAATAAATCTTAGGAATATATTTATTTGACTATTAATATTAGTTTATTAGTCAAACATACGAGCTTGAGAATTTCCTTGTCCCGACAAAGGTTGATGTAAAACGGAAGCCACACGGCCAGTATAAGCTGGCATAAACAAAAGCGGATGAGAACCAAGCATCAATAGAGGATAAATTGTACATTAAAGAACAAAAGAATAACAATC
Source organism: Phalaenopsis aphrodite (assembly GCA_003013225.1). NCBI lineage: Eukaryota > Viridiplantae > Streptophyta > Magnoliopsida > Asparagales > Orchidaceae > Phalaenopsis > Phalaenopsis aphrodite. The sequence continues at coordinate 20,629 of NEWO01000388.1, forward strand.
ATGAATTTGAAAAATAAAATTATATGCAGGTAATTGTACGTCCAAACATTTCGACAACTTTTGATGAGCTGTAAGCTAAAAGGATGAATTTACGAGAATAAATTTTATTCGGTTAGTTCTACGGCTACTTCTCTGAATTAAAAAATTATTTCAAGAAAGCTCCTCAGTGTGCTATTTACAGAACCATCCTCAACACGAACTATATGATTCGAATGTTGAGTCCATTTTTAAAGTCTTAGCAGTTATTATTAATTAAACTCCAAGCTTTGAATTATGGTCTAATTGGTCATTTTACTAAGAAATTTTAGGAAATTTACGGCGTCTTCTGCTGGCAATTTCAAAGCCTTACGCTTGTCGACATTCAGTCCCAATTACTTATAGCTGCATGCCACTACTTAATTCGTTGGCCCAGTTGTCCTGTCTGTATGTATGTGTGTGTATTTATTTATTTATGTAAAAATGAAACAGTATTTGAGTCCGGTAGCCCCCGAGCCACGACAATATATATATATATATATATATATATAGAAAGATGGATGGATATTTTTGTTTGTTTTATGCGTAAAAGACTACTTTGTTTTTCAGATATTTTATCGGACAAATTGAGCGTTTAATTGTAATGTTTTTGGATTCATTATTTTAGTTTTAACCAATACGTTACACGTTTGAACACATCTCTTCAGTTATTTTACTGTCAAAGAAAACTACCAAATTTATAGATTATTTAATCTTCGAATATTAAAATGTTAGTCTGTTTTAATTTATTCATATGCATCGTAAGAGAGAATAGCAAGTCGTCCGGCTTGTCGTGAAGGCTTGATTTGTTATATTTTAGTATATACCAGTTATAACAGAATCAAATAATTAATACTACTTAGAATAAAAATTGAGAGTGCCATAATTTTATTGTCGTTAATTTTTTAATTTTTGAATAGCAAGGCTAGATTCAATAATAATTTAAAAATGTAATGGATCACATTGTTGTGGTATGGATTAGAAGATCGAATAAGTGAGTTATCGAAAGATAACATTGGTTTAGAAAAAAAAAAAAAATTGAAACAGTGTAATGTAAAATATTATAAATACCATATTCGATTTACAAAATTAATTTTGAAATCGATAAGCGGAAACAAGATAGGATCATACATACCTCCAGCCATAACTTAAACAAACAGAGTCGACACTCACAATTCACACGACAAATTTTCTGTTGTAGATCTTCTAAGATTTTCTCACTCACAACCCGATGGTGCAAATAAAATGAAGAGGAGCAAGCTTAGGGACCAAAACAACAAGCATCACATCTAATTTATAGAACTCTACCCATCACAGAGTTCAATGGATGTGACCACATTATGGAATGTTACTAAATTCATGTGTTGAACTTAGACACTATATGAACCACATTTTTAAAATTATTTCTCTTAAAAACACTAAGGAATTCCAACGGTTATTGAAATTAATTTGGGAATACCAAAGGGTATTGAAATTAATTTGGGAATACCAAAGGGTATTGAAATTAATTTGGGAATTCCAAAGGGTATTGAAATTAATTTGGGAATATCAAAGGGTATTGAAATTAAA
>NEWO01000388.1:25960-36309 GCA_003013225.1 Phalaenopsis aphrodite
GTGCTGTTATGGGTAGCGAGGAGCAGTGTTGGGCAGCTTAGTAGCATGTCAGCGCGGCGACACGAGGGCGCGACACAACAGGGAACATTGTTGCGGCAGGTAGTACGCGGAGGGCACACATTGGTAGGCGGCACAGCTGCGGTAGTGCGACTGGCTGTTGTGCGGGTTGGGTCAGCGCACCTACTCGGCGGGCTGTTGTAGTGGTTGAATCAGACCACTTGCTCCTAGAATGTGGCCCAATGCAGATCGAGTCCATGGACAGTTCCATGAACCGTTCACGGGGGAGAGTGCACGCAACTGCATGTGTGTGCAGGCCTGCAGACAAATATCATAGCAAAATTTTAAAATTTTTATTTTTGGTGCCAAAAATCCTTTTGTTTTTTAATAAATAAGCCTTGACAGGGAGAGAAGACACATCGCTTCGCTTCTCTACTGATGTATATTTCTCTCGACTTATCACACGAGGATTATCATACATAAGTCTTCCATGTTTCTTTTTAAAATTTATTTGTCCATTTTTGTTGTGTATCATTTTTTTTCAATTCCTCTTATATTTGGATCATTTCTATGATTCAAGAGGAAGATCTACTTCACAAAGGGAATCATACGAAGACTTATAAATAGACAAATTAGCAACCCCGTGTTTTTAAAAAGAACGAAAAATAGGTTGGCGACTCCGTCGGGGATGAGTCTTTATGGCTCTCTCTCTTCATATTAAGAGCCTTGCTTATATTATCATGACGTAGTATATATCCTCAAGACACTTTTTTGATACCTTGTGAAACTTGATTTCAAATCTACATGTCGGTTTCTATTGTTAGCGGCTTGACACTATTTTGTCCATTTTTCTCACCCTCGGCACTTTGGTTGCTACACTTTTGCTTGCGCCAATACCGTTGTATATTTTTTTATTGGTTCTTTAACCTTTTTCTTGAACCTGATCAGTGTCTCTTTTGATTGGCAAAATGGACAATCGAGGATTAATCACGATCGGAGAATCCATGTATTCTCTCCATATCTTAGCATATGAAATTGAAAGACTTTCATGTGTTTTCTCCATGTGAAATACTCTCCATATTTAGTATGATCCATGTAAAATATTCTTCATTTGTAGTCTCCATGCATATTATACCCCATGTGTAGTTTTCTCCATAGGTAACTTTCTCTATGTGGAATCTTCTCCATGAGTATGCTCCATGTATATTGTCTTTTCCAAGTATAATTTGCTTGCAAGTATAGTCTCCATGTATAGTTTACTTGCATGTAAAATCTCCATATAGTCTCCATGTGTAGTTTCCATGCATGTATAATCTCCATGTGTAGTCTACTTGCATGAATAATCTCCATGTATAGTCTCCATATGTAATTTTCTCCATGTTAAATATTCTCAATGTGTAGTATGGTTCATATATAGTATTCTCCCATATGTACTTCAAGTAAAGTGAAAAACTCTTTCTTGTGTAGTGCGCTTATGTGAATGAACTTCTCATGTGTGGGTTGTGTGTAATGTAGTGTTTAGAATTAATAATTTGTAAGTTTTGGTGTTTGAAATGTGTCACTTGCAATCTTATATGGTTAATAGATGTCAATTTACAAATTAACTTAGATAACATATGCTTAAATTGCTTGCAAATGCCAAAAGAAAGTATTTCTTTTTTATAAAATCAATATAATTTTACATATGCTTCAAAAGAAACTATTTTTTGAAACTTTATAAAAATTTAGATATGCTAAAAAATTTAGAAGGTGTAAGTTTATGTTTTCATAAGCTTAAATATGATGAAATTCTAAAAATTAGTTCCATAGAAATTAAAAAAAGTGAGCTTAAATTGCATTGTTATTTATGTTTAAAATTTACCCAAATTCAATTAATTTTTTAAACCGCTTAAAACTTTTAATCATTTAAAAAGCTTTTGAATTTTTAAAACACTTCAACTTAAATTTTTTTAATCATTAATAAAACTTGAAGTTTTAAAACATTTAAAATTCAAAACCATTTAATCATTTAAAAACTCTCAATTTTTTTTAATGTACTTAAAATTTAAAACTTTTTAATCACTAAAAATATTTTCAACTATTAAAACACTTAAAATTCAAAATCTTTAAAATTTTAAGTATAAATTAAAAAAAATATTTTTAAAAAAATATTTTGAGTACAAACACTTGAAATTAAAAAAAAAAACATTTTAAACAATAAAAAAATATTTTGAGCATTCAAAACACTTTTAAAATTTTAAAACACTTAAAATTTTAAACATTTTAAAACTTTCATTCATTTAAAATTTTCAAAATGTTATAAATACTTTAAACTTTCAAGACATTTTAACTTTAAAAAATATATAAACTTTGAGTCACTTAAAACTTTCAACTTTAAAAATCACCTTTTTTTCTTAACCCATTCAAGTGATCAAATCTTCAAATCAACTAAAGCTTGCACTTTTTCAAGCTTACAACTTTTTCAAGCAATCAACATTATAATCCTTTAAGCTTGCAATATTGTGTTAATTCTCATATCAAACCATATATGTTCGAAATTTTCGCATCTTAAAAGACAACTAAATGTCATATATGTGAAACTTTTCACGGCATGTAAACTTAAAATAACAAAATTTCAAACCAATACTAGAAACAAAACCTTCGAAAGAAAACAAAATGCAAAATATCAACCTTAGACCATCTTGATTCTACGATAAGTCAACAAAATAGAAAACAAAACTAAATCTGCAATAAAAACCTCGTACGTTGTCATTTCAAACGATAATTAAGGAGTTGTTATATATAGTTATACTATCCGTGTATATAAATAATGGGCATGAGTATTTCTTAAGAGGTTGTCCATCCTAATACTTCTCTTGCCCAAGCACACAAAAGTCTAGAGTTCTAATAGATTTGGTGTGCCGGATTTGGTATAGTTGCAACCACATTCTCTGCCTTGTTCTAATGATTAGTTAATTCTGAATTTTAAAATTCTAAATAAAATTGATGGATTCCTAAAAATAAGCCTTGGAAAGTGCCATATTCATGGTGTATCTTTAGATTAAATCAGAGTTACTGAAGTTATAACTTTTAACAGCAATAGAGCATGCAACATATTTTAGTCTTCCAGTTTGCTTGCTAGCTAAATGACACTCAGGAATGGAATATATTTTGGTATTTATTATGTAAAATGTATGTATTTGTACACTTAAATGTAAATTTTATTTAATTTGTTTCTTAAATCATCAAAATTAAGTCAGAAAGTTACAAATTTAATTTCTCATTGAAGAAGTTCACTAACATTCTAACTTTTAGATAAATGATCCTAATTAACTTGTAGGGTAAATTGATGAAATAAGCCATCTTTTCTTATCTAAGTGATATAAGAAATTTGCTTATGTTTTGCATAACTGATCTCCTTCAAAGAATTGTTTTGTTAAGACTACTACATTTGATTTTCATATAATGAGAATCCTTCCTTTGAGTTTGTATGCATGAAATCCCGAAGTTGGACTTAGTGGCAGGTTCTTTATGATGTATTGTTACATGTCCACCACATATTGAGGCTAGACATGGAGATTATACTAAGAGAGAACTATATACATGGAGCATACTCATGGAGAAGATTCCACAGAGAGAAAGTTACCTATGAAGAAAACTATACATGGGGCATAATATGCATGGAGACTACAGATGAAGAATATTGTACATGGATCATACTAAATATGGAGTATTTCACATGGAGAAAACACATGAAAGTCCTTCAATTTCATATGCTGTGATATGGAGAGAATGCATAGATTCTTTGATCATGACCAATCCTCGATTGTTCGTTCTGCCAATCAAAAAAGACACTGATCAGGTTCGAGAAAAGGGTTAAGGAACCAATCAAAAATATATAACCGCATTAGCGCATGCGAAAGTGCTGCAACCAAAATTTTGAGGGTGAGAAAAAGGGATAGAATAGTGTCAAGCCGCTAACAGTAGTGACCGACACGTAGATTTGAAATCAAGGTCTCACAAGGTCTCAAAATGTGACTTGAGGAAAGATACTACGTCACGATAATGTAAGTAATACTTCTAATATGGAGAGAGTGACTCATCCACAACGAAGTCGCCAATTTTTTTTTTTTGGTTCTTTTTAAAAACTAGGAGCCGCCAAGTTGTCTATTTATAAGTTATCGTGTGATTATCTTTTTCAAGTAAATCTCTCTCTCGAGTCATATAAATGATCCAAAGAGGAGAGAAAGAAAAAAGAAATATATACAACAAAAATAGACAAACAAATTTTTAAAAGAAATATTGAGGGCTTATGTAGATGATTATCGTTAGATTGGTCAAGAGATTATGTCCAAATTGTGTGGATGACAATGATTTTCTTTCAACATCACCTATTAATGGGAGGTACTTTAAAAAATATAATATTTGGGGTTTAATGAATAAATATTTGTTAAACAATAATTAGCTCATATAAATTTTTTTATTACTAAATAAAAAAAATCAAATGTTTGAAAATGTGATGTTCCAAAATATTTATGAAGTTGCTTTAATATGTGTGTGTGCACGCATATATATATATATATATATATATATATATATATATATATATATATCTCTCAAATTTAATCGTTCATTATTACTTCAGCTAGTCAAATGACTGTGGTGGTATTCATTCTCAATTTAAAGAAGCCTAATGGTTGAATTGGATAATCTTTAATTCAAAAGCCTTAAATGGTGTGTTCTGCTGGAAAGAGCCAATTGGTTAAACCACAAATTCAAATGAATGTGTGCTAGAAGATTTATGGTGGTACAGTAATGATTATTTATCGTCTTAGCTTGCTTGAAAAAACAGAACACACAGGTTATTAAAGAAAAGTAAGCAGGAGGAAACTTTTAACGTGGAAAACCCTTGGAAGGGAGAAAAACTACAGGGGGCTTAGCCCAATTGAAGTAATCCATTATGAATAGTGTGTACACAGGTCCACACTTCTCTTACATATGTGAGGCATGTTATCACACTATCTTTGGAGTGCATTGTTGTAAAATCTTTTGAGTTTGCTCGGTGTTTGGGGTGATGCATCACTTTGCAGGTTGCTTCGTGACTCAGCAACGTCAGTTGTTGCTTCGTCATAATGAGTGAACGATGGACAATGGTGATCGATGGCGGCCAGCGTTGATGGGGTTCGGTGGTGGTCGGCGGCTGCAGGAGTAGGAGGCAACTTCAGCTTCTCTTCAAGCTTCAAGCTCTCCCCTTCCTCCCCTCCCCCTTCTTCAAGCTTCAAGCTCTCTGATCAGATGACCCATTGAGTTCCCTCGATCAAACAAATTTTAATGAATATTTGAGTGTCTTAACAATGTCAAAATTGAGCGAACTTGGGATTGTTTGATTTGTCTTATCGCAACGCTCGATTTGATTATTAGCTCGCTAGATTTAGCATTTGTTTGACTTTCCAAATATGCTTGAGATTCCAAAAGCAGTTTAATGGCTTGATCAGGGGTTGGTTTGGCTCGAATTGAATCAACTTTGATACCATTGGGGCCGTCTCATCAAGTCGGTCAATTTGACTGTAAATTTACTAAAATCAAAGCTCGTCAGGACTTTCAATCGAAGTCTGAACTTTTCAAGCTTAAAAATTATCTCGAGATTCATGACGGATTATGAAAATTTCTTGATGACATATCAGCATTAATTTTAATAATAATTTACAACATTTAATTTTATTCATTTTAATTTTTTGAAAAATATTATTCCGAGTGATTCTTATATTTCATATTTAATTTTTTTGAAATTAATTATTATTAAATTTTAAATAACATGCTAAAATTATTATGATTTTAATTATTTTAAAAAATAGTTATTTTTCCTTATATTTCATATTAAATTTTATAAAATTATATAATTTATTAGGCCATTCGATTGAACCCACTAAGTTCAACCTTTGAGCCTCTCCTTTTAATGGTTCCATGTCCTGTCTGACCTTCAGATCATTCATATATTACTTTAAAAGTGTCATTAGTTATACTGATAACATTTTAATGTCCTCTAAGACTATTTAAAAATATATTAAAGATCTTAAAACATTTAATGAATTATCCATAATGTTTTATTTGCCATTTCGGCATTAAAATTTAAATCATTTCATATTAAAATTAGATTTTTTAGCCATATTATCTACAATATTTACTAGCGTTATTTTTCAGACTAATTTTGATCATTAATATATAATTGAAAGCACAATTAATCAGCTTAAGAAAAATGAAGAGCTTAAGAGGCTAAATTTATAATGAATTGTCCATTATATGATTAAACTCATTGTTTAAGCTGAACTTGCTAGCTTGTTAACGAGTCATGCTCGAGCAAGTTCGCGAGCCAGCTTGACTCACTTACACACCTACCAGGCACCTAAACATATCGATGAGCGGATCAAGAAAAAGAGAAAATTTTGTGTTTGTAAGACATATGCAGCACTGCATAAGTCAAATAGGTTATTGGGAGAGTATTGAAGATTATATCCGTGTTATACCCCCTGTAACTTCCATGTAACTTACCTTTAACTTGTGAGTTTCGCGCTTCTGTTTTCATATATTTGTAAGTTACATGTAGGTTACAAGGAGGTTACAGGAGGTATAAAACAGACATAACTCCTAATACATTCTCTGTAACCTACTTGACGCGTAAATTTTTCTCCAAGCTAAAGGGGTGGAGCTCCTAATGGAGTTGATTAGATTTATGGTTACTTTAAATTAGTCATTGGCCAATAGTCAAATTTAGTTCAAAAGTATTATTTAAGTTATCTCCAGATTAGATATCCTTCACATCAAATGTACAATTTGTACATCATCGACTCTCAGTTTCTTCAAATTCAAATAAAAGTCAAGAGTACTACTGTAGTTGATCCATTTGATCATGCATTTATCACGAAAGGTCAAGTCGTTGTAGCCTGTACCAAAGTTTATAGATGTGAATTTTTATTTAAATAATTCCAATAAGATGTTAAATTTTTAAGAAAACTTTTAACAACCAAATATATATATATATATATATATATATATATATAAAAATATATATATATATATATATATATATATATATATATATATATATATATATATATATATATGTGTGTGTGTGTGTGTGTGTGTGTGTGTTTATTTATGTATGTGCAGATCAGTTGGTCGGGCATCTGCTTTCCAATTGTAAGTCTCTTCTATTATGGGGTTTGATTCCCCTCGAGTGTAGAGTGTGGTTGTTAGGTATGACTCATATATCAGGAATTTGGAGTTTCTTGGATTTGGAGAGGTGTGTCTCCTGGAATTAAGATGTGTGTTTCTTGGATTAGCGGGTTGGGGGGAGCTAGGACGTGTTTGTAATTATCTGTGGGTTTTATCTATAAATAGATGTGTAACCCTATGGGTATGTAACTCCCCTGAAATATTAAAATTCGTCGCTCTGCTACCAATTATGTTGGCATCTTTTACAAACCTCGTTAAATCTCTGTGTTCGTTCTTCTGGTTTTGTGTCGATTCAATTTTTGGGTTTTCTTAGCCCTAAGTTTCATAACAATTGGTATCAGAGCAAAGTTGAGGTTCTAGAGCAGAGGAGATCGACGCAGGAAGAAGGAAGAACGAAGCGAAAAAGGATCGCAGTGAATTGGAACAGAGGAGTTCGTAGTTCGCGGCAGTTCTAGTAGAGGCGAAGGCAAAGGTTTTTCGGTTCGACAAGAGGAGCGCCAGGGTTCGCAAATTGCAGACGTGAAGAAGAGTTCGGCGGTTTTGTCGCAGTTCCTCAGACGAGTTCACGAAGGATTTAGAACACAGGCGTTCTGCGTGCGCGACATTGTCGCGATCAGCAGGAGCAGTTCGCGACGCAAGAGGAGTTCAGCCTTCCTCCGCGATGCAAGCAACAAAGGAATCGTTGTGTTCGCGGTCTTCAGCAGGTTTGAAAGTCATTCGGCCAATGACAAATCGTCGGCAACGCAAGAGAAGTTCAGCATTCAGTGTGGGAGTTCGACGAGGTTTTTGTCGCAGGAGAAGTTCTGCAGCTAAAGGAGTTGTCCGCCTGGTAATTTCGACGGTTCCAGAGGTTTCACAGTAGTTCGCAAAGCAGTTACTGGGCGGAAGGGATCAAGGAATCTTTGATTTGCATTGGAGGAATATTCTTTTGGATTTTCACGCAGGAATAAAGGAATCTTTGATTCCTATCAGAGGAATATTTCCTCTGGATTTTCACTTGGCTAGAGGGTTAATTCCTGGAAGTTATTAGCCTGGGCAAAGGCTGCATTTTCTGTGTGGCAGAGGCAAGAAAGGAAAAGAATATTTCAATTCTGTTAGAGGAGCTTGTGCTGGAGGCTGAAGGAAGGATCCTGGAAGCAAATTATTTTGCTGGAGTGATGCGCGAGAGCACCGTAACAAGAGCATAGACAGTTTCACAGAGGAGAGGAGTTCAGTGGTGAACATGAGTAGTACTCAAATTTTGCTGATTGTTCGCAAGACATGCGAGCTCGCTGGAACGAACAGGTGCAAAGCAGTTCGGATAAAGGGTTGCGGCAGTTCAACGAGTTCTGCTTCAGGGAGTTTGCGGTAAAGGCGGTGTTGAGGCTTCGAGGCGCAATAGTTCACAAACTTTCGCGGCATTCAGCGAGGTAGAGTTCGTGAACAGGAGTTTGCATGCAGTTACCGTGAACAAGAACTTCATTTTGCAAACAGAGGAACAGAGGAGCTCGGCCAGAGGAGTTCGCAAGTCTGTCACAAGTAGAGTTGCGGCAGGTGCAGTTGCGACATGTGACGCTCAACCAGCGGAGTTTGCAAGTTTGTCGTAGGTGGAGTTGTGACAAGTTGTGCTAAGCCAGAGGAGTTCACAAGTTTTTTGCAGGAGTTGCGGCAAGTGCAGTTGCAACAGGTTGTGCTAAACCAGCGAAGTTAGTAAGTTTGTCGCAGGAGGAGTTGCGGCAGGTACAGTTGCGACAGGTGGTGCTCGGCCAACGGAGTTCGCAAATTTGTCACAGGAGAAATTGTGACAGGTGGATTTCATGAATTTTGCGGATTGTTTGCAGATTTATCGCAGGAGAAATTGCGATAGGTGGAGTTTGCGAATTTCTCAGATTGTTCGCAGGTTTGTCGCAGAAGAAATTGTGAGAGGTGGAGTTTGGCTGGTGTCCACGGTATTTCAGCTGAATTTTTTTTTTGGGAACAGGAAAGGTGCTTCGTGTGAAAATTTTGATTCATGAATCACAGGAGACTGCGGGAAAATTGCTGCAATTGACAGAGAAAATTTCAGGTTTATTTGACTTTATTTGTGATGCGTTTTTTTTTTCAATATAAGGCAGGAAAAGTTCACCGCAGGATTAATTTCAAATGACAATGTCTGGTGCAAAATTTGAGATAATGAAGTTCGATGAAACAGAGAACTTCAGATTCTGGCAAACAAATGTGAAAGATTTGTTGACATAACAAATAATTTTGAAGGCATTACGAGTGAAACCTGATAATAATATCTATAAACTGTTGGGGAGTACAGTTGTAGGTGAAGTTCACTCAGTCGGATCATATGATGAAAATACAAGAGGAAAGTTAATCAAGCCAGGTATTTTCAACAAGTTCTTGCATTGCTTGAACTTGTTGATTGTTTGGAGTTGCTAGTTGGCATGGTTGTCCAACCCACTTCGGTGTAAGAAACTTCATGATGTATTTCTTCTAAGGGGTTGGATATTCGCAAGGTGAAGATTTTTCTCCAAAGGGGCTGAATATTCGCAAGGTGGAGATGTATTTCTCCTAAGGGGCTAGATATTTGCAAAGTGGAGATGTTTTCTCCTAAGGGGCTGTATATTCGTAAAGTGGAGATTTTCTCCTAAGGGGCTGGATATTTGTCATGGTGGAGAATTTTTAGATATGACTCATATACCATGAATTTGGAGTCTCTTGGATTTGGAGAGGTGTGTCTCCTGGAATTAAGAGGTGTGTCTCTTGGATTAATGGGTTGGGGGGGGAGCGAGGGCGTGTTTGTAATTATATGTGGGTTTTATCTATAACTAGATGTGTAACCCTATGAGTATATAACTCCACTGAAATAGTGAAATTCATCGCTCTGCTCCCGACGATGTAGGCATCTTTGTCAAACCTCGTTAAATCTCTGTGTTGGTTCTTCTAGTTTTGTGTCAATTCCTGTTTTTCTTCGCTCTAAGTTTCATAGCAGTGGTAGTCGAATATTTAGGCGCATGACGGATGGTCGGAGCTTGTATAATAACCTCTGGTCAATCGGTATTTGGGCCTCTGCCAAATATCGATTTCCTTTCAAAAAAAAAAAAAAACCTTCATAAGATCATATGATGATTATGCATACAATTTTTGCATCCACTCCTATCCTAGTCCATTCT
>NEWO01000388.1:71595-94503 GCA_003013225.1 Phalaenopsis aphrodite
AAGCCTTCTCAAGATGACAATGATAATTATAAGATTACAAATGGAATTTCTGGATTGTTATCCTGAGCCTTGATAGAAACTTAAGATGATCACCGTGCTAGTTTCGCTTTTTTTGTGGGAAACTTACGTGCTCTTTTCTTTCTCTCTATCTTATCAGAAAGTAATTCTCGTTCTATTGCTTAATAGCATAGATCATCGGCCTTTACATAACAGTACGTTGCAGCAATTTTGACATATATGTTTGATGTGTGGCCCGAATATCTGAGAAAGTCGTGATTTTATATTTCAATTTGGCATTTGAGGCATTATATGCTGGTAGGGGGATTAACTATATCTTCTCAATTTCTATTACAATTTTTGCAAGTTTAATCATTTATTAAGAACAGATGTATAGTTTAAGAAAGTTTCTCCTGACTTAGACTAGCATGAAAATTTTTTTCTCATATTATGACTGGTTTATCATTGAATTTTGGCTCAGTAACTAAAACCTTGGTATTTATTGTAAATTTAATCATTTATTAAGAACAGTTGTATGGTTTGAGGAACTTTCTCCTGACTTTGACTAGCATGAAATTTTTTTACTCATATTATGATTGGTTTATCATTGAACTCTGGCTATCAGTAACTAAAAGCTTGGCATACATATTCATTAAAGAGGCCGCTTGGGATCTCTTATGTTTTTTTGTTTTCATTTTGTTTTGTTCATGTCTTATTTTGAAATAAAACATGTTTGACATATCTAAATATGATATGATTGTTTTCAGAAACACTTAGGACTTATTTGGGATCAATTTTGTTTTTGTTTTTATTTTTTTTCTTTTATTTTTAAAAATATGTTCTTTAGTATGTATTTTATATGTTATGATTTTTATTTCCTAAAAATAAATTGACAATTTTTTTAGGACACTCAAAATAATTTCTTGGTGTTTTGAGTGTTTTTTTTTTTTTTAACCACACTTCAATCAAATAGTCAAATATTTTTTTTCTTTCAAAGCAAAAAACTTAAAAAAAAAAATAGAAAATAAAAACCAAAAGTTATTCCAAATGGCCCTTTAAAACACTTAAAAAGTTGTTTTGAGTAATTTAAAAACAAGTTCATTTGTGTCTAAAAACTAAAAAATGGAAACATATAAAAAATACACCAAACAAATATATTTTTAAGAACAAAGATAAAAATAAAAAATAAAAACAAAAACCAAATTAAAAAGTAATCCCAAACATGCCCTAAGTTATTGTGCGGTGCTTTTGTCAATATGATTCGAAAAACCCATCTTTTTGATTTTGCGCATGGCATACCTTATATGGTACTAACCCATTATCGTTAGGTGCAATTTTTTGTGCTTCTCGTCCACAATTTTATTCATGAATTGTTGGTTTGTTCTTTAAGCAAAACTAAATGAAAAGCAGTTATTTTTACTTTGTTTGAAAATACATGAAAACCAAAAGGTAAAGTAATTGATTTTTAACTTCTAGTAACCAATAATATTTCACTCATTATAGCTGTTGCCTGGTGTGGAAACTTATCATGGAAGCTTCAGTCTAAACTCTTCCTCAGTTGCACCTACTACTCCTAAACTATTGAACCTGCTACTCCTAAACCATTGAAGCTATCTATCTAAGAAATCCTCGTCTACCCTCAGCTCCTTTTCCTTGCCTTGTACTTCTCTGATTCTTTAAGTTTGCTTGTGCTTTTCTGATGCTGCAACTTCCTTTGGGACTTTTGAGCATATAGTACGTCTATTCTCTGTAATTTTATTTTGTTTATTTATCAACTATTAAGTGATTGAACTTTGCAATCTGATGGATAATCATTTTGTATTGTTTATGTTTGTATTTTACATGACGAACGCCTCGATGTCGTCATGATGATTTTATATCCAAAATTTTATAAATTTTTTTAAAATATTTTTTAGTCAATTTTAATCAATTAAAGAGGAATTTAAGCTGTGACTTGAAATCGAATGAATTTTGAGTAAGCATTTGTTTTCCATTTTTAGTTTGAATTGAGCTTTTGTGGCCTTGTTATGCAAATTAATTAATGTAAAAGGCAAGGCACAGAAATCTGTGATTGAGAAATAAATTTTAGGTGTTTTAAGTGTTTTCAAAAGCAATCATATCTTTATCATCAAATATATTTCATCTCAAATCAAAGTATAAACAAAACAAAGTAAAATAAAAATAAAAAATAAAAAGTAAAAGTGATCCCAAGCGATCCCTGATCTATTTAATGATGTTACAATGAAAAATGTACACATTTGAACATTTGCCTCTTTGATTGTTACATTTTCAGTTATCTAAGCTCAATCCTGAAGTGAAAGCAATACCTTTTGTTACATATTCAGTTATATCCATATCAATATAATCCTGAACAAATTAAGGGAAAAAAAATAAAAAAAAGTTTTGCATACATACAGTTCAATTCATATGCATTCACATTTCTGACACCTAAACTTCAATTGTCACATACATGCCACCTACCTATACACGAAAAGGTGTATTTTAAAGGAAGATTAACGTACATACCACTCAATTCCTGTGTATTTTCATATCTAACACTCAACTTTAATTTTTACATACATACCACCTTTCCTTTAAATGAAAAGGTCTATTTCACTTTTTACAAGTTAAAATGGTGATATTTTTTATGTGATGAAATATTTGAGCGGTATAAATGTAAAGAGTAAAGTTTAGGTGTTAGATATGTAAATACATAGAAATTAGGTGGTTTGTATGTAAATGCCCATCTTTAAATAGTGTTATTTTTTTGTTATATGAAATATTTGGGTGGTATAAATATAAAAAGTAAAATTTAGGAGTTTCATTCGTAAATACATATGAATCGTGTAGTATGCATGTAAATGCCCCAATAAAAAAATAACAAGGTTTTTTTCAGGGCACCATTTTAGCAGTGGCTGGAGGCAGCAGTGCATCAGTCAAGCTATGGGACACATCTTCATGGCAGCTCATCGATTCGCTAGCCATTCCCCGGCAAGAAACTTCTCGTCCTTCCGACCGTGTCGGTGGCGGCAAGTTCGCGCTCTCCGTTGCCTGGAGCCCGGACGGCAGTCGGCTAGCTTGCGGATCCATGGATGGCACAATTTGCGTCTTCGATGTTCATCGTGCGAAGTTCCTCCACCATCTCGAAGGCCATTTCATGCCGGTTCGATCGCTTGTGTACTCCCCTTTGGATTATCGTGTCGTCTTCTCGGCCTGCGACGACACCCATGTTCACATGTATGATGCTGAGGGCAAAAGCTTAGTTGCCAGCATGTCAGGGCATTCGAGCTGGGTGCTGAGTGTGGATGCCAGCCCAGATGCTGCAGCCATTGCTACGGGGTCTAGCGATCGGACCGTCCGGCTCTGGGATCTAACCATGAGGGCATCGGTGCAGACGATGAGTAGCCACTCGGATCAAGTTTGGAGCGTGGCTTTTCGTCCACCTGGCATGATGGGGGTTCGAGCGGGCCGGCTCGCTAGTGTTTCGGATGACAAGAGCATTTCTCTGTATGATTACTCTTAAGGAAAGAAATGGCATTTTAATTTTTGCAGATTTTAGCAAATCTAATGTTCACCTTATTTTTTTTTCTTTTGGTTAGTGTTGATTGTTATTGTCATTAGTTTTCTTGGAAGAAATTGGGACTGAGGCAGGACTAATGCCCTGTTGTTTCATGGAATGTTTTTCGGGGATGGATTAATAATGGCTTGCCTGATAGCTAATTTAGCTCATTATTGTGCATTATATACTTTGAAATGGCTCTTTGCTGACAATCTTTTGGTGTCATGTGATTTTCTATTGTTTTTTTTTTTGTTGAGTATTATTAGTCTTCATTTGCGATCAATTATTAGTTGTTGATTGAGAAGCTGTTAGTTTTACAGTAAATGTGTTGACAAAATTTTGGTATTGTCTTTGCACTTCATGTATGATTTCTTAAGTGTGTTGTATCGATTAATGGAGTAATTGGTAGTACTATGTGACTGTTTTGATTTTATTTCATTTAATACATACCACCAAATTCTTATGTATGTATATATCTAACACTTGAACTTGATTTTGTAGGTTTATATCATTTAGATTTTTCATATCACATAAAGAATGTAACTATTCTACTAAAAAAGTGAAATGCATTTTTTTAGGCAAGGTGATATATCTATATGTATATATATGTAAAAATTAAGGCTTAGATGTTAGATATTGAAATACATTGGAATTAAGGGGTGTGCATGTAAATTTTTCTTTGATAAATTATTTCATGAATACAATCTTTACAAAATGAAGCTTCGAGTTTTATTTGATTTTATTTTTGTTGAACTTCTAAATATGGTTTTTACTTATTTAAGTATATGCTTAAAAAATAATTATTTTGTAAGTATGATTTCTCTCAATTCTATACATGATATTTAAGCACTAGAAATGCGTCAACATGAATCTTAAGGAAATTCAACCGTAAAAGAGACAAAGTGTTGTTAGAAGTAAGAGCAAATGCCACATCGTCAAAAGACCAAAGATTAGTTGACCAAGTACGCCTCTTTTGGGTCGGGACCTAAGGCCGGTTGAAAGAAGGTTGTCTGAGCTAAAGACTAAGATCTATTGATCTGAGAAAAGGCATCAACCGACTCTCATCCTAGCATCTTCATCTGTCTATCGTCTAACACAAGCCTTTAAGACCCTTTAGGAGGCCGAAGGTTCTCACCAAGATACACAACGAACACCCTAAAGAAACCTTTTGTGAATGGGTGAGCTACATGTTATATCACAGTGATTTATCATCTGCTCGACAACAAAATCTCATCCTAGTGACATGAGCTCCTCATCTAAGGGTTGATAGTCGACAACATGACTCAAGCAACCGACTAGTTGACTATAGCCGATTGAGCGAAGTTCGAACAATCGAAGATCAATCAGAGCTGATCGACAAACCCAACTTAGCATTATCGACCGAATGAAGCTTGCCGACCCAACAACACCGCTTTCAACCAATTGAGCGATAGGGCAGACGAACCACAAAATCATTTATGTAAATATCTAAAATACCCTAATATACCCTGTAACACCCTCTTCAAAGCTGCGGTAAGCAGATAATTATCCACATGTACCCCCCTCTCATATAAATAAGGGGCTCATTTCTACATCAGAGGTTAATCAGTCATCAAAGAATCAATTTGTTATTGTACACACAAACACTCTCTCTCTCTCTCTCTCTCTCTCTCATATTATACGCTCTATTCCTTGGGTACGATTCACAAGACAGATTTGAATTCAACATTCTAAAAGGTGCGGTGTGTGTGGATCATGTCATCAATAAGAACAGGAGCATAATAAGGAGAAGAAATCCACCAAAGAGACACCACAAACATGGAGTGCACTGGGGATTTTATGCAACAACATATCAAACCTTTGAAGGACAAGATGATGGTTCAAATGTTGGAGGCCATCTGCGTAGCAGTAGCGGAGAGAAGAAAGCAGAACCTCCAAGAGGAAGTGTCATTGTACAACGATTGAAGGGTGACTCAAGCCCCTAACAGATTAGGAGACTTCTAGTATAAAATAGTGATGGGTCAGACAGCGGTTCGAGAGCATTGAGGCCCCTTGCCAGTCACAGAATGCATTCTCTCTGTAGATTTTAGCTATTGAACCCCCACAGAAGTTCAAGTTACCATCGCTAGAATCTTAGAAGGATATGATCCGACCAACCATATTTCCTCCATTGAGTCGACCGTTGCTAAGGATCACTAATGCTTTGAAGTGTCAACTCTTTTTCACCATGCCAAGGGAGTTGGCCTTGAGGTGGCTCAACAGACTAGCAGCTGGAGTAATCACCTCCTTCTCTGACTTCAAGAGGATGTTTGTGTCACCGTTCTCCAGTGCTGAAAAGCCAAATAAGAGCTTGCATGCCCTGCTGCAGATTAGGCGGGGGCAAAATGAGATCCTCCAGTTATTATTCACAAGATTCCATAAGAAGATGCTTGAAGTATGGGATCTGGAATTGCAGTCGCGCACGCTACCCTAGCTCACGGACTAAAGGAGGTACTATTCTGATTTGCTCTGGGTCTCCAACAACCAAAGAACCAAGCTGAATTGTTGGAGCTAGCCAATAATCAAATTGTTGGAGAGAAAAACTCCACCCTGCGTCGACCAAGGCATAATAAGCCATCAGTCGTCTGAAGAGGATGGCCCCCAAGAGACAACGGATGGAGACCGACGGAAAACTCACGTTCTTTTGGCTCAACCACGATATGAAGACAACCGATCTTCCCAGGACAATAGGGTGTCCAGTAGAAACCAGAATCAAGGAGGTTAGGCACATTGCTCTAACCAACTATGGACCATGAAGTACCAATGTCCACTCTGATGAGAGTTTCAATGGAGGAGTTAGTGGAGACCATCCAAAATAAACAATACTTCAAGAAGGCACCACCAATGACAGACAAAGCTTTTATATGTGATACAAAGAATTATTGTGTCTGCCATAGGGACCATGACCATGATACGGAGAAATGAGACACATTCAGAGCATGGTTGAGAATTTAATAAGACCTCGAAAGCTTAAGGATTTTGTGGTGTAAGAAGAGGAATGCTCCATTAGAAGAAATCCCGCATAAGCCAGTTTGAGCGAATGCCATCCACATTATTGGAGCATATTTTTGGAGATGGGAATTCATCCCGTTGTGCTAGCCAAAAGAGGCTACAATCAAGAGAATTCATCCCGTTGTGCTAGCCTTTGCTTCGAAGCGCAACACCCATCCATGAATCACATTTACTTATATGGATCTTCTTCCAAGGGGGAACCCTAAGAATGATGTCATTGCCACAATAATGATAGACAATTACCATATAGATAGCACTCTGGTCGACACTGACAACTCAGCGAATATTATGTTCAAGTTAGTGTTCCATAAAATGAACATTCAAACGGACCGACTGGTGGCACCGACCAGCCCACTCTACAGCTTCTCTGGCTAGAGAAAGGAGGCCCTGGGAGTGATCGCACTATCATTTACTTGGAGAAAAAGTGAAAAGAAGTTCACCTATATGGATAACATCTTGGTGGTAGATTTTTCGCCAACCACAACGCTATCTTCAGTTGCCCCTTGTTGAACAACTACAAAGTCATGGTCTCAGCGTACCACATGACGGTGAAGTTCGAGGGCGACAGAGGGATTGTCATTGTTCAGAGGAACTTGGAGCCATCCCTAACCTGCTACCTCCGAGTGGTTGGGAGAATGGATCGGGAGCCACTTGACCTGCAAAACCGATATGAAGGGAACTTGAGACCAGTGAGACTACTCTTAAAATCCCTACAGTCGAAGGAGAGTCTGATAAAGCTTTGTTAATTAGTGCAAATTTCGATGCATGGTCCAAAGATTTACTTATCAATACCCTTTAGAAAAATCAAAATGTCTTTGCTTATTTGACAGCTAAGATGTCAAGGATATTGCTCAACTTTCCTTGTCAATGGTTGAGCGCAATTCTAATTGTCCAACCAATGAAGAAAATTAGGTCCTAGATAATGACTCTAACTGGAGTCAGTGACAACCAGAGTTGGCTTATGGTTAGAGGAGTGAGAGGCTAACTGCGGTCAACTGTAGTCGACAAGAGATGGTTGACGATAGTTGGTGACTGCAGGTACCTTAGGTTGACGATGGTCAACGATGGTTGGCAGTTACAGGAGCACAAGGCCAACAATGGTTTCTTATGGTTCGTTGTTGCAGGAGCGT
This sequence comes from Phalaenopsis aphrodite, assembly GCA_003013225.1. NCBI lineage: Eukaryota > Viridiplantae > Streptophyta > Magnoliopsida > Asparagales > Orchidaceae > Phalaenopsis > Phalaenopsis aphrodite. The sequence goes on from NEWO01000388.1 coordinate 79,312, forward strand.
GAAGTGTGCATTAAATCGTCGGTGCAAGATCCTAGAGTCTAGCTCCCCTCTCAGATTATGAGTTTGTTTAACCTTCCAATTATACATAAGAAGCTTTCCAAAGTGGTTTATTGGCTTGATTGGTGCTTGATTTGACTCGGATTGAACAAAAATTTTGATATTGTTGGATCCGTCTCATCAAGTCGGTTAGTTTGACAATAAACTTGCAGAAATTAGAATTATAGATAATTTTCAATCGAAGTTAGAATATTTCTTTCTCAAAAAAATTATATTGGGATTTCTGTTATGACTTGAGAGGAGTGTTAGATGATGAAAATTTATTGATGGTCTATCACTTATTATATTTATAAGGCATTTACATATATACCATTCAATCTTATATATTTACATGTTTAACTTCTAAAATTTATTTTATACCTCTCAAATCTTTTCTAGTAAAAAAGAACATCTTTTAATTTAAAAAAAACATTAAAATAGGACTCTTGAAGCATAGGAAATATGGCATGTCTCTAAAATTTAATATCTCGTGTAAGATATGTATATGTATAAGAATTGAATGATATGCATGTAAATCTTTCTTATATTTATACGGCCTATTTCTATATAAAAAAATATATAATTAACTAGCTGATACATTTATAAGTCAGCTCTGTCCTTAGAAAAATATTACATACAGAGTCCAAATACAGCTCTGCGTCCGAACTTCAATAAAATCTTGTCATCTATATTTGACTGGGACTACCTAAAAAAAGACGAAAATGCACCAATAACTCCCCAATAACACAATGGTGTTATTAACATTATTTACGGGCACTATTGAGATGTTATTGTGATGTTATTATAGTTGTTTTACTCTATTATTATGATTTTATCACAATATTATTTGTGAGGTCTTATGAACGGAAAAAAATTGCGTACGTCAAGGGGTACGCAAATATGAGTACATAATAGGGTACACGGGGTTATATGGGGATTACAAAGGGGTTATAACCCCGTTGTACCTCCCGTGTAACCCTGCTGTAACCCGCGCTTTTATTTTATCCATTAGGATTACAAGGTTACAACGGGGTTACACCGGAGTTACACGAGAGGTACAATGGGGTTATAACCCCCTTGTAATCTTCATATAACCCCCATGTACCCTACTATGTACACGTACGCAAATTTTTTCCCTTATGAAGGGTGTTGATCATTGATCTTATTATAGTGTTAATTTTGTACAATGTGGTGTTATTGAGTTTTGAGTCGATTTTTTTAGCGTTCATGTCGGATAAAGCTGCCCTAGGCGAGTAGAGATTCCACGCGCGCAGCCGTCATCTTCTTCCTGCCTGCACTCTTCTAATCCTTCTGCGTTTCGCTTCCCATTCGAGTGTTCGCTCTACTTTCTTTGGTTTTCTACAGTCTCGCTGCTTGACGGTTATCGCTGCCGGATAGAATAAGGAAAATCTGTTCTTACACTTCGATCTTCCATTTCTACACCCATTGGACCTTACAGGTAAGGCAAATCTCTCTTCTTCCATAGTCTTTTTCTTTTGTTGCTAGATCTGAGCTCCTTTTCTTAGTTAGATATTGCTAATTGTGTAAAGCTTATCTTTTATCTGCTGTGCCTTTGCATTATATTCATATTTTTTTGGTTAGTAGTTTATGTCTGTGACTGTGTTTACGGGGGAGTTTGTTTGTTCCTTAACCTTCATGTGCTTTCATTACTGAGATTTTGAAAGAAAGAAATTTAATTTAAGACTAGTTTCACAGACATGATCAATTATAGCTTTTTCTTAAATCTTTAGCAATTATACTTCATTCATTGGAGAGATAGTTTGCATAATGGCATGTTTTTTAGGGATATTATAGGCCTCTTTAATTGAAGCCCTGAGAAATTGTAAACTCAAGCTATAGTTTTTCTAGGAGAGAAGAAATCGTAGAATTTTTTGTGAAGTAAGAAAACCAGAGAAAACTATGAATTGCTTCATATACATACCACCCAATTCTTGTTTTTACATATCTAACACCTAAACTTTGATTATTATATTTCTACCACCCAAGACTTCCATATAACATTAAAAAAAAAAAAACATTATTTTATCTTTTAAAAGTGAAATGCGCCTTTTCATACATAGGTGAGATGACATATATGTAAAAATTAAAGTTTAGGTGTTAGATAAGTAAATACAGAAGAATTGAGTGATGTGCATGTAAATCTTCCATTTTTTTTAAGTCACCGTGATATTAACTTGTCGTATATTTACTGAGGAGAGTCACTTTTTTTATGACTTTATTTTAACTTCAAAAGTTGTATTTTTATCTTGTTCTTGTAATGGTTCTAAGATATTTGAATCGCTTGCACTTGATCTTCTATCAATATTGATTGATAATTAGCATTTTCACACCCCTTAATACTGCATATCATGTAATCATTCTTTGCTCTATTAATCCTCGTCATTTATTTCAATGAATATTTGACTTAGTAGAACTATATCACATGTAAATAGCATACACTAAGACTCCTCAACCTTTTTAAAATCCTTTTTAATCATCTCCAAAAAATATGAATCTTTTTCAACCATAAGGATTCTATTAATCAACATATAATCTAGCACGCATCAAGAATAAAATAAAAACCCATCTAATCTGAAGTTACAACACTATGAAATATGCAGAGAAAAATCATTAAAAAACCAAAGTTTTGCGAGGCTATTGATGAAGAGGAACTGTAATCCAAATTCTTATTTTGATGCAAAATCAATTTTTTTCTGAGATATACATCTTACACAAAGTTACTCAATTGCTAGTTAGAAAAGAAGCAGATAAACCTGAGAACTTACAAATGGTTAAAAGCCTTGAACCTATTAAAAATTTAGAGAGAGACAGAGAGAGAGAATCAATTTTATAGGCTAATGTCTTACTGTGATAAGCAGTCAAACATAGGACGTCAACTTTTAACCCAAAAAAAAATTGCAGATGCATGTTGGGAAATTACCAATTCTTCATAATTGTTTATTATATAATTTTATTCTGTATTCAGTAAAGAAAACACAAATTCATTAATTATTTTTGCAATATATGTTTATTTTTAGTTAAAATTGAATTCTTATAGGTCAAATTGTGACTATAGAATTTTTAAAATATTTGCACAATATTTTTAATATTAAAAATAAACTTAAATTTTCATATTTTTGAAAGGATATAGACGCGGAAAAGAAAAGATAGTTTACACGAACACATTTTAAGTTCATTTTGAAATACCAAACCATCCATGATGTCCTTGAATGAAAATTTCTTATATATTCTCTTTGCTATCGTTGGATGGATGTTCAAAGTATAAAAAGGCCGTTGCAGGCTGATTTGATACTCATTTACAATGATATGTTGCTACAGGTATATATATGGATGACTGCAATTTAAAATATCAAGATAAACTTATTTTACGGGGTTTGCAATTTTATGGGTTTCATGGAGTGCATACTGAGGAAAAGGAGCAAGGTCAAAAGTTCTTGGTAGATATTGATGCATGGTTAGATTTAAGAATTGCTGGTGAAACTGATGATATAGTAAATACTGTAAGCTACACTGACATTTACAGGTAATGTTCATAACTTTTTTTAGGGGCATTTACTTACATACCATCCAATTTTTATACATTTACATATCTAACACCTGAATTTTGCCTTTTTTACATTTATACCTCCCAAATCTTTCATATCACATCAAAGTACCACTATTTTAACTTCTAAAAAGTGAAATACACCATTTCATGTATGGGTAAGGTGTCATATATGTAAAAATTGAAGTTTAGGTGTTAGATATGTAAATACATAAGAATTGAGTGTTATGCATGTATATCTTCCTTTTTTTAATGATATTATTACTTTAATGCTGAACATGAGACATAAATATTTTTGTTGAAATAGTTTAGCACGAAAGATGAATAACATGTTGGTTTGTTTGGTTTTTTAACAGTCCCAAGTATCAATACACTTAAGCTATTGTATTACCTGACAATGCTGCAATCATGTCTTCTAATAATCTTTTGATTACTTATTATATCGAATTGGTAAGTAGTACCCTGTCTATTTGATTTATGAAATCTCATTTTACATTCATCATTTTGAGTGTTGCTTGAAAAGCTAAATTTATTGTTAACAATTGTTTCCTTTAATTTCTATCTTGGTCCTCTCATATTCGTCCGTAGTTCTTGGACATTAATTTTATCTGCTCGTTCAATGGGTGTGTTTTCTATCGTTTATTATGAATATTCAAACTATTTAAGCTTATTTTTAAATAAGGCTTCAATAGATGCCTAATCATCTACTTTTTTTTGCTCCAATTTATTTTCAATAGGTGCTGCTCTTAATTATCATTTCTTTATCTATTATTCATAATTTGATTCACTTTTATCTCAAAATTCTCTTTTGTTCTCACACTAAGCTTTTGTTTTGGTGACGTCTTTGTCACTCAACTCTCGAATTCATGCAACATAGCCTGGTTGTTGCAGTGTTTTATGTGTGTTTGGTATTCACATACATACCGCCCAATTCTTGTTTATTTACATATCTAACACCTAAACTTTGATTATTATATTTCTACCACCCAAGACTTTCATATAACATAAACAATATCACTATTTTAACTTTTAAAAGGGAAATACTCCTTTTCATGCATAGGTGAGATGACATATATGTAAAAATTGAAGTTTAGGTGTTAGATAAGTAATTGCAGAAGAAATGAGTGACATGCATGTAAATCTTTCATATTTCTTAAGTCGTCGTGATATTAACTTACCGTATTTTACCGAGGAGTGCCTCTTTTTTATCACTTAATTTTAACTTCAAAAGTTGTATTCTCGTTGTATTCTATTTGAATCGCTTGCACTTGATCTTCTATCAATATTGATTGATAATTAGCATTTTCACACCCCTTAATAGTGCATATCATGTAATCATTCTTTGCTCTATTAATCCCTGTCATTTATTTGCTGGATATTTGACTTATTAGAATTATATCATATGTAAATAGCATACACCAAGACTCCCCAACTTTTTATAAATCCTTTTTAATCAACTACAAAAAATATGAATTTAATATTGATTCTTGATGCATGCTAAAAGATGCGTGACGATACAATAATGAATTATTGTCTTAACGTTGCACGAAGATTCAACGCACACTTAGATAAAAGAAAACTACCAATAGAGACACCAAAAGTTTTTACGTGGAAAACCCGTAAAGGGAACAAATCACGAGATCCGACTCAGTTGTAAAATTTCATTATAAGTTGATTACAGAAACCTCTTGTCCCACACTTGAAAAAGAGTTACAAAGTCTTTCGAATTACATCGACGTGTGAATGAACTTGTTGCAAGAAACGGGCGGCGATCGATAGTGATCAATGATGGTTTTCAATGCTTCAAGCTCTTCTTCAATTCTCAAGATCTCTTCCCTTTTCATGATTGGATTGTCCGAAGAGATTCCCTCAATCAAACGTCATTTGATGGTTTTTTGAGTCCCTTAATGATGTCGGAATTGCACGATCTTAGACTCGTTGGATTTGTTTTGTCGAGACGCTCGATTTTGACAGCAAACTTGTTGGATTTAGTGTCCGTTTGATCTTTCAAATGTGTCCGAAAAATTTTCAAACATGGTTTAAGGACTTGATCCGAGCTGGAATTGATTCGGATTGGACCAATTTAGGTATCATTAAATCCGTCTTGTTGAGCCAGTTAGTTTGACTTTAAGTTTGCTGAAATAAGAGCTCTGGATGAGCCTTAATCAAAATTTGAATTTTTTTTGCTCAAAATATACTCTCGAGATCCATTTCACACCTCGAGATTCATGTCGGATGATGGAGATTCTTTGGAGGCGTATTAATTCTTAATTAAATCTTGTTGTGAATGAGAATCTTTTTGGTCAATTAAGAACCTGTACTATTAGAACTTTTTTATCAGCCATTACAAATTTTATCCTTTTTAAACAATTATTTCACTTGTTAAAACAATTATATTCAAATAACATACATCATATCTCATTTTAATGTTCCTTTTAAGCATCTCCTTATCCAATGAAAATGATATTTACTAAATATTGGTTTTCGATATAATCATATTATATTTGGGAATCTTTTTGTTCAAATCCATAACTACTAGTATTAGTTTCTTGCACTTATTTCTAATGGTCTCAACATATGTTTTCACAAACTTTGTTTCCTTATTGTGCACCAATTCAATCATTTGTCTTTTAATGGTCAAACAAAATAATATGATTTTTTTTTTCTTTGTTCCATATTATTTTCTTCTTGTGTAGTACAGAAATAATCCTTTTTTCTCCATTGTTCTTTCTGAGAACATCATTGCATGACCCATAAATTTGATTCCCCACAATTACCACAGTTCTAGAGATCCAATATGAAATCTCTAAATTTTAGCAAGACTATCAAAAACCCAAAGTCTGTCATTCACACCAATTAGTTGCATCTTGTTTAACAAATGTTAGTGAAACTGAATTTTGCATTTACATTAGTGAATTAAATAAAAGAATTTGTAAGTAAAACTAGCACAAGTTTCCCACAGCCATAACATTTGCGTTTCTGAGCCGCAGAATAGCCAAGGAGATCATGGAGGGTCCAAGTCAGAATCTATTGGAGTCAGTGGCTCACCTGATGGCCAACACAACCCTGCTTAAATACCCTCAGATACATGCTGTAAGAGTAAAGGTTGGCAAACCTGATCTTTTACTTCACGGCCCCATTGATTATTTGGGTGTTGAAATACTTAGAAGCAGACTTAAACAATGAAAAATAAGTAAGAAGAGCTCAAATGTGAAAAAATATTGCGTCTAGAGTCTGGAAGCAGAGTTTTGTCCGGACAATGGACGTGATACAGCGTAGCGGAGCGGGAGCTCAGACCTCCACCGGACGCAATATTTTCTCCTCAAATGTAATGTTTTTATTTTTGTTCTGAACAAACTGTTTGTATGTGCTATACAATCTCTTATTTGAGATCATTTGATTGAGATGATGAAATTTTGAATTTAATATTTAATTTTGTAAATGAAAATACTTACTCTTTTTTTTTTATATGATGAAATTTGAATTTGAACTTAATAATTAATGCATTGTTAGTGTTTTTTGGTATTCTTCTTTATTGTCCATTCTGCAGAATCAGAAAAGGCTTGATTTCTTCTATTCCATCATATTCTGTCTTTGATGCCGTATAACACAGTGGCCAGAAGTTATGTATAAAACGACACTAAGCAGGTGTTAAAAAAAGGAAGATTTACATACATACCACTTAATTCCTATGTATTTACATATTTACCACCCAAACTTCAATTTTGACATACATACCAACTTACCTATGCATAACAAGGTATTATTGATATAGGTGCTAGATAAGTAAATACATAAGAATTGGGTGGTTTGCATATAAATCCGTTAAAAAAAGAATGAAAGTATTACTGATATAATGTGAAACACCTACTTACAAGTATTATTGTAAGTAGATAACTAATTAAAGGAATACGGAAAAATTTACATATACTCGACATATTTGCACATCTAACACGTAATGTTCAATATTTATACTTGTAACATCCAACATATATATGAAAATGTGTATTTCACTTACAAAACTTAGTAATAGTGACATTTTCATGTAACCATAGATGATTAAATGTTAGATATATAAATACAAAGGAATTATGTGGTATGTATGTAGATGACCCTATGAACGAGGAGAATATTATGTGATTTGTTCTTGATGCATTCAAATTTTATGTACAAGAAATCGTCTGCGCACAATAATTTGTACAGTATGTACTTGAAGTTCGAATACATCTAGATAAAACACGTAATATTTTTTTCCCTAAAAATGTTATTTTATAAAACGCTTTTCTAATCGCATTTTAAAACACATTTGGCAACTTATATCCTCTATAAAGTGACATTTTTTTTTTTGGACACAAGACTAATTGTTTCAATTACTTAGACAACTTAAGACTAAAGAGATATTAGTTATGTTAATCAAGGTTAATTAATGCATAGCTACATTTATTAATATTTTGTTGATGTCTTAATATTTTGTTGATTCTTATAATAAGGCTTGAAATAATTTTCATTATCTATTTATTAACAGTAATTAAAGATTAATTTGGGTGATAATTAAGTTATGAACAAAACAAATCCAAAAATAGGTTTTATGGTTAGGTTATTGAAATGCAAAATATGATAATGATTGAACTACTATATAAAGTTTTAAGCTGAATTTTCAAGAAAGAGGATCTGCCTCTTGATCTTTTGCTTGTAGATAAATGGTGATATTTTTAAGAATGGATTTTCAAAGAAGGAATTACATGTTGTCCTTTTCTTAAATACCTAATAACTTATATTCAAAATAAGGAGCATTTACATACATACTTTTTTTCTGTTGAATCCAAAAGTGTCCAGGAAACACACCCAAGAAATAGAGCGTATAAGGAAGAGAAAGAAGAAGCAGTAAATAACATTAAAGAGTGTAAAACCTCTTTATTATAGGCATAGAGGGTCTGAATATTACAATTGCATATTTACCATCTAATCATTAGGCTTTGCGAGGGGCAACTTAATAAATCTTGAGGAAAATTCAATATAATATTTACAAGAATTATTCATGATATTTAATCTGATGAATGTGTGTTTTGACCCACTGATCTCCTCGGGTTGTGCATAGGCCCTTGATTGATGGTTCACAGACGATCGTCTTGAGCTGGTGCCTGGTCGATCACATAGGCTCTCTTACCAGACCCTTTGGATCATTGGTTGATCGGGTGGCTCGACATTTGGTTTATCGATGGATATGCATGTCGATCGTCTTTCTCTCATAGATCGTCATGCTTCCTGATATCGGTATTATGCGGTTTGGTTGGTCGTTCAGATTTTTTTACGATCATCTTCTGTCTTAGTTGTTGGATTGCTCTGAGATTCGTGATGTCGTATTTTTCGTATACATACTTAGTTCCCATCTTGCTTCTTAAAAGTTGTGTTGCACGTAAGAGCAAGAGAATCTTTTTAACTCATACAAAAATACGAAAATGTATAAATGTCGAACAATCAAGAGGTGGCTCAGGAGATGGTTGCTGAGGAGCGAGCAACATCAAAGAAACTGGGGGGAAAAGACATTCTCTCTCGTCTGGCATTGGTAGGGGTCAGCCCGACCCACCCGAGTCCACCAAAAAAGATGACAAAAGTGGGTAAATTTTCTTCACACTTGTTGTTGCTTTTATGTGTGGATGTATAGTATTAATTTCGTTTCTAACATGATTTTTTTGAAAGGAGCGAGGGAGATGTTTTTCGAACCCCCATTGCTCTTGAGTCAAGGGTTTTGTCGCTCTGTCGTCGGTGAGACGAGTTCCTGCCATGAATCATAGTGGGACGTCATTTGTAGGTTTGCATGAGCCAGCGGAGGTGAGTTGTTGTTACCATCCTATCTCGATCGAGACTGAATTAGAGGGAGAACTGGGGGTCGTTGCAAGAGCGGTGAGAGATAATCCCCATAGATAGAAAAAAGCTCCCCCTATGGCGTCAGAGCTATCTCCTCCCCCAAAAGGGAGGGAAATTTTGCTGGAGTTGTCCTTCACATAAGATCAAGGGGATTGGAGTTTGAACAAGCAGCCACTCTGTGCTTATTAATTGAAAGATGGAGAGGTTCCCCAACACCCCTCTGAATAGGGACTATGTGTCGACCTAGGTGGAGATGTTTTGGTCCCCCCGCCTTCAAAGGGATATTGACATCAATATACAGGAGGAACGTGACTCAGGCTGCTGATCATTATCATGCCCTCGCATGGGGAGCATCCCATTTTTCAGGGGTATCTCTTGGACAAAGTTGAGAAACAAGTTGAGAGGTCTAGCTTGTGGGTTCAAAAGTTAAAACGAAGATCTTTCGTAGCAGAAGAGAGATTGAAACTATCTATGGAGGAAAGGAAGCTCGAGGCGCGGGAGCATAAGGTCCAAGTGGCGACTATTCTAAATGAAAACAACGAGTTGAAAGAAAAGATGTCCTCAATGATTACTCAAAAGGAGCACGTCGAGGGTATCTCCATCAGATTATGGTCAACACTTCCTTGGCCATTGAAAGGTTTGTGAAGCATAAATTAGTTGTCCTAAATGGCGGGAGATGGATGAGTTTGGCACGCTTCTTTTGGATCTTGAGGATGAGGAGGACCAATTGAATAAACAGTTAGTTCATGTTGAGGGAGTAGAGGAAACTATGGAGGAGGGTTTTGGGAACTCTTGAAATCTTTAGGGCTAAGCCAATGTCTCTTTTTGTTTCTTTTTTCTTTGTTGTTTATGTGTGTTGTAATGAAAATTTTAATTTAGGTTTTGCAAACAAACTTTATAGTATAAGGAAATTTTGAAGTTGAAGGCTTTGTTTCCCGAGCTTTATTTCTTTTATCTAATGATTGATTGAGTTTATAAATAATATGTCACCTATTATAAATTGTTGGAAAGAGTATGGCAATATATGTATAGATATCTATATATGTGTGTTACTCCCAGTTCGGTGTGACATCTCTCATGGAGTTTGTTGATGTAGGGTGTTTGTGTTTCATAAGAGATGAGGACAATCATTTTTGCACCTCTTGCGGAGCTTGTAGTTATCGGGTACCGAAACGTCTTGTATACCACTGACGATTGTTTTCTCACCTCTTACGGAACTTGTCCCTGCCGGGTGTTGATCATTTTCACACCCCTCATGGATTTTGTCGATGTTGGACTTTTTTTTTGTCTGTGCAGTGGACATTTATTTTCACACCCCTCATTGAGTTTGTAATTGTCAGGTACCGAAACATCTTGTATGCCACTGACGATCATTTTCTCACACCTTGCAGAGCTTATCACTACCGAGTTTTGATCTTTTTCAGACCCTTCACATAGCTTGTCGTTGTTGGGTGTTTGTTTTTGCTAGTGCAGTGGACGATCATTGTCCCACCTCTCGTGGAGCTTGTCGTTGTAGGGTACCAAAATGTCATGTATGCCACTAACATTCATTTTCTCACCCCTCATGGAACTTTTCACTATAGAATGTTGATCGTTTTCACTCCCCCTCATGGAGCTTATCTTTGTCGGATGTTTGTTTTTGTCAGTGCAGTGGACGATCGTTTTCACACCTCTCGCGGAGTTTATCGCTGTTGGGTACCAAAATTCTTGTATGTCACTGACAATCATTTTCACACTCCTCACATAGCTTATCGCTATCAGGTGTTTTGTGTGGAACCGGTTCCCCGAGCGTGAAACGTTAGAGATTCTCCCCTTTTATTCGTTGTTTGATCAGTGTCCACAACATGTTTGAGAATTTCAAGATCATTTTTTATCCATGGTGTAAGACATCTTGCAGAGAAAATGTTGAAGTAAGAGAAATGGGAAGTAATTCATTTCGTTTATAAGAATAAAAAAACACAAGAGCTATAAAATAGTTTCATGTTCGTAAAATTTTAAAGGAAAAAAATCTCTTCAAATCATCGTCGTTCCAAGTTCAAAAAACCGTGTTTCCCATGAAGGTCTTTATTTTGTTTGCTTTTGGTCCAGCTTTATGGTCGATGTTGTAGGGACCATTCCAGTTCTGATGCAACCTTCTCACCGCTTGCCCTCTTCTCGCGAGGTAAGCTTTTTTCAATACTAGGTCTCCGAGAGTGAACGTCACTTTGTGAATGTTCTTATTGAAGTAGTCGACTATCCTCCACTTGATTTTTTCTTTCCAGAGAGCTCGTTGGTTCAATTCTCCTCTGTTAGGTTCAGAGCAAGCATTATTCCTTTGTTGTATATTTCACTCCATTCCTCCAGGTGTTCTTCGTCGAAGATCGAAGTGGTGAGCACCCTCTTACTATAGTTGTTGCATTCACTGACAACAAAGTTTCCATCCTATTAGAAAGCATGAACATGGTTTGACTTGTGGATGAAGATGATGTTGTTCAAATTGCTCATACCGAGGGGATCTGATCTGCTCATTTGGCCCTCGCTCCTACTACTTTCTTCCTCAGCAGGTTTAAGATGACTTTGTTAGCAGCTTCTGTTTGCCCGTTAGTTCAGTGATCATGCACAGAGGCAAACTTGAGAGTGAATTGCATTCTGTTACTGTGACAATAACTAGAGGTAATTCATATCCAAATGGACATCATCGTCCACTTGATCCTTAGATTTCACTTGTCAATCCAAGTGAAACCACCGGAGCAAATAGAGAGGTCTCACCAAACCTCATATTTCGTAGGATTTTGGTGCTAAGGCTCTAGAGAAGGGAACACTCAGATTCATAGGAGGGGAAACTTTTCCCAAATATGTGAGGAAACTTTCATCGTCGCCTTGGCGGAATGTCATTGGAGATGAAGAAGAAGAACAGACTTCTTCTCCCAAGTGATGAAGAAGCTCTCCTCATCGGAGAGAATGAGAAGCAGCTGGAGTTAGCCTTCCCAAAAGAAGTGAGGAAGCTTTCCTCATTGTCTCGTCATGGTGCTACCGAAAACGAAAGAGATGACCGGAGAAATGGAAGAAAATATGGTGAAAAGGGATGAAAATGGCTCCCCTGAACTTCTCTTGAAGGAAGAAGAAGAAACCTCACCAAAAATCCCCTTGGAAGCTCCTTAAATCCTCCTCTTGCTCTTAGCTTTTCTCTTCACCAAATGGTTGCCGATCAGCTCAAATGAACCTTCTCTCCTGGTTAAACTTCCTCAAAGGGTCTACCTAAAGGATCTAAACCACCTTTCCCATTTATAATTGTCCTAAAATGCTTTCTATGCCATTTTAGGGTGGATAACAAGGCAAAAGGAGGGGGACCAATAGCCTTGGCCACCATATCGGCGGGAAACCAAGGTCCGGAGGTCTGAATTCGTGAAACGGGTCATAGTGGCATGGTCACGTTCCACTATTCAAGGTGTCACAGATTTGGGTTTGATGTGGTTACGCCTGATGTAATTATGTCGGGCACTCTGTTTGGCGACGTGGCTACGTCACCCTTGGGCGTGGTCATGCTGCCCAAAGAACCTAGGCCCCTCTTCAGATTTGGTTATGGTCACACCCATATTGCGACGTAATTACGCAGTATGTTTTTTTTTGCCAAAGCTGTCACACTACCTTCAGGCATGGTCATGCCGACTGTAGCTCAGTTGGGCTCTTTTTGGAGGTCTTGGCATGGCTATACCCAGTTTAGGCATGGTCACGTCGAAGGTTAGGCATGGACACACTTGAATCAAGCGTGGTCACATCGGATCCCAGAAAACTCGGGCCTCCTAAAAAGCTCGCTAAGGGAGTTTGGGACCTCATGGGACCTGTAGAGGATCAAATATTAGCAGTTACTATTTTGGGATCTCCGTAGGGGCTGCAAACGTCTCTCAAACGAGCTCAAGAAGATGAACTGTGCACGTGTCGCTGAGCACGACAGCTTCGATCGTAAAATTTGTTTGTCTGGACCTTAAGTTTAAGGAATGAACACGTATGGGGCAGCCTCATCAATGGTCTATGTCACAGGAATATTTGTACAAGCCAGCTACAACCCTGTGCCACAAGAACAAATGTCAATGCAGTGGATACTAGAGGCGATGCTGGTTTGACCACGATCGACTTGAAGCACAACTATAACAGTGTAGAACCCAACTATTGTGTTGTGCTGCTCAATGATGATACCTCATGTACTAGGAAAAGATATTTAATAGAAAAGGAGAATTACACGATGATATACAAACTAACGACTCCTGACAAGTTGTTGACTCGCTTAAGCTTGACTTGTTTGCTCCCCTAACTATTACTACAACTCCCAACTACAAGCTTGGTGGCTAACTGACTCTATTGTAGCCCCCAACTGTGATCTATATGAGCAATTATTACTACAGCTTCCAACTACGGGTTTCGTGGCCAAATAACGCTATTGCAGCCCCCAACCATGACCTATATGACAAACTATTATTACAATCTCCAAATACGGTCAGTGGCCAACTAATGCTAATGCAATGACCAACTACATCTTCTGTGACCAACTAACACTATTACAATCACCAACTATGGTCTGTATGACCAACACACGATATTACAGTCACTAACTAAGGTTTATGCGACCAACTACTACTGTTACAACTTTCATCCACAGCATCTGCAACCAACTGATATTATTGCAATCACCAATTGCAGTCTCTATGACCAACTTAAGATTTTGCAGATTTCAACAACGATATTTGTTGCGAACCAAAGCATGTGCAACAACCAAACATGGCCTTTGTGATGAACTATTGCTGTTACAACTTCCAACTAAAGTCACCATGGCAAACTATTATTATTATAGCTAAGAACTACATTTGTTGTAGTCCAATTACAACTATTATGGCCGAACTACTATTATACATCTATAATTATCAGTTTTATAATTCCATCTTATATAATTCAAAAGAAGAGTGGACCTGCGTACTTACAATTACATAGTGGATCACTTTTACTGAGCTAGACCACGTGTTTTTTTTCTTTTCCAGTGCTACATAGTGGATTACTTTGACTGAGCTAAACCCTGTGGTATTTTAAAATTCCTTCGACCTCCAAATTTCCTACACTCTTAATTTGAGAGGATTTTTATTAATTTATTTAAAATTTCAGCATTTTTTTTTTGAGGGTGTGCTTGCCCCAAGTAAGAAAACACTTTTTTTGCTTATGGAAATGTAAAGCGAGGTATGTTAAAAAGAATAAATTTTTAAAATATAAATTTTAAAAATTTAAAAAAAGGGAGGATTTATATAAATGTCATACAATTTATATATATTTATATATCTAATTTTCAACTCTTCATATTTACTTTTTTTTTTAATCTTCATAGTTACTTATATAACCTCAATATTTAATTAAATTACATAAAAAATATCATTAATATTTATTATTAATATTTGAAATCTACCTTTTCTTCCATATATTTTGATGTGATTGAGCTATTAAAGCATTATATAAGTGAATCTAATAATTTAGATATTAAATGGATAAATACATTAAAATAATTCCTAAAATGCAAATTTTATACGGATTATATTTCAAATATGAATATTTGGCTACTTTTTAGAATTTTATCAATTAAATTAATTAACAGTCACATATTTTTTTTCTAATTTGAAAAAAAATTAAGAGAAATTTACATACATAACATGTAATTCTTATGCATTCTCATACATAACACCTAACATTTAGGGGTGTAAACG
>NEWO01000388.1:94688-159367 GCA_003013225.1 Phalaenopsis aphrodite
AAAAAAAGATGATAATTGTGATATTTTTTATGTGAAAACAATTAGTGCATGAATTTAGATATTAAATATGTAAATTCTTAAAAATTGTGTGGTTTATATGGAAGTGTCCCAAAATTAAATGAGAAGTAGGACAAGTGCATTAAATGTTAGCATTATCCTGAACGGCCTAACGGGGCCGTGTTGGCCCGCTTTGGTTCCCCACGCTCTTAAAAGACGAACCACCGAACCGGTTCGAACCGCGGTTCACAGTTAAACCAAATTCCTATTTTGAACCAGTTCGGTCTGGCTTCCTTTATACTGAAACCATTTCCATTCTTGTCACTGTTCTAGCGCTCGGTGAGCAGGGAGCAACGATGGATCCCGTGCTCATCTCTGGAGCAACCTTTCGACCATCGCCCCCATCGATTTATCCAGAACCCTGCTGCGGTTACTGGTCTGACGATTTCCGGCTATGAGAGGAATATTCAGCACCGATCTCATCACTCTGTTCTGTTCTTCTCCTTGCTGAGTTGCGGCGGCGGGCGGAGGTGGAAGGAGTGATGGGGGAGGAGGCTTCAGTGAACGAAGCATCGTTGAAGGTGTCGGAAGGAGAGGTTAAGCCGGATGATGGGGAGATCCAGGAGGCCGAGTTGTCGCTGCGAGAGGGGCTTTCGCTGAACTACGAGGTTTTGTGCTTTTTTTATTTTATCGTAATTATATTTCTGTAGTGTTTTTGGGGAAAATTTGTGCTTGATTTGAGCTGGAGTACGTCGGTGGAGCTGGATTTAGTTTCTTTTTCAGCTTGCTGCTTTTTGCTTTAAGGTGCCGGAGTCTGACTGCTTGATGCTTCTCTATCTTTTGCTTGGGATTCTAGGCTGTGCAAGAATAAATGCATTTTCCTCCTTGAATTTTATTTTTTGTTTTTTATTTTGTGAGGTTTGAATTGAGAATGCTGACTAGAAGTGTGATTGGTTTCGATTTTTGTTTTACTGTTGCTTGAGTTAGGATGAAAAAAGTGTTTTAGTAGGTTGCAATGACTCTAAGGAGTAGGCTTTGTTGCTCAATCCTTCTTTGAAGTGTAGGAATTTTGTTCTTGGAGGTTGGCTTAGGAAGTTCATAGCTCTAGTTTTTCAATTTTAGCGTCGAAATATGTTTGTCCGGAGGAATAAATAGTTCTTAATTTTTCTTCGATGTCTGCAGCATGCATCTAGTGGTATTTGACTTGAGTGCTATGCTGAGGTCTTGATTGCTCTCGGAGGTAACTCATCGTCTACTGATAGGCATGTCTTATGTCTGTATTGGTTAGATGTGAAAATGTTGGTTTTAAAAGCTCAATATTTAATAAAATTGAGTTTAATAAACTGGTGATTAGAGGAAAGCAGAAACAGAAAATGGAGCACCTAACAACACATCTTCAAAGACCAAGAACTAGGAGATCGCCCCTTTCATTCTAGGGTGATTAAGGGATAGTACCATTCGAGCTTTTTTTTCGTGTCGGAGGTCTGAAAAAAGCAACAATCAATTTCTTAAATCATCCCTTCCTAAAAGGAAGAACATGGTATTCTTTTTCCGCTGTTGAATGGGTCTACCTTCTGATTACTCGCTCCTTTTCCATTGAAGAGTTAAAAAAGCAATAAAATAAAGCATTTACATACACACCATCCAATTCTTATATAGTGACATATCTAACACCTATACTTTAATTTTTACATTTATACCACCCAACTATTTCATGCAACTTCAAAAATACCACTGCTTTAACTTTTAAAAAATGAAAATACATCTTTTTATGCATAGGTGGGGTGGCTTATATGTAAAAAATGAAGTTTAGGTTAAGTGGTATGTATGTAAATCATCCAATAAAGAACCGCCTAAAGATTTCAAATGGTGGAAGTGACTTGGAAACCTAAGACACTATAACCTATGTAAATGGGAAGTTTTCATTTATTTTCCTTTCTTTACCCTTAGATTTATTCTTTTTTGGTCAAAGGAGTGCGAGTTTGGAATGCTGAAGTTACCATACTACTTGTAGAAAGGTTAGGAAATGACACTCATACAGGACCCTTGGAGAAACCACAAAGGCCGACCTGCTCATAGAATGCACTCTGCTCTAAGGACCAATCAATCATGCCTCTTCCATCTTGTTTCCAAAATTTCCTCATTGAATCTAATGTTTCCATAAAATTTGCTTCTTTATAATTGTCTTGAAATTTTCTTAATTCATAAAAAGTGATTGATATTTTCTATATATTAAGAATGTTTATTTTTCCTCAATCTAAGGGCATAATAAAACATTTTTGTTTGTTTTTATTTTGTTTTTAGTTATTTGCATTTGGCATTTCACAAATTTTGTATTCAGTTTTGGTATTTAATTTGTTTTTTTTAAGTAATCATGGTTTTACTACGCAGAAATGTCATCTTCATAATGGTTCTGCATAACTACATCGTTTTCTTGTACATTCATTGTAATTCAACATAATTTAATGTTCGAATTCTTTTCTTCCCTCTAACATAAGCCTGCTTTAGAGATGATTCCCTAGTCTTGAAATCTGAATTGGATAACTCTATCTTGAGAAGGTTGCACTGTGAAACTTGGCTTTGGTTAACTAGATTTGCTTTGTGCTCATAGATTAAAGCACACTTTTCGAATGATTAATAAACCGAAGACAGGTTGTTTTCCCTATGAAGCTATTGAGAATGTAGACTTCCATTGTTAAGATAAACAATCTAAAGCTCTTTAAACTTTTTCATTTTACATTTAATGAAACTAAGCATGTCAAGGAGCTACACACTTCTATTAAGAACTGTGACAAACCTATCACCGTTATGAATCTTATTTTTTATTTTGTGATGTCTGAATTGAGGATGCTGCCTAGAAGCGTGATTGGTTTCGATTGTTGTTTTACTGTTGATTGAGTTAGGATGAAAAAAGTGTTTTAGTTGGTTGCAATGACTCTAAGAAGTAGGCTTTGTTGCTCAATCCTTCTTTGCAGTGTAGGGATTTTGTTCTTGGAGGTTGGCTTAGGAAGTTCATAGCTCTAGTTTTTCAACTTTAGCGTCTAAATATGTTTGTCCGGAGGAATAGATAGGTCTTAATTTTTCTTCGATGTCTGCTACACGCTTCTAGTGGTATTTGACTTGAGTGCTATGTTGAGGTCTTGATTGCTCTTTGAGGTAACTCATTGTCTACTGCTAGGCATGTCTTATGTTTGTATTGGTTAGATGTGAACATGTTGGTTTTAAAAGCTAAATGTTAATAAAATTGAGATAAACAGGTGATTAGAGGAAAGCCAGAAACAAAAAATGGAGCACCTAACAATGCTTCTTTGAAGACAAAGAACTACGAGATCGCCCCTTTCATTGTGGGTTGATGAAGGGATAGCATCGTTCGAGCTTCTTTTTCATGTCAGAGGTCTGAAAAAAGCAACAATCAATAGAATTTCTTGAATCCTCCATTCCCAAAAGGAAGAACATGAATTCTTTTTCCGTTGTTGAATGTGTTGACCTTCTGATTGCTTGTTCCTTTTCCATTGAAGAGTTTAAAAACCAATAAAATAAAGCATTTACATGCATACCATCCAATTCTTATATATTTACATATGTAACACCTATAGGTTAATTTTTACATTTATACCACCGAAATTTTTTCATGCAACGTCAAAAACACCATTGCTTTAACTTTTAAAAAGTGAAAATACATCTTTTTATGCATAGGTGGGGTGGCATAGATGTAAAAAATGAAGTTTAGGTTAAGTGGCGTGTATGTAAATCATCCAATAAAGAACTGCCTAAAGATTTCAAAGGGTGGAAGTGACTTGGAAACCTAAGGCACTATCACCTATGTAAATGGGAAGTTTTCATCTATTTTCCTTTCTTTACCCTCAGATTTATTCTTGTTTGGTCAAAGGAGTGTGAGTTTGGAATACTGAAATTACCGTATTGCTTGTAGAAAGGTTAGGAAATGACACTCATACGGGACCCTTGGAGAAACCATGAAGGTCGACCTGCTCATAAAATGTACTCTGCTCTAAGGACCAATCAATCATGCATCCTCCATTTTGTTTCCAAAATGTCTTCGTTGAATTTAATGTTTTCATATAATTTGTTTCTTTATTGTTGAAAGATCTCGAAAATACTAATGATTATATTTCATATTTGTTATAAATCTATATTTAGAGGGTTATAAATTATATGAGGGATCTTAAGAATTTCTATTTATTTCTCTCCTTAAATTAGAGAGATTAGCTGTCTCTTATATTTTCTATTGTATTATGTTTTTATTGTTTTCTTACCAGTAAGTCCTGTAATGAGTATTTATACTCTTTTTTTCATTAATAAAATCAAGTGCTCGCATATCTTTTCATGGTATCGGAGTCATACCAATCTTCTTCGATATGACGACTTTTTCTTCTTCCTCCTAAGAAATATCCTCCGCCTCATCTGCCCCTGTTCCAATCGGAATCAATGGCACTTTATCCCTTATCACTGGTCACAAACTCAACGGCCAGAACTACCTCCAGTGGTCCCAATCTGCCATGATGTTTATCTGCGGCAGAAGCAATGACGACTATATCACCGGTGATGTCGTCGCTCTGACCAAGGATGACCCAAAATTCCAAATATGGAATGCAGAAAACCACATGGTCATGTCATTGTTAATCAATTCCATGACTAACGACATCGGCGAAAAATTTCTTATTTATGGCACGACCAAAAGTATTTGGGATGCTGCTCGAGAGACATACTCTCACTCGGATAACACATCCAAGCTCTTCGAGATCGAGTCAATCCTCCACGATCTTCGTCAAGGTGATCAATCTGTGATTCAGTATTTTAATGTCCTCTCATGTTTTTAGCAGCAGATTGACATGTATGAAGTTCATGTCTGGTCATGCACTCCGGACTCCAATTTATATCGTCAGATCATCGAGCAAAAAAGGATATTCAAATTACTTCTCGGCCTCAACAACTCTCTCGGTCATGTCCGCCCTCGTGCATTAGGCTTCAAAATACTACCGAGCATTCGCAATGCCTTCTCTGAGGTTCGCTGCGAAGAAAGACGCCAGAAAGTCATGCTTGGGCCTATCTCCACCTCGCCCAATCTCTCCGTTGACGCCTCTGCTCTTGCAGCTCGGGTCCCTCAGCCTCGACATAGCGGCAACCCATTACACAAGGGTCGTCCCTGGTGCGACCACTGCCTCAAATCAGGCCACAATAAAGACACGTGTTGGGTGCTTCATGGAAAGTCAGCCTATTAGAAGCCTCAGCCTGATCGCGCTCCCCGTGCCAACAGCGTCGTCGCTGTCGATGACCCTCTTGCACCAGGTCCCAGTCCATTCAGCAAAAAACAATTAGATTTGCTGCACAAACTGATTGACAAACCACCTGAATCGGTTATTCCCGACCCCATTACCCGCCTGCTCGCGCATCAAGATATGTTGTATCATGTCTTCATAGTCAATCAAGGATCCATCGGTCAGTGGATCATCGATTCTGACACTTCTCATCACATGACTGGAGATGTCTCCCTTCTCCATGACTATATGTTGTGCGGAGACAACTTCACCATCCGCATTGTCGATGGCTCTATCTCCAAAGTGATCGACTTTGGCTTCATGCTCATCACCCAAAACATTCTACTCTGATCTGTGCTTCATGTTTCTACTTTAAATTGTAATTTAATATCAATTGGTAAATTGAATAGTGATTTGAGGTGTATTGCCAAATTTGTCCCTACCTCGTGTGAATTTCAGGATGCGGACTCGAGGACAACGATTGGCAATGTTGAGTTGTGCTCGGGTCTCTACGTCATCAACGGTACTTCACCACCATAATCTCGTTGCGGACATTTGTCTACCCATCATTTTGTCTTCAATTCTAGTGTCAATAAAAATTTTTGAGATCATGTTATGGCTTTTTCATCTCGGCCATCCAAAACTATTTATGTAGCTTGCAAAACTATTTCCAAATTTATTTATCAATAAAGATATTCGTTTTTTTCAATGTGAATTTTGTCAACTTATCAAGCACACTCGCACGTCATTTTCACGTGTTGGTTACACCTCTTCCTGGCCCTTTGCACTTATTCGCAGTAATATCTGGGGCACATCCCGTGTTACAACTCTTACCAAGACTCGGTGGTTTGTCTCCTTTATTGATGATCACACTCGACTAACATGGCTATTTCTTATGAAAGATAAATCTACAGTCAGTCACATATTTGAACAATTTTACTTAATGATCCAAACACAATTCCAAACCTTCATTCAGACACTCAAGACCGATAAGGCAAAGGAGTACTTCGCTTCCGTCTTCGGCTCTTATCTCTTCTCTAAAGACATCTTTCATCTCAATTCTTGCGTCGACACTCCTCAACAAAATGGGATCGTCGAACGCAAGAACAGCCACCTTCTCGAGGTGGCCTGCTGCCTCATATTTTCCTCTAATGTGCCTAAAGTTTTTTGGGGTGATGTTGTATCCACTGCAGCCTATCTCATCAACATGACGCCTTCTCGGGTCCTCAAATTTTAGAGTCCACTCCAACTCCTTCTCAAATCGTCTTCCTACACCAAGGCAATTACCCAAAATCTACCTACCAAAGTATTTGGTTGCTCTTCCTTTGTTCACATTCATTCACACAATCGTAACAAACTTGATCCCAAATCTACTAAATGTATGTTCCTTGGCTACTCGCCTCTTCAAAAAGGGTATAAGTGCTACTCTTCTCTCACAAGAAAAACTTACAACACTATGGATGTCACCTTCTTTGAAAATCAGCCTCATTACCCTAATTCTAATATTCAGGGGGAGACTTTAAGGGAATATCAACCTTGGAGGGACAACGATTTCATACCACCACACACCAAATCTTCGTCCCCTGAACTGAACTCATTATCTCATGACTCGGATTCAGCAAGTTCATCCAACTCACGTGAAAAAGTACCTAACAACCAGTCTTTGTTTAGTCCTCAAGTGTCAACTTGCACATAGATCACCCAACACATCCAGCACCAATCCAAGAGTCAGAACTAGATCCAACTCCTACAAAAATCCACTCAGGTACGAACACACTCCGACATTCAAATTGTTTTAAGAAAAGGTGTTAGGTCCATCCGACATCCACTCAGGTACGAACACACGATGCATCTGATTTCCAACTTTGTGTCCTATGAAAGACTATCTTCAGCTTACCGAGCCTATGTCACTGCATTCGGCAATACACAAGTCTCAAACACCATTGATGAAGCTCTCAAACACCCGGGGTGGAAAGCGACCATCAATGAGGAGGTAAGAGCCCTACAAAAGAATGATACATGGACTGTTTCAGACCTGCCAAAGGGAAAGAAAGCAATTGGCTGCAAATGGATCTTCAAAGTCAAATACAAGACAGATGGTACAATTGAGAGATTAAAAGCACGTCTCGTAGCAAAAGGTTTTTAACAGTCTTACAGTATTTATTACCAACAAAATCTTTGCCCTCGTGGCCAAACTTAACACCATCATAATCCTTCTCTCACTTGCGGCAAATGAAGACTGACAGCTATATCAACTTGACGTGAAAAATATTTTCCTAAATGACAATTTGGAAGAAGTTTAAATTGAAGCACCTCCCGGACTAGAAGCATCCTTTCCAAGCAACAATGTCTGCAAATTCCAAAAATCATTGTACGACCTCAAACTATCTCCCCGAGCATGGTTCGATAGATTTGCAAAATCAGTGACAAAACACGGGAATACTCAGTGTCAGGCAAATCACACTCTCTTCGTGAAAACCTCTCCCAAAAAGAAGATTGCAATTCTAATCATATACGTCGACGATATCATTCTCACTGGAAATCACGAAAAAGAACTCACAAATCCGACAAAGCTTCTCACTCGGGAATTCGAAATCAAAGACCTCGGAAACCCAAAGTTCTTTCTCGGCATGAAACTAGCTCGATCAAAACGAGGAATATTTGTGTCACAACAGAAATATACATTGGACATGTTGAAGGAAACATGTATGCTCGGTTGCAAACCCGTCGATACTCTAATGGATCCCTACAAGAAGATCAACACTGAGAAAAATAACGCTCCTGTGGATATGGGAGATATCAGAGACTCGTGGGGCGACTCATCTATCTCTCACACACGACCCGACATTAGTATTTCTGTTAGTGTTGTTAGCCAATTCATGAACAGCCCTACGGAAGAACACATGAATGCAGTTTATAGAATCTTGAGATACCTCAAGATGACTCCAGACAAAGGGCTACTGTTTCAAAGGAATAAAAATCGAAGTATAGAAGTGTATTCATACGCAGACTGGGCAGTGGATGTCTCGGACCGACGATCGACTTCCGGCTATTGCACTTATGTTTGGGGAAACCTAATCACTTGGAGAAGTAAAAAGCAGTCTATGGTATCAAGAAGCAGCGCTAAAGCTGAATTCAGAGCTCTTGCACTTGGGATCCGCGAAGGAATGTGGATTCGAAGAATACTCAGCGAACTCGGAATGCTAACTGAAAAAACTATCAAAGTACAATGCGACAACCAGACTGTCATCAACATTGCTAAGAATTCAATACACTATGACAGAACAAAACACATCGAGATCGATCGACACTTCATCTCAGAAAACATTGAGAGATGAGTCGTCGAACTTGCAAACATTCCTTCCCGACATCAAATAACAGATATCCTCATTAAGCCTCTCCCAAGAATCAACTTTGAAGAATTATGTGACAAGTTAGTCATGTACAATTTGTACAACCCAACTTGAGGGGGAGTGTTGAAAGATCTTGAAAATGCTAATGATTATATTCTGATTGCTGGAAATGTGAGTCAGCATTTGAAGACTCAACTACCAATAACTTCATATGCTCTGCAGAGCTAGCAACTTTAACTGTTTGCTGAAATGAAAAATAATGAGAAAGAAAAACGAGTTTTAGTAATCGCACGATACTAAACAAAGGTGGTAAATTAACCTATTAATATAAAATATGCACCCTGCTTTATAGCAACCACTATCCTTACTAACAAAATCATCTGGAAACATCCAATTGCGGAGTCCAATTTGTGCTAGTAGTTCTGAATTATGTTGAAACCATATTCAGATCGTAATCTAGATAAGTTTCAATTATATTAACCTAGATCCTACTAAACAGCTAAAAATGACTGCTTTAATAAATCCTGTGGGTTCTTATATCCTGTTTTTGATCCGGTGTGCCTTGAATCCAGGAATTTATCAATCCTATTGGAGGATGGATTTACTGGATTTATTTCTGAACTATCTTTAAGTGTCCTTGAAACCTTCTTTGAGTCTTGTTTCAATTATTAAGGAAATCATTACAACACCAACTCTCAAGTTCATTGGTTAACGCATAAAAATATTCCTTCGCAGCATCATGAACAAATAACAGGTAAAATGATAGCTACATAATACATTTCAACGCTAATCCAGTGGTTTTAAACAAAAAACCAATAGCAAAACCTGAAATACTAATAACAGAATACTTACTCAAGAAGGCACCTTATATGAGTCAAAAGTTTATACTTGTTCACATACAAGTTATTACCATATTGGAGCTGTTATGATACATAACTTTGCTTAAATGGACATAACAGTAAGGATTTAAGTGAAGTTTATATAAACATGGAAGAAATGATCGATCATTTATAAAATGAGAGATTGAGAAAGGTCAAATAAACTTTACAGCAAGACAATTCAACCTTCAAAGTTTTAATGATCAGCTCCTTTACGCTTAGAAGCTATTTGGTAGTCGGTTTTATTTGTATATGTACATGACAAGAACCAAATAGTTTTATGGATTTAAGCACCTTAGAATTTGGTAGATTCGGATTTACAGAATTAATAATCCTATTTAAAATAAATGTAACTAATCGACCAATTGTCTCAATTATCATATGAAGAGGGTTAATTAATCATATGATACTTCTAAAGTATTGTGTATTCACCTATTTAATTTCTGCATGCCTTAACAAAAGTTTATTCCTTTAGCTCACAATCACAATGGAGGAATACATAAGGTCGGGTATACGAGAATTACCTATTCGTTTATATCTTTATATACTATGACCGAAGGCTCCTTTGTCAGCAATCTATGAATTGCGTTGTCCAAAGGAATCTCGGTAGCTCTAAGGTGAAGAGAAAAAAAATCTACTCCTATATCCTAAAGGTAGGATTTTATAGAGATGAGACTTACACTTGCTAAGCATAAGTCGACAGCTGCCTCCAGGAAAGGAAAGAGAAGCCGAGCGCTCTCGCGAAAATTCTTACACCCCGTCTTGGTCAGAGAGCCTTCTAACGACCTAGGCTCTGTAGACAACCACCTAAGGTAAAAATTTATATTGGGCCAATTGATTTGGAATAGTGCGAGGACTATTGCTTAGGACATACAAAATGCAATGCAGTTATCTAGAGCAGTCCTTAAATTGTTCAAGCTCTATTAGCATGACTTGAGTTAGACCCATGCAATGTGACCTATTTTAAAATCGGCCCGAAGGCATGCAAGAAAGTAAAGTGTAGTTTTAAAATCTTGGGATATTTTAGTTAGTCTTAAATTTTTTTTAGGATTTTTCAAAGATTTAAAATTTTATGTCTTGAAGAGCCTAAATTGCATTTTGTGATTAATCTCAGACAGACCACACATAAAATGGGCGAAGCCAATTTCAAGCACACTGTAGAAAACTAAAAGCACGCCAAGCAAATAAAAAAAAATAGGTTGGTGTCGCTGGGTATGCAACATTTCCCAAGAAAGCAAGAAAGATGGTCAGACACCGCATAAGCACTCTTAGTCCTAATTTTATACAAGAATATGAATTCAAACTTAAAGCACAGGACACGAGTCACTGCTCCTGGTCTCTCGTCACGAGATTCAATGTGTCATGCGCCTCAAAAACCGTCTCCGTACCTTATTTTTGATACAGACTCAATCCTAAGATTGTTAGGATTAATTGCTATCCCATATACATTGTAAAAACAATATGCTAATAGTTACTATGACTTGTTGGCAATGACATAATGTACAATGAAACGTACTAATGCATTGGTCAAATTTAATTTATTATGCACAATTACACTGCAAACAATAAAAAAATAAGTTAATTTTTGGGGATTTTTACATATTAACAACCAAAAATATTTAATATAAAATTTTAACCCCCCAAACTTTAAATATAATATTTTAACCACCCAAAATCTTAATTATAACATATTAACAACTCAAAATTTCATGAGTGAGTTTAGGAGTGTGGTTGTAATGAAAGAGTGGTTAAAATATTATATTTAAAGTTTATGCGATTAAAATGTTATATCAAATGTTTTGGGTGGTTGGTATGTAAAAACCCCTAATTTTGTTGAGCCATAGTGATGGCAACAAGAAATTCATTTTTTTTCGAGGTGCATGTAACCATGGCAAAAGGGATTATAGGTTTGAAGTTACCATGGTTGATAGGAAACTAAATTAAAGTCAAAATTAAAAGAAAACTTTAAATTTGTGGAATGCTTAAGAACTAAATTATTTTAGGTATCTATTTAATTCTCATAATCAATAAAATGAAGTATTTTTTTTATTCACAACAACAGCAACAACAAAAAGCCTGTATCACACTAGTGGGGTCGGCAAAAATGAAGTAGCTTTTTTTAAATACAAAAATGTTGTCCGTCCACATTATTAATTGCTTCTAATACTCAGAACTTAGGATGTAGTTGGGCATGAAATCTAGTTGAGCATGATGGGGCAGTTTAATGTAGCTGTCATGTGAGATTGAATGCGTGTTTTATTAGGAGCATGATGAAAAACTCTATTTACTTCAATTACAGGTAAAATTAGAAGGGAAGAAAAAGAAGCTTTAGCTCATCATTCAAATGTTCAACTATCCTTTCTTTATCTACTTTTAGCAAAGCATTCAACTGACGAAGATTTGTTTTATGAAATTTTAATTTGTATGTATTTCAGCTAGATACTTGATTTGTACGGTTTTAATCTTATGGTGAAGTAGAAATATGTGGGCATGAACCTTTTAGTGTTTAGCTTTTTTTTGTTTTTTTTGTTTGTTTGTTTTTTTTTTCTGGTTCTCCCACCCTTTTGTTTTTCATCTATTTACCATATGAATTTCTCAACTAGTTATGGCCTATGAAATTTCTTATTAATTAGGTACTATGATTATGAAATACGCATTGCATGATGCATGCACTATAATTGAAATCAGGCATATCCTAATTTTAAAGTTCTTTATTTGCAAATCACCGCATGTTCTACCATGCCCAGTACTTGGTACTAATGATGCTTCATGAATTTTTCTGTTCTAATTAGCTTATTTGCTATTATTTATTAATCAAGTAAATATGAATATAAAGCTGTAGATTTTATTGGGTAGGAAAACTGTGCATGGTTTTTTTGGGCGCGAGCAGGATCTCTGAAGGTTAATTTTAAGAGATCAGCATAGCCCACCAAATCTTTCAAGCTTAACTGTATTGATTACAGTATTACACAGTTATAATGAACCATAGTCCATTCTGGTACATAGATAATTGTTTTTATTGGATTCATCGATCACCAAGTTAAATTTTTTCTTAGGCAAAATTAAATATATGAGTTGACAAGTTGTTATGACCATTTTATCTTTTACCTTATGCACATTGTTTGCTCTTCACATATTACAGGAAGCAAGAGCCCTCCTTGGAAGGCTTGAATATCACAAAGGCAACATTGAAGCTGCTTTGAGGGTTTTTGATGGTATAGACCTCCAAGCTGCCATACATCGCCTTCAATCTTCTCTTGCTGATAAACTCTCTCCGAGGAAAAGTCGTTATCGGAGTGAATTGCAACGTTCAGCATCACAACATGCAGCTAGGCTTGTTCTTGAAGCCATCTATTTGAAGGCAAGATCTCTTCAAAAGCTTGGCAGAGCTTCTGGTAATGACTGTTTTTTGCCCTCGTGTGATTTTTTGTTACTCGTAAGGGCTGTAAAAGAACCAATGCACTTGAGAAACAACTGGAACACGGCTCCATTAATACTCAATCAGGTTTGTTCAATTTAGTAAATAAACAAGTTTGAATATTTTTTTAAAACTCGACGGTTAAATGAACCAAATTTGAACATAGTTCAACTTATTTATTAATGTTCATGAGCAAGTTCATTTGTTGTTCAAAAATTAATTTGTTAAATCTTATAAATATATTTAATATATTATTTAAATAAAATTTGATTAACTAGTTTTTGTTTAATTATATTTTAATAGTAATCTAATATACATTAATATCCTTATGCATTTAAATTTAATGCAATTTTTCTTATTTTTATTTTAATAAATTATTTTTTTAATACTTATTTGTATTATTTGATTGTAAAAAAACTTACTTATAATTTATATATTATTTTATTTATTTGGTATAATATAGTTAGATGTTAATTTGAAATTTATTCAATTACTTATTTATTTAAATTTGTGAAATCATTTGTTAATAATTTTATATAGCGAATTTTTAGCTTATTTACAAGTTCTTATGAAAAATTAAGTACAAATTAAAATTTTAATTTTTGATAAAAAAAATAAGGACTCGTTCGATATTTTAATTTGTTCAATTGATATAATCAAGCCAAGAAAAATCAATTATGAGCATTAAAAAATTTAAGTAAGTCAAGTATGAACATATATGTAAATGGTCGGCTCAAGCTTGAATTGAACATGAATTATGATTCTAACAAGCCAACTCTAATCCATGACATAACTAACACGACTTGGGTCGATTATAACTCTAGTTCACTTACACATATCCTGTTAACAACATGATACCTGGAGCACTTATTTATGCTGAATCTCTCCAAATAATGGATCCCTTCTTCTTCTTCTTCTTTCAAATTTAAAGGAAAGCACCTTTTCTTGAATTCGTTCATTTCAGAGGCTGCTCAAGAATGCAAAAGTGTCCTTGATGCTGTGGAGAAGATGTTCCGTCATGGCATACCGGATGTGTTGGTTGAGAATAAATTACAAGAAACAGTTCGGAAGGCCGTGGAGTTACTTCCAGAACTCTGGAAGCAAGCTGGACAGTATCAGGAAGCTTTGATTTCTTATAGGCGTGCTCTTCTTGGTCATTGGAATCTCGAAGATGAATGTTGTGTGGGGATACAGAAAAGATTTGTGATCCTCCTCTTATATGGTGGTGTAGAGGCTGGCCCTCCGAGTTTGGCTTCCCAAACTGATGGCTCATTTGTTCCAAAAAACAACTTGGAGGAGGCCATCTTGCTCTTGATGATTTTGTTGAAGAAATGGTATCTCGGCCTGATTCAGTGGGATCCATCGCTGATGGATCATTTTACATTCGCCTTATCTATATGTGGTCAGACTAATTTCTTGTCCAGGCACATTGAAGAGGTCTTACCTGGAATGTATCCCAGACGTGATAGGTGGTATACCTTAGCTCTTTGCCTCTGTGGAGCAGGACAAGATAAAGAGGCATTAAATTTACTCAGAAAAGTTCTGAATAAGCATGAAAATCCGGGCGATTTGAGGGCATTGCTATTAGCAGCTAAGATTTGCAGCAACGACTGCCTCCTTGCTTCTGAAGGAATTTATTATTCCCAAAATGTCATTGGTAATGGGGGAAGGGCTGAGAACCATCTTAAGAGAGTGGGTCTTCAATTTTTGGGCATCTGCCTAGGAAAGAAAGCTAAGGCTACACTATCCGCCCAAGAAAGGTGTCGCCTGCAAGCTGAAGCAATTAGTTCTCTGGAGGCCGCAGTGGTTTTAGATCATCATAATTCAGAGTTAGTCTATGACTTAGGTCTTCAATATGCTGAACAGTGCAACACAAATGCTGCCATTCGTTGTGCAAAAGCTTTTATTGATGAGACTGGTGGAGCAATGCTGAAGGGCTGGAGGTTACTCGCTTTGCTTTTGTCTGCCCAGCAAAGATACCTGGAGGCTGAAGTTGTTACAGATGCTGCTTTAGATGAGACGTCAAAATGGGAACAAGGGCCGTTACTTAGAATAAAAGCAAAAGTAAAACTTGCTGAATCATTACCTATGGATGCAGTTGATACGTACTGTTTCTTGCTTGCTCTTGTTCAGGCCCAAAGGAAGTCTTTTGGCTCTTTTAGGAGCAGTACACAGGTTTGCTTCTTGTTTTCTGTATGAGGTTTTTTTGAAATGAATCATGTTTTTTTCTCAAGCAGTGGCTAGACAATAATTTTCCATGGCACAAACATACTTCTTGGCTGGATTTCCATTGGACTGATTCTCTTGGGTCGGCCAGATTTGATTCCAGTTTTAAGTGATTTTGTTTGGGCCTTGTTTGTGACTTTCTCTACCAAACTTTTAGATTAGTTGTTTATACTTGAGCTTTAAGGCCAAAGCCACTTGATCTTAGCCTAACCATAGTTTAATTTCTTCCAAAATTGTTAGAATACAATCCTCCTTTTCAAATGTTTATGATTCAGTGAATACATTTTAATATCTGCCACCATCTTAACTAATTCGGTATACTTGAGAGAATTCCACTTGTATTAGCCAATCAAGCTCCTTGGATGATGCGATAGATTGTTTATTGGCCTAGGATGGCTGGAACATGAAATCTCGATCCTTTTGATCTGTCATCCCCCTATTCTTTGTGAATGCTAAAACTTCTTCAAAATGCCGTTTAAGGGTGTTCTCCAGTCAGGAGTTGGTTTCACGGACTGGTAAAGCAAATTGTTTTGGTCATCTTCGTTTTGTCTTTGAATTTTCGATTGCTAAATCTTTAAAATAGAAATAGGAACCCCCAATGTGATTGTGTGTTTGTGTGACTCTTAACATGCAAAACATTTCTAAATTTAGCCAAGGGAAATGATGCAGTTGCAGTCAAATTGGATTGCTATAGTTATCAAATTCCTTATAATCGTTCTATTGTCTCAGGGTCCTTTTATACGCTGATTATTGCAACACCTTTGATCATTATTTGTACCCAGGCTGCCATTTATTGCTACCCTTGCTTTTCCTTGTGTGGATGTATACATATGGAAATTACGAAACCTTAAAACTAATTCCTACTGTTGCTAGGAGAATCGACACGTTTATATTTTTACTGGATTTTGAAGAGTATGAGGAATTTTTTATTTTGAATTTTTCATAGTCTACAAATATAACCTCGAGGCTCAAGATATATTAAAATAAATAAATATTGAGCATTGAAATAAATTTTTTTTTTCCTCAATTCTTGTACGTGTTTGTTTGATGTATACT
Source organism: Phalaenopsis aphrodite (assembly GCA_003013225.1). Lineage (NCBI taxonomy): Eukaryota > Viridiplantae > Streptophyta > Magnoliopsida > Asparagales > Orchidaceae > Phalaenopsis > Phalaenopsis aphrodite. The sequence continues at coordinate 110,893 of NEWO01000388.1, forward strand.
TTTTAAGTGCATTTTAGGTCTTAATCACTACATACAAGTGTGAGTCTCTTTGTATTGCCAGGAATTCTATAACTTTCTTTGGATGATTTATATCTTTATTCTTACTATGAGTTTATTTAGTAGCTAGCGTGTGCATGATTGAATTTTAGTCAACTATGACCTGCATTTTTTTTTTGTAGTGTTAATCTTGATCGTTATTGAAATTTTATATTTGTTTACTTTTGTAAAATTTTAGTTTGTGTTGATTATTAAAATATTGTTTGTAAAGAAAGAAGAATGTGATTTTTTTAATTAAACTTCGCTAATTTTTTATCATTAAGAGTTGGTTGTTTGCAGATTGTGGTTATTTATGTGTTTTCATTGTATAACTCATCTCAAATTGTATTAGTAAATCCTAACGCCTTAAATATCCCACATCAGCAAACTATGGGACATCCCTCAATCTGTCTTTGAAATCTTATGGTACTCTTCTCAAAGGTCTTAGGAGTAGACTGAAAAACCCTAAATTTGAGCATTTGAGCCTTTAAAACTGACAAATCAAAGCCCCACATGCTACCAGAGTTAACCCAAACCATAATAGGAAAATAAATATTATGTATGTATTCGAAGCAAATAAGTGGTTACAAGATCATAACTGTATGTATTCGAAGCAAATAAGCGGTTACAAGATCATAACACAAAGGAAATATGACGACGAACACACAACACAGACACCCAACTAGGATTGGATTCAAAGTTGGTGGAAAGGCTGCACTAGAGGGTTATGGTTGGGGAAAAGGAGGGTGGTTGGGGTGGTTGGCGACAAAGGACAACATGTTAGAAGGCTCGACGGTAAGGACAATAGGTAGAGGGGCGGTTGGTGGCAATGGAATAGTAGGTAGGAGGGTTGGGCGGGAAAATGGATAGCGGCTATAGAGGTCTGGCGGCAAAGGAAATGGTAGGTTGGAAGTCTAGTGACAAGGAATTAACAAATGGGAGGCCTAGCGGCAATGAGACTACATATAGGAGGGTTGGCGACAGGAAGACAACAGGCGAGGAGGCTAAGGTGAAGGTTGGAGATGCTGAGAATGATAAATAAACAACACCTTAGGACTTGTTATAGCTGAAGCACATTTTCTTCTTAGGATACAACCTTAGAGGAGAAAACCTTGACACCGACGGTTGTCTTGATAGAAATCTGAAATTAAAACTAAACCTTGAACACATAAAATACCTATAAATACTATTAGACAACAAAGAAGGGCTCCAATTATACTGGGCGACAAATCCGGACCCCCAAGAGGCTAGTTGAACCNCCCCCCCCGACCTCTCATTTGGACAGGCCCAGTCGGTCTGTTCAGATTTCACGATCTACTTTCCTCTGACGAGGGCGTACGCGTCGTCAATCTCCCGAGATTCAGGGAGCTTCGACCTTATTTGTCGTAGCTTCTGTGCCCTCTTAGTATGGAGTCAATTCTACAACGTTGAAGGTAGCAAAGTGATTGTAATCTCCCGATAAATCAATCTTGTACACGTTTTCATTCAACTTATTGAGGATTTTGAAATGTCCGTCTACTCTGTGCTTGAGTTTCTCAAACGATCCTTGGGAAAATCTCTCTTTCTTCAGTCTGATCCACTCTACATCTTCCTTTTGGAAAGTCACCTCTTCCTTGATTTATTAGTTTGCTTCTAGCACTTGTGATTTTGTTTGATGATCTCTTTCCCAACCTCCTCGTGCAGCCTCTGAATTTTCTAGACTCTTGTTTCCACAGCTTCCCTTTTCATTGTCGGTATAGGAAGAACTAGTATGAACTCAAGTGGAGTGAGGGGGTTGCACCCATACACAATCGAAAAGGGCATATTCTGTATTCTGGATTACATACCTATTGTAGGCAAATTCGGCCTAGGCTAGGAGCAGGTCCCGTTGTTTGATGTTCTTTTCTATGAAGCACCTCAGGAGGTTTCCCAGGCTCATATTCATTGCTTATGTCTGATCATCTGTCGTGGATGAGCTGCCGAGTTGAATTGGAATTTAGTGTTATGCTTCCCCATATGACCCTCCAGAAATGACTCAAAAACTTCATGTCTATCAGATGTAATGGTCAGAGGTATTTTATGCAGCCTCCCGATCTCTTTGAAGTACAAATCAGTAACATGGGATGTGTCCAACGTCTTGTGGCACGACACAAAATGACCTATCTTTGAGAATTTATCAACCGCGACTATCATTGAATCCTTGTTTTGCTGCGTACTTAGAAGACTCGTCACAAAATTAATATTGACTAAAACCTAGGGGGTCTCTGGTACTGGTAATGCGTGTACAACCTTGTATTTTTTTCTCAAGTCTTAGCTAGGTGCAAACCCTCGTCAGATGTGCTAAAAAAAGTGTTTTTTCACTACCGCGACAGTCTTGCTGCCAATATGACCTGCTAGTATCCCCCCCCTGACTCTTCTGGTTGATGGGCTTTCCTCAATGAACATCTGGGTGCACACAACTTTCTTTGGTAGAATAAATAACCATCATCTCGTTGGCATGGCCCAGTGATCCTCTCTTGACACGTCTCCCAAATTCCCTCAAAATCTTTGTTTGTCATGTACAACTCCTTCACGTTCTCGAATCCCACCACTCTAGACTACAGGGAGGTAATCAGCAAATGGCGGTGGCTCAAAGCATCGACTACATGATTCTAACTTTCAGCATTGTGCTTGAGCACAAACTAGAATGACACCAGGAATTCTTTCGACGAAGCATGCCTATTCTTCAACTTGCTCTTAATGTTCAAGAATCTCAGTGCCTCATGATCTAAGTAAAGTGAACTCACTCGTCAGTAGTTAGTGACTCCAGTGGTGTAGGGCTCTTACTATGACATAGAACTCCTTGTATGTCGAATACTTTATCCAAGATTCATTAAAGTTCTCATTGAAGTAGGCTATAGAGTTTCCTCCCTAGCTCAACACTACTCTGATTTCTACATTTGAGGCGTCACACTCCACCTCAAACAACTAATTGAAATTTGATAAAACTAATATTGGGGTTTGTGTTACCTTCTTCTTCAGGGTATCAAAACTGAATTGGGTTACCTCTATTCATTGAAACTTCTCTCCCTTCAAAGGCTCTGTCAAGGGAGTTGTAATGGTGCTAAAGCTCTTGATGCTGGCCTCAAATATTTACTTAACTCGATAAAGGACCGTCGGGGTGTCCAACTCTCAATTGTCTCTATCTTCGTGGGCTTCATCCGAATGATTGCACTAGATACAATGTAACACAAAAAATATACATGCGTCGATAGGAAATGACACTTCTTCGGGCGAGCATATAACTTACCCTACCTCGAAAGCCGTCCTCGGATATTGCAAGTGCCAACTCTCAATTGCCTCTATCTTAATGGGGTTCATCTGAAGGACTACACTAGATACAATGTAACACAAAAAATATACATGTGTCGACAGGAAATGACACTTCTTCGGGCAGGCATATAGCTTACCCTAGAAGGCTAGAACCTCGAAAACCTTCCTTGGATATTGCAAGTGCGCCCCCCCCCCCCCCCCCCCCCCCCCCCCCCCCAACCCAAAAAAAAACCCGCCCTCATAACAACCGTAGGCAAGAATGTGAAATAACTACGAACTTTCCGATGAAGGTCCAAAACACCTGATTCATTGCTTCATAAAAGTGGTAGGTGCATAGAACAGTCCAAATGACATGACAGTTCACTTGTACCACTCATCTGTGGTCTTGAAGGCGATCTTTGATTGATCCCCCAATCTCATTTTGATATAATGATATCTGTTGCGCAAATCAATCTTGGAAAAGGCTACGACTCAATGTAATCACTCATGTAGGTTGTTTAGGTGAGAGATAGGGAATCTGTACTTGATTGTGATTTTGTTGACAACTCGACTATTAATGCACATCCTCCACGAACTGTCCTTCTTGGGCACCATCAACGCGGGAACAATGCATGGACCGATACTCTCTCACCAATCCCTTAATAGTGAGATCCTTCACTTGACAGTAGACTCTATGACAAACTGTCAGTCGTCACCTTCTAAAACTTGAATAACACTATTTCCAATTCCCTCTAAGACGACTAAGGCCAATGCCACTAGAGCTTATGAAACTGAATACAGAAAAGTGTTGCGTGGAACTTTAGACTTATCCTCTACAGGTGTAACCGTTCATCCAGAATCTTTGATAGGTAAGAGAATGACATGTTTCTTCTCCTTCATGAACGCATAAGTGTTTTTGAACCCGTTGTGCTGCATCTTGTGATCAAATTGCCACAGTCTCCGTAACAAGATATGACAAGAATCAATGGGCATCACGTCACACCACACCTGCTCCTGTAGTTGGTCTCCAATAGAAAAATCTACCAAACATTGCTGATCCACTCGTATCTCATTTCCTTTCTTCAACTACTTCAGAAAATATGACTGTGAAGGTTTCTGTGTAACAAGATCCACTTTTTTACCATGAAATCGGAGGCCACGATCTCACAGTTTCCTTTGTCAATAATGAGGTTACAAATTTTTTATCTCACCGTGCACATGGTGTGGAAGATACTGTGCCTCAACCACAAGTAATTCCTTTGCGATTTTGTCTACAAAACTCTTCATACAACTAACATTTCTCTTTCATCTCCCTGGAGTTGGTATTCTTCACCCGAATCCTTAACTGCTTCTTCATCACTCACTACCTCTATGACTTCCTGCTCGATGAATGGCACTACCCGGCTCGTCGGGCAGCTATTGGCGATGTGGCCTTATCCATGACATCAAAAGCATTTTTGGGCCAATATTGTACCGGAGACCGGCCTTGTTAGTTTTTTGTCTAGTCCTTCCCCCTCCTCCAAATGTGCTCTTGTTGGGGCATCCAATTGTAGGGGGTGGTTTGAACTGAGGCTGGTACCTCTGCTGCTTTTGTTGTGTTTGCACCTTCAACGCTAAGTTTTGCATATTCCTCAGCATCCAGTATGTTTTCAGTTGGACTACATTACTAATGGTGGACTTCAGGCCTCCTAAATACTCTGCCATGGAATGCTCTTCCGTCTCTTTTAGTTCACATTTCAATTTGAGTTGCATGAATTCTATCGTATAGTCCTCCACGGATAGTTCCTTCTGCTGCAAGTAGTAGAGTTTCATGAAAATATCCTGGCAAGAGTGCGAGGGTAGGTACAGTCATTGCATTTTCTTCTTCATCTTCTCCCAATAAATGATTTTGCCCCGTACTTCCCTCTGGCTCTCCTTCTTCAGGTTGTTCCACCACAATGAAGCATTCTTCATGAGGTTGATGGCGGCTTTTGTCATTGGGCACAAGGAAGCATTCTTCATCAGCTTGATGGCGGCTAGTTTCACTCTTCTGCCATTAGACACGTATTTGTACTATAAAATCCATTCAACCACCTTTGGGATTCATCCTCCCATAAAATTTTGGTAGGTTCAACTTATCTTCCAGATCTCTGCACCCTCCAGCAGACACTTTCTCTCTCGGTCTCTGCTGATTCTGAATTTCAAAACGCCCTAGTTGATTCTTCTCATCTACCTTGAAGTCAGCCCCACGAAAGGGGTTCAACAGTTCTTTTGGTTCTCCTCGGATCTCACTGTTTTGGCCGGTGACTTCTGCCATTGTTATTTTCTTAGTTGCCTCGAGCCTTTGTATCACTTGTAGTATTCACTAGATGTCACCCATGGTAATATCCTGCTCCATTTCTAGTTATTGCCTTCTTGGCGCCCTGGTTAAGGTTTAGGGGTGGGTTGGTGGAAGGAGAAGTGTAGGGTGGGGAAAGAAAATTTTGGAGGTGGAGATAGGTTTGGGTATAATTGATGCTAGAAACCCTAGGATAAGACTCAGCTTAGGCTAGCTTTGATACTAAATGATATCATAGTTAATCCAAACCATAATAGGAAAAATAAATATTATTACTCAAAGCAAATAAACGATTATAAGATCACAACGAAAAGAAAATGCGATGACAAACTCACAACCCTAACACCTAGTTAGGGTTGGATTCAAAGGTAGTGTAAAGGCTACATTTTGGGGGTGGAAGCCGTTTGTTTTGAGGGGAAGGGGGGTGCGCAAAAGGAAGGGAAGGTGTTTGGGTTGGTTGGCGACAAAGGACTGTAGGTTGAAAGGCTTGGAGGCAAGGAGATCAGGTACAAGGGTGATTGGCGGCAAAGGGAATAGCAGGTTGGAAGGCTAGCGACAAGGAGCAGTGTATGAGAGGGCTGGCGGCAAGGAGTCAATATAGGGGAGGATTGGCGACAGGGAGACGGCGGGTGGGGAGGCTTAGATGAAGGTTGGAGATGTCGGGAATGACAGATAAACACCACCTCAATATTTCTCAATGTCAAATACAACCCTAAAGGGGAAGACTTGGACACTGGCGACCATCCTAACAGAAATCTGAAATCGAAAATAAACTTAGAACATACTAAACACCTATAAATACTATCAGGCAACAAAAGAGGGCTCTGATTGTGTTGGGCGGAAAATCCTGACCACTAAGAGGCCGGTTGAACCTCCCGCGCCTCATCTGGACCAGTCCGATTGGCCGATTCAGATTTTGTGTTCCCATCGCCGAAAAAAGTGGAAAGCATCCCTAACTCTAGCTATGCATAATTATTCCCAATACCAAAATTTAGGCAAAGAACAAGAGTTGCATGTAAAGCTACAATGTTCATAATGTGATTACCCAACCTGCTTTGTTAAAAGGAAATTGACTCGTGTTATCATGCAAGGGCCTAGTGTAATTATGCAATCCCAGTTGTAGTGTTTTTTCTCTCCTTGCACAACTAAACAACCCCAAATTGAAAGCTTTCTCTTAGAATTATGTTTCATTAAATGCTAAAATGATCTGATCAACATTCAGACTAATATAACTTGACACATGGCATTTGGATCAATTAAAAGCGACACTTAGAATTCAAATTGACATGAATGGTCAAACCCATTATGTTGTTCCTTGTTACTCATTAATCCATGTCACACCGACATGGACAGCTTAGATTGTGCCATGTCATCATGTCTAATGACTCCGATCATATAAGCACATCAACATTCCTGGTTAAAGATGTCAATTTTTAGAATCCGCTTCATAGCTACAACAATGATTTTCTAATATTTCAAAGCCTTAGTTTGCGATTATAATGACATCAACACGCTAGAAGAATGTCTTTTGGTTTTCGAAATTGGTTCATGAAGAAGTCCACTCAATCCCCTTGTCAGCGACTTGAAAGATGAATCTTTACATGTGTGTGTGTGACATTAAACGGACTTACTTGCGCCTCTGATGGAAGGATGCTCAAGATCATCTAGAGCTTCCCTGCGGCTTTGCTTTGAGTATTCTGCCAGTTATCAAAAGCTTATGTTAAGCTTATATATTATATACATTGTAATTTACCTTTCTAGCCCTTCTATGTATTTACAAGACTGCCATTCCACTGGTTATAAAACCCAGCCTTATGTAACTCATTTGATATGAATGAAATATTATTTTCTTTCTCTGTTTATCTTTTCTCCTCTTCTTATAGCAATCTTCAGACATCAAGAAAGATGAATATTTGCTAAGAAGACTGCCATTTTATTGCTGCTAGGTCATATATTATGGTTATAGCCTTTAATTTAATAAAGATTATTTTTGCCTTTAAATTAAGTACTCACTATTAAATTGAACCACAAACTAGTCATGCATTCAAATGCCGAGCAAGTCCCCAATTTCCTCCAATCATGAAAAAAGAATCTCGCAGCATCCTTATTTGAGAATTCTTTTTCAAAATCAGGAGAGGCAGTTAGCCTCAAGGAGCTTATGCTCATAAAAAAAAACTCGAGTATGGAATCTAGAGTCCTAAATGAGATTGAATTTTTCTAGAAGTGCTTATACACTTCTTAATTTACTCATTGAAAGTTTGCCTTTTCACTTTAGCGTCAGGTAACTCTTTCAAAGCTCTCAATCAATATGAAATGGAGTTTCTCAACTAAATCAAAATGAAAGGTGTCTTGAGAAATTTTAAGTTTGGAATTGGTTCAGGTTTTTTTCCTTGACGTCTGTATAATTCAGCTGGATTTTGAAGATTATTAAGCCTTTAGTGATTTGGATTAGAATTTTTGCTCTCACTTTCCTCCTGTAATTTTCACCAACCTCAAATGTTCATATTAAACCTTGATTGTCATTACAGCCAAAGCATTGGCCTTGATATCTTAAACTAGCATGAAGATTGTTGTATATACCTTTGTGCGATGATGGCCGTGGACTGAAAATTCCACTAGTCGTGTGCTTAAATTATTGCTGTATAAACTGTCAATGTTTTTTGTGTGATATTCAATTTTTTCTCGAGAATGTTCTGAAATTCATCACTCATTTTTATTTTTCTCTATTGGGTTTTTAGTGGTCTTTGCTATTTTTATAGTACAAATCAAATGTTCTTCTGCTAACCTAGACTGGGTGATCGCTCGTTGTCTTTAATCTTATTCCTCTTCTCCAGATTGAGTGTGTCAACGAATTTGAAGTCTGGCAAGATCTTGCATACCTCTATTCTAGCCTTTCACAATGGAAAGATGTTGAGGCATGCTTGGCGAACGCTATGGCATTGAAACCATATGCAGCTTCTACATGGCATTCAAAAGGTAAAACTAAAGTTCTTTGTTCATCAGTAGCATTCAATATTACTCTTTTTCCAATCTTTCATTTTTTTAAGAAGCATTCTGCTAATAATTACATTGTTGGCATTGTTTTTTCTGTCATTTGGTTTTATATAAGCTACGACACATTTAATTCAAAATATTTGTTGTGAGATTTTATTTTATTTTATTTAAACTCATACATACCCGTTTATGTATGGCCTTGAACTCAAGACATTGTATTTGGAGACAAAACCCAACCATTAGGCCACACATCAGCATTATTTAGGTTTTTTTATGACATTATGTTAATTATTTATCTTTTGATGGGCTAGAAATCATTGGAATTTTCTTTCTTACTTCCAGCTTTTTATAGCTGTTTGGTTGTGGAAGTCGAATGCATCCTCTGTAATTATTCACGTCATTTATTTAATTTATTTAGGTTTAGGTATCTGTCAACAATGTTACTCTTTAGTGAAAACATATTCCATGCTTAAAAATTCTCTGTGTGCACTTGTCTTGCGCAATTGTTAAGGAAATCGGCAGCTTGCCACATGCAGGTGAAGTTACAAAACTTATTCTTTCATTTACTGGCTTTATTTTGTGCATTCATACTGTATCTGTACTTTTGTTATGCTTTATGAAATAAAATGATATTTTCTTACATAGTTGGACACTGTTGCTCTTGATTTTATAGGCACGAAGGCACACACTTCTCACACAAATTAAATTTCAGACAGGTTAAGCTTTTGAAAATTTAGTTACTAAAACACATCACCAAACACGGCTACGGATTTGGTTTCCTAAAGAAATATATCACTCACATTCCTGCATATTAAATTTAAGTATCTATAACCTTCAAGAAGTGTATCCAATACATACTGCTCTTTCCAATGTGAAGTTTTGGGAGTATCTATAACATGCATTTGTTGAAAATGTCAAAATGTGGCTGATGCATTGTTTTTCAATAATTCACATCTAAGTATTAGTTTTACATTTTAAATTCATTAAATGCCAAACTGTAGTTGATACGATTATTGGTTTTTGTAACAGCACAAACTTCCATCCATCAAGATATTATCCTCTTTGGCCAAAAGGGCCTCATGGTTTTGTCTCCTTGATGTAACTTCCAAGAAGGGCACCCATCCCAAGGGTGCTCCAACACAAGCACACTTAATTTTGGGCTTTTTGTCGAAACTCCAATCATTACACTGAAAGGCGTCTCGATGTTTAAGAGTTTATCTTCTTTGTATTTAAGGGATTTGACATATATACCACCCAAATATTTCATATCACATCAAAAATAACATTACTTCAATTTTTAAAAGTGGAAGGCAACTTTCCGTGCATAGGTAAGGTAGCATATATGTAAAAATTGAAGCTTAGCTGTTAGATATGCAAATACATAGGAATTAAGTGATATGTATGTAAATTTTTCAATATTTCTTTGATTGATCCTTAGCATAAACAAACAGGAAACCATCCAAGATAATTTGCATGAACGAAAAGCAAATGCAAATTACATTGTAAATAAATTTCAGCCATCCAATCATCATTTGTCATGCTAGAAGTACCAAGATGAGAAAGATAATGATCTTAAAACCTTATTTGACAAAATCAGGCTCCATGCATGAAGCTCGGTCAGAGACTCAAGCAGCACTGTCATCCTACAGCAATGCGCTATTTATGGATCCAGATCATGTGCCCAGCAAGGTTTCTCTCGGTGCTCTTTTATGGCGGAGCGGATTGAAGCCATTAGCAATGGCGAGAGGCTTCCTATCGGATGCTCTCCGGCTTGAACCGATGAATAGGATGGCTTGGTATTATTTAGGAATGGTGCACAAAGAGGATGGAAGGTCCACAGATGCTGCTGATTGCTTCCTGGCAGCTTCAATGCTGGAGGGGTCTGAGCCTGTAGAGTACTTCTGAATTGATCTCATTATAAGAGGTGGTTTGTATCAATAATATGTTTTCTTTCTTGTAGCATAGCTAGGCATGATTGTTCTGATTTTCAAATTTTGTATAGATTTTAGGTGGAGAGTTTTTGTTTTGGGAAGATTTACGTACATACCACTTAATTCCTATGTATTTACATATATATGACCTCAACATTCATTTTTACATGCATGCCACCTTACCTATGCATGAAAAGATGTATTTCACTTTTAAAAGTTGGAATTGTTTATATGATATGAAAAATTTAGGTGGCATAAATGTAAAAAGTGAAGTTTAGGTGTTAAATGTGTAAATAAATATATAGGAATTGGGTGGTATGTTTGTAAATGCCCCTTTTTTTTTTTCTTTTTTTCTTTTTTTTTGGCCATAAAACCTTTTTTTTCTGTAATTTAGTTGCCGCTTCAGGTGCACAGTTAAATATTTTTTCTTTATTTACATTAGATGATTTATGACTTGTTGCATAATCTGCTTCGGTTTGTTGAGTCTAACATCCTTGGGGTATTTTAGTTGCCTGCATTTCATGCAGGGTTTCAAAATTTCGATGTTAGTTTGAAAGCATTTTAAAGGACTGGTTTTCAAATTCATCCACCAACGGTCGCCACCTATCTACTGCCGACCATCGCTACCATTGCAAACACCACTATGACCTATGTGGCTTAGAGCTCCTACAACTTTCTACAACGATCTTTGTAGCCAACTGATTCTCTTTAAGCATTCATCTGTAACTCACACAACCAACCATCGTCATGGCTTTTAACTACAACATATACGATAAGATGGCGTTACAACCATCGTCAATAACATTCTTGTTGGATTATTGCTTGCCTCCATAACAATCTATTACGACTCTTGTCATTTGCTATTACCGAGAATTACATTCATTACAACCAGACTACGACTATTATCAATGAATTATTGTTATACACTTATAATGATCAACTCTATAACTCTGTCTTTCCTATTTAAGATAAGAGTGGACATCTACGCTTATCATTCATAGTAGATTGTTTCAATTAAGTTAAGCTATTGGTTTTTTTCATTTTTTCCACGTCAAAAATCAAGGTGTCTTATTATTTAAGTGTGTTGGATTTCCATGTAACAATAATTCATTGCTCTACCGCTGCGGACCTTCCAACATGCATCAATTATAAACATGAAAAGATAATTAAAAAAGAAAATAAAAATAAATTTCTTAATATTGAAGTTATTTTTTAACGATAAAAGTCAAATATTCATATTAGAAATATTCAATATGTGTGTATTGTATTATTATTATTATTATTATTATTATTATTATTATTATTATTATTATTATTATTATTACTTTCTATGGTGAAGGGATTTGAGACTAATTGGAGGAAGACTAGAGTTGCTAGGCGAGGGGGACTCGATTGAAAATGTTGGTGGGGAGAGGCCAAAAATGAGGAAGATGATTAGGGGCATATAGTGGGAGTTTTGCTACATAATGCTAATGATACCTTGGCCAATAGTCAAGGATACTTCAATCCATCAATGACCATATATTACAACATTGCATCATTAATGTTAGTGCTTGAAAGGAGATTGATGACTAGCTATAAAGTGATTTAGTTATATCACTTTCATGTTCGTTTGATCAAGTAATCGAATAAGCTAACATTCTGAATAAGTTTGAAAAACAAGCTGTTCGCGTTGTTTTAAATCACGAACAATTTTATTTGAAGTTAGTGAATAAACTTGTTAAAAATTTTGATTATTTCTCAATAAAAAAAATTCAATATAAATCTCATTTGAGTTTAGGCTTGATGTAAAATTAGATTTGAGAGATATTAATGAAGACTGTATATAGTTTAAATGACATAATTATGCAAGTCAAATTTACTTGCATAACTTAATATAAAGTTGGATCTATTTTGAATTCCATCATTTGTGAATTCAGCTCATGTAATCAAAGTTGATTATAGAATTAGATTTTTTTTTTTTGCAAGCTCAATAAAATTATCTTATTAAGACTTGATAAGCTTGGCTTTCTAAAAGAGCTGTTTTTTTAAAGCTTGTTCATCATAAAATGAATCAAGCTATTAAAAAAAATTTAATTTTAATTAAATTGAGCCTGAAGTTTAGCCATATGATTTAAATTGATCTCCATAAAGCTCAGTGCATCCTTCTTAGCAGCTTACATGATTCATTTCAATTGTAGTTAAGCCATCTGATTTTCTCCATTTCAAGTTTGTCATGCAAAAGATTATATATCTCCTATAAAATGTTCTTTTATTATATTAATCTCTATGTATATGAAAAAAAAATATTTAAAATTATAGTCTTCGCATGCGAAAAATTTACGGTATTGGAGAGATATATTAACGTCTTATTTTTTGTACAGAGATTGGACAAACACGTGGATAAAAGAAAAGCTAATAGAGAAAATGACATGGGTTTTTATGTGCAAAACCAGAAAGTGAAAAATTATGGGGCCCAACTCAGTTGGAATGGTTCCACTATGTAAATGTATGACACAAGACTTTGTTTTCCCTTGAATGGCAAAACAATAAGATAACAAGGGTGGAAGTTATCAAAATGACTTTCACTAGAGGTGGGATAAAAAATATTGGAGAAATGATAGCGAGTTGGTCGTGAAAATGGAAGACTGATTGGCAAGGTAGTGTGATGGAGATTGGATATTAACATCATCAACTGTTGTAGTGGGTAGGCAACTATGGTTTGATGACAACAACAGTGATAATCTAACGATGGTGCTCTAGATATCGCAGTTCGGTGACTGCAATCAAACAATGGTGGTCCAGTGGCTGTTGTGGCAAGGCCCAAGCGAAGTTGGTAGTAGCGGCAGTGACGATGACGACAGAAGGGGCAGTGGTTTTATGGTGGAGCGGTGGCAATTTGGCAACAGAGATTTATTAGTGGCAGTGAAATCAATTGAAATCAATTTAACGATGGTGGTCCGACCACAACTATGACAACGACCAAGTAACGGTGACGGTGGCGTTACAACGGTGTCAATAGGAAGATGATGGTCTGACAGCATGACAACATACAAACGATGTTGGTCCAGCGATGGTGACAGCTAAGTGACAATGATCAAGCAACAATGGAGATTGTCCGACGACAATAAGGTTTCGTGGTGGTGGAACTTAAGAATCCTCAAGATCATAGAACACTTATAAATCTTCTCATCCAGATGCAACTTCCTTTTGTGAAAAGATTAAGAGCCTATTCATAGATTTTTGTGATGATAACATTCATAAATATTGCTTAAATCTAAGCCACTTCATCGAATGACCAAAAGTGAATCCCTTAATCAAAAGATGTTTTATGACTTACGAGTATTTGAATATCTTAGTTTTGTCTAAGTTATGTCATCTTGGACTAGTTGGATTTGTCCAGTTAAGACAGCTCAATTCATAAGATTGCCAACTTTGAAGATCATTTGATCGTTCAGGTTTCTCCTAAAGTTTTTTATCACGTTTGAAGTGCATGTTCCCGACTCACTTGGGTCCATATGAGATCACATTTGATAATATTTGATTTGTCTCACTGAAACATTCCATTTGATTACAAATTTAAGTTTACGCAATTGTTAATTTGATTTTTGAAACTTTCAACCCTAAAATACATCGGGATTGGTGCCCGATGAATATAAATATATATTTTTGGATGTATCAATGATGTTAAATTCTTCCCTCACATGGCAACAATTCCATCATGCAACACTAATTGGGGTCAGGATGGATAAATCATTCATCCCGCAGGTCGCAACGGAAAGCTAACGACAAAGTTGACGGCCGTCACAATGGTCAGGCAGCTGAACGTCACGAAGACGTCCGTCATCTGCTTTCTTCCGACTATTTAAATGGGGAATGGGCGTCCATTTCTCCGGGATCTGGTGGTCGACAACTCTGCTTAGATCTCCCGGCCGCTCGGATTCCGCAAACACTGTCTCGATACCTCTCGTAAGCGCTCTATTTCCCTATCTGAATCCATAGATCTTGTAAAATTCTTGTTTGGTTCTGCTGATTTGATCTATTCGAATTGGGCATGATCTGATTGATTTTAGATTTTTGGTTTATTTTGTGATGATTTTTGGTATCATGCATTGAAATTTTCATGTAATTGAGGTAGGGATGATTTAGGTGGGTCGATCTTTATCTTTGACGCACGTGTGTTGATCTTTGCCTTCGCCGCTTCTTATTTGGTTTTTAAGCGATGTGGGCTGGAGATTTACATGTTTTATTTCAATTACTGGATCCGCTAAGTCTTTTGGCTTGTGATTTGACTTTAGTTTGATCTATTTTTATGTCAAAAGAAGAATTTAGAATTGGGAAATTTTTCTCGTGTGCTCATTTTATGATAGTTGATTTTTACGATTTTATAAGTAATGATGCATTTATTTCTCTTTGTTTTTGGCTGCTGTTTTCTTCTGATATGTTAATCGTTAAGTACTGCCAATGAGAATTCTTTATTGTTTGTGGTTGCGTGGTTCTTTTGCATGTTATTATTATTATTATTATTATTTTATTTATTTTCTTTTTTTTGTCAGACTTCGTTTGGATATCTGTTTTTGGACTTGGATTCTGCTTATATAATTTATATCCGGCACATTGTGGATTTCCACCTTTGAAGTAACGTGATTTGATTTTGATTGATTGTGGCTGCAGATTAGCTTCATAAGTTCTGGATCTTTTGTTTAAGCGGATTCATGGAAATGTTTGGCTGAATTAAGTGTGTTTCTTCTTTTCTTTCTATTGTCGTTTCAGAGGAATTTAGGGTTTTTGACAAATTTCTATGACTCTTTTGTGATAAGTGATGTGTTCTTTTTTCCAATTTTTTGGCTCTTGTATGCTCTGATAAGTTCATTGCGAGCTTGAAAAATGAGAGTTAATGTGATTGCTTGATGTTTATACATACACATGTTAGGTGCAAATTGTCGAACATTGATATGGATTAATGTTACTGGATATGGCTTGAATTGCTTAGGTTTTTTTTTTTTGCATTATTTTAATGTTTGTATATTTTCACTTTTTCCATTTCTGTTAAAATGTGATTTGATTTTGATTGTTCGTGCCTGGTGATTCACATGATAGTTTTTTTTTTTTTTAAATATGTTCTGGTCCTTCTGGTTCAATTGTATAGGGGGATGCATTATTTTGAAGATTTACATGCGTACCACTCATAAGTCATATCCTATATATATGCATATCTTCACCTAAACTTTACTTCTTCTTTTTTTAATCTGGGTTAAGTTTTTTTTTTCCTTAAATGTTTTCTTGATGAGTTTTAAGAGCACGAAAAGTTTCATCATGTGCTCGTTTTCTGATCGCTATAACATTTTTTATGATTAGTTATGGTCATCATGTCTAACTTTTTTGTTGCTTCTTGTTCTGACAAGGTATTGTGGAACATTCTAGAGGAGAGCTATTCATTACTTGCCATTACTCGATGTTTTCATATGCTTGTCTATTAGGTGCAAATTGTGTAAATATAGTGTGGATTTCTGTTTTTGGGTTATGGATGCTGCTGTGGATATAACTTATGTGTGAAATCAAATTTCTTGATGTGCTCGTTTTTCATTAAATTTTGTGTCCTATTTTTATTACGGTGCACATTTCTTTGTAGTTTTAAGGCATCTATTTATTAGGAATATTTATTGTAGACTGTCTAAATGAAGATTCTTATCAATTGCTACTGCATATAGAAACGCCTATATCCAGCGACACTTGTTATTTATGTGGCTAATGTGCATGATTGTGCTAACCTGATGTGAATTTCTTTAGGCGTGAAGATGGGGTTGTCTTTCACCAAACTCTTTAGTCGGCTCTTCGCCAAGAAGGAGATGCGTATTCTTATGGTTGGTCTTGACGCTGCTGGTAAAACCACCATTTTATATAAGTTGAAGCTTGGAGAGATTGTGACAACCATCCCAACCATTGGTAAGCCTTTTTTTCTTGGATTGCCTTATTTTAGATTTGTTCCTGTAAGGGATATGAATTTCACTTTATAAATACTCGAAAATTTTATCAATTTTTCAACTCGGGTTGCACTTTTGTTCAAACAACATACTGAGTTGGGCCTGCCTTTCATTGACATTAAATTTAGATTGCCCTTTATCTAGCTGTACTGACTCGAAATTGGATTGAAATATATATATTTTTGGTTTTGCGCATTCACATACACATGGCATCTACTTTTTTTTCTTACATTTTTGTATGCATGCATGCATGCACACACATCTATGGTCTAGAATTTGACTCAGCATACTTCCTGAAATGAACCATTCCTGGTTAAGACTAAGCTTGAAAATAAAAAGTTAATGAGCCAATATTGGGTTGAATTTAGATTGGTCCAAACCTTTGGGTGCTAGACCTAGCAATGGTTGAGATTGGACATTATATGCTTTAATAGAATCTTGAACTATCGTTAGATTTTCCTAAGTTTACATTATTTCTTAGACTGATTTGGATCATGGTGACTTCAATTACGTACAATGTTGAATTTATCGAGTAGCTGTGCTTGGATCATGCTTAACCCTAATTTTTACTATGAAGGTTGTTCTATTTGTTATAATTTATTTTTTTCATGTAGTTGAAGTTTTTCACTTAATCTGATTATGACCATTTTTTATAAATGGAAAATTGAGCATTCATCTATCTGTGTTGACGTGCTGTGGCTATTTTTGGCAATATAGTGAAGAAGAAATAAAACTGCACGAAAAGCTTTTTATTGGTGGGAGAAAAATAGGATATGAAAGAATAGAGTTGTGAAGGTTGATGCAATCCTAGTTTTTTTCATGCTGTCACCGTAATTTTTTAGTTAACATATATTTCCAGCAGCAATTTTATCAATTCGTAAGCCAATGAAAAACCATGATCCAAAAGTCAGTTGAGTTTTTTGGAATTTATTCGAAAGTTAGTTTTAATCGGAACATTGATTTTGCATTGATCTAAATGTAGAGAAGTTGATGGCCATTTTAAGCTGAGTTCAAGAGAATCAAAGCAGTGGAAGGAGCAAAGTCAATGTAACGCGAACTCTATCTAACAAAAGGACAACTGGAAACTTTCTGTAGAGAAAGGACATAACAAACTAAATAAACAAACTAGTGAAAGGAACAAAGTAATGTAGGGTTAAGCTTTTGCATAATTAAACTAGTTGGGCTGCAGCCTTGTATAATGTAGTGGGCTGTTGCATCAATTTTCCTCATCCTTCGAAGAACTTGATTCTAAGTTCAATTCAACAGTTGTGGATGCACCGGGTGAATGATGCTCAAAGATGTGTCGAGTATTGAAGTTCTCTTAGATCATTAAATGATCAAACAAGTCTATAAAGTTTGCATTGCTGCCAAGCTGCTTCTTTTGCGAATGGACCAATTTTCCTAGTGACATGTACCAATAGGATATATGTATTTGTTGATACGAGTCATGATGAGATCATCTTTAAAGAGCTTAACACAATGATGTTGCTCGCCAATTATTCATATCTTCAATTGGGTTTTTTGAGTTTTTGCCATACTTCTTGATGGAATTTCTTTTACTTTCTTAGTTGATTGTTCTAAATTTTTATTTGCAGACTTTAATGGGTAACTCAATCAAATACTACATACATTGGTATTTTAGTGTAGTGATGGAGGATGGTGGCCACTTCATTAATTAATTTAAAATTGATAGGAATCACACAATGAACAATTCCTAACTTTATTGAGGCTTAAAATCAATTAGAAACTAAACAACACCGTGAAATAATTTAATCGCATCAATTCGATAAAAAATTAGAGCAAAGGTTAAAACAGATAAACAATCAAAGAAATCAGAAAAACACACCAGAAATTATGTGGAAAAACCCGAGAATGGGAAAAAACCACAGAGTCATACCACTATAAATTTTTATTATGAAATTCAGAAGGTTTTGCAAATAACT
Source organism: Phalaenopsis aphrodite (assembly GCA_003013225.1). Taxonomy (NCBI): domain Eukaryota; kingdom Viridiplantae; phylum Streptophyta; class Magnoliopsida; order Asparagales; family Orchidaceae; genus Phalaenopsis; species Phalaenopsis aphrodite. Next base: position 129,347 of record NEWO01000388.1, read on the forward strand.
CGCACATGTTTTCTCTCCGCACACAAAGAAAACTTACAGGATTCGCTCCACAATCTTTCTTCTTCGATCCGATGCAAAAATTACGCCAAATCATCGAATCCACCTTTCCTATACTCGTCACCTTCACTGGGATGCTCGTCGAAGAATACTGAAGGAAGATACACCAAACCCTACCTTATGCTGCTCAAAATTGGGATTAAAAATCAATTCTTGACACCAAAGGCTCCTACAGTATAAGCGCTCGAACTTGGCGCTTATGCTCCAAGCTCTAAGGAAATAGGTGTCTATATTGGCACATATGCGCCCAAAGTCGGCGTGCCGAATTTTCTATTCAAGTAGCACCCAAGTGGGCGCTTAACCTTCCACAACCCGACACATATGCGTCAGGTGCTTTGTGCTTAGTCTCCATAGCCCAACAATCTCCCACTTGGAGACTATAGCACCGAGAACCAATCTTTTGTACCTGCATCTCCATCTGAATCAACTTCATAGTCACATACTGTGGTGTAGCTCACCCTCGGTCTCAACCTTCATGAAATTCAATCGAAGCCAAGCATAGCTTCATTTTCTCAATAATCGACACCTTTGTTAACATATCTGCAAGATTCTCAACTGTGTATCTTTTCCATAAATAACTATTTATCTTCCAAAAGATATTGAATGAAATGATGCCTCAGTTGAATGTAACAAAATCATTTTCGTTTTGGCATGAAAAACAGTGTTCTTAGGAAGATGAATCACACTCATACTGTCACTGTAGTGTTTTTCAATTCTCTTCTCCTTGTTTAATTTTATCATGAAGTTTTGTTACAAAATCATCTCATTGCTAGCATCAGTAATAACAACATATTTAACCTTCGTAATGGAAATTGTAACAATCTTCTGCAACATTGAAACCCAACTCACCGCTGTGTTCCTCAATGTGAAGATATATCTCGTTATACTTCTCTTATTGTCTACATCTCCTGCCAAATCTGATTCTGCAAAATCTTGTAGACAAATCGCTACATTTTCATAGCAAAGTGTCTTATTGATCGTTCATCTCAAATATCTGAAAATCCACTTTATTATCTCTCAATAATGTTTATATGGATTGCCCATGTACCTGCTAATCACTCTCACTGCATGCAAAACCAGGTACAAATCATCGCATACATCAAACTTCTAGCTGTTGAAGTATATGGAGATCTCTCCATCTGTGCTTGCTTTGTTTCTGAGTTAGGCGCTAGCTCCTTAGATAGTTTGAAGTGACTACCTATGGGAATGCTAACTGGTTTCGCCCAATTTATGTTGAAACTCTGTAGGATCTTTTTAACATACCTTGCCTGAGACAACTTCAGTGCTCCTGCACTCCTGTCCTTGTTGATTCTCATCCCGGGATCTGCTTGGTTAAACCTAAATCCTTCATCTCGAACTCATTTGATATTTTTTTTTCAAATCTCATATTTTCTCCATATCTATTCCTGTAATCAACATGTCATTCACATGCAAAAGAAGCAAAATATAACAATTACCGAAGTGTTTGATGAAACAACAGTGGTTTGTCTAGCATTTCATGTACCCATTGTATCACATGAACCAGTTAAGTCTCCTTTACCACCGTCTCGGGGCTTACTTCAGGCCATAGAGGTTTTTTTTCAATCTGCAGACCAAACCCTGAAACCTTATAACCTTGTGGTTGCACCATATATAGCTCCTCCTCCAGATCTCCGTGTAAGAAAGAATTTTTTTCATCTATCAATTCCAGATGTAGGTCTTCTTCTGCTACCAAACTCAGCACAACTCAGACAGTCATCTTTACCACTTCAGAGAAGATCTCTATGTAATTCATTACCCTTCACAACAAGCATTGCCTTGTAGCGCTTGCTATCATCTTACACCTCTTTCGGCCTGTAGATCCATTTGTTGTGCAGTGCTCTTTTATCATTTGGTAGTACCATCAAATTTCAAGTCTGATTGGACTCCAAAGATTGCATTTCTTCATCCATGGCAAGCTTCCACTCCCTTGAATCTTCAACTTGAGTGGTTTCCTCAAAGCACTCGGGTTCACCACTATCAGTTAGTAACAAATAATATAAAGAAGGAGAATATCAGTGTACTAGTCGTGTCACTGCTAAATCTTTTGACTTCTATAGCAGACAACTGAGGAACTTCTAGTGCTCTCTCTGATTTTGCTCTCGTTCTTTCTCCATCTTCTTGATCATCAATATCTTAAATCTCAACATGTCCGGATTCTTCAGAAGTAGTTGATAGACTGTCCTGAGTTCTGACCCAATTCTTGTACATCTTCATTTCATTGAATGTGATGTCTCTGCTTCTAATGAATTTCTAATTCTTGTAATCTCAAAACTTGTACCCAAATTCATCTGAGTCATACCCAATGAAGGTGCACTTGACAGATTTTGAGTCAAGCTTACTCCTGGTCCCTGCATCAACAGACACATATGCAGAACACCCAAATGCTCTTTGGAACTACATTTTAGCTGCTTTCACAATCGAAATTTACATTGCGAATGTTTTTTAGTGTATTCCGGCTAGCATGAAAATGAAATGATGTGTTGAGTTTTGTTGGTTGGTGGGTACTCGTTCAATAATGCATACAGGTAGATCTTTGTCCCCATCAATTTCAATAAATTCTACACATTCTATATCCTTCTCACAGTTAATATTATTGCTCCCCATTAATTTTGGCACTTTCAGTCATTTGGTGTGAGGTTTTTCTTCGTGGACATTTATTGGATTTGTGACCTTCAGATTGTAATGATAACGATAGTGGTCATGGGAAGAGCATGTAGTTTAGTCCTAGCTTGCTTGACAGGGGCTCTTTTCAGTGTTTTGGAGCTGTCAAGAGCATATTTGGAGTTGTTAAACCTAATTTTGCTGGGCTGTGGTTGGAGAAAAAAGATGTTGGAATTCCTGGATAAGCTGCTCTCTACATTTCATAGCTTTTGATCCAAAATTGTTTGAAGGGCTAATTGATCATACAAAGTCTTTTAACTTCCCAAGGCAATGTGAAACTTGGTGCCTTCAGAGTTTATTTTGATCAATTCGAGCACTGAATTTGATAAAAAAAAACCAAGAAAAAATTAGATATGATAAAAAAAACCAAGAAAAAATTAGATATGATAGAAGCAAGTTTAATGTGAAGGTGACGTATATAAAAGTTACTGATCACTCTGTAATCTATTTTTGGTAGTTGTGGGAATTTGATTGATCACTCCAGAGGTTAATATAAGTTGGAATAGGACTTAATGAACTTCAAATTCAAACTTCTGCAACATATTTTGGTGCTTGGGCACAAATAACAATTCAGTGGTATTTTCTAACTTAATTACATTTGTTAATCTTTTTAAAATATGGCTACTAATTATACCATAAAATATAAATCAAAGCTTGGATCGGTGGACTTTAGCATATTTTAAAATGCTGTTGAAATTTTTTAAAGCATTTGTTGTCATGGTCACACATCTAATTTACCATTACATGACAAAGTCCTGTTAGATCTTTTTTAACCAACCATGTATGTGCTTTTGGCTTTATATTTTTCATGTCTATCATATATTAGTTGAACGCACGTGTGCCATCACTATTACCCAACCAATATATCTTCTAGCACATAGATTTCAACATCAAGGACAGCCAAGCTTCTTAATGCTTTTCTTGAAAATTTTTCATAGGTGCCTCAGTTAGTGATGATATGCTGCCCATGAATTTGTCTACGTCTTCGAAGTTCAAACCATGCAATATGTCGATTGAATGTTACATATAAATCCTCTGTTGTATGAACTTCCAGATTATATCATTAGAGTTGTGTATAAATGACATCCAAGATTTCTTATTATATTTTGTTCAACAAGTGGTAAAGGCAAGTGAAAAGAGATCATTATTTGCATTAATTCTCACTGCACTGAGCAAAGTACCTCTATACTTCATCAATAAAAAGATTCCATCCATGTTTAGCACAAGTCGATAGTGGGACTACCTGCTTATTGATGAACCAAATCCCCAAAAGTGAATTGAATTGGTTCGACTGACCAACTTAAACTTTTTTACATTGATTCTCTCATGACAAAACATATAGTCATTGTTAAAAGTATAGAGTGATTGATAGAATTTTGCCCAACAATCAAAGATGGCCTATAAAGTGATCAATATCTTTCATATATGCATATTCACATTGAATTTTGCTTATACTAGATTCGTAATTTTTTCGTTCAAATTATTATAGTATGAAATAACATTTAAATATGGATTTACATTAAGTATATCTCCAAATGATATAAGTTGAGTGCATGTGTGTGAAGCAGCTAGACTGAGATTCTCCATGCTCAACCATGATCCTTCCTGCTTGATTGATGTAATCTCCATTTTAGTTTGTTTTAATGGATGCATGTGTTTAGTATAGATCATTATATGCTTGTTTTTGTTAGAATAAAATTATTTTGTACTTGATATTATTATTAATAGACCATTTATTTAATGCAAATCGAAGTTCAACATTACTTGCAAAGAACATTTTTTTCCCCAACTCATCTGAAATATATTTTTTATTCAGATGATATTATATTCTCCAAGGAATGATGAAGGTAAACATTGTCATCCTAGTATTGTTTCGTATGATAATAGTGAATATAATCATTTATATTATTTGGTATGCCTTATTGGTATTAATAAATGCATGTTAATATATCAACTCATGTTTTTAGACGTTTTGATTATGCATGTCTAATGTGCATTCAGTTTATAGGAAATTTTCTCATGCCCATCAAATAGGTAGGTCAAGAGGAACCTCACTATTTTATTATAAATTTTTTTGACATTCTCACCATATTTGTATACCAACTGCCTGACAGGTTAACAATCATTCTTTTAAAATTTATATATTAGATGGCAATAAAAAATATTTTATATTATATTTTATTTTTTCATATTAGGATATATTATTTTCTATTGCTGTGGTGTTAATTTCTTCAAATAATCGATGTTAATCAGTAAAGAATATTAAATTTACAGGTTGATTTTCAAAATTGTCAACAATTGGTTCATACAAAAGAATTGAAATTATGTAACATATACAATTAAGAGCTTGCATGATTGCCAGTTTTAATACAATTTGAAAAAGCTTTGTTGCTTACAAGTATTGCAATAATTTTTTTATGTAGAGGAAAATGACAAAACAAATTTACAGTGAACTCCATGCAGTCATAGTTTAAAGAATTCTATTATTCAAATCTGCAAACACTGTATCGCTTGAAATTAGCATCAGATATATTTTGGAATGATCTCCTTTGAAACAGTTAACTCACTATAACATCGTAACAGCAAAAACTTTATTTCTGCACTCAATATGTATGACTACTTTGCTTAAAGAAAATTCATCTTAAAATTCACTCCTAATTAAAAACATAAGCTAGTGTATTTAACAACTTCCATCAGATTAGAGGGTTATCAATAGTTTTTCACTAAAATGACTAATTTATCACACAACATAAGAATAATGACCAACTAGAAAAATTTTTTATTGAAACTTTATGCAGAATATCACTATCTTATGAAGCTCACTATGATGTGTTCAAAGTTTCATAATTTTCATTTTTTAACACAATAAGATAAAATATATACTAAATTTTTTTCTAGTAATTGTATTATGTGTGGCGTTTAATAGAGGGTGGGAGGAAGGAACGAACTAGTGAGCAAAGTGTATTGGAGAGTGAAGAGTGTGATCAGGCTCTCGTTACGATTGAGAGGAAAACGGGCTCTACATGGAAAATAATACTGGCTATGTTGTGGTTAGACCGTGTAAGATTGGTATTGGGTTAGATCAGACTGGCTAAATAAGTCGGCTTTACTGGATCTTATGGAAATATTACGTCCAAATTGAAAAAATGTTTCCTCATGATTAGATCCTAACATTTTGAAATTGAATTTGATTTAATCTCAATTTAAATTGTTAATATTTGAGTGAAATCTAGTTATGAGTTGGCTTAATCCAATTTTATTTTAAGTTTTAAATCATTCAGTTAGTTTTGATTGAAATCTATTTGCTCCAAAAAAATAATTATTTTTGATCTCTTATAACATATAATAGTATCTAAATATATTGAATGAATCTTCTGTACGAGATATGTATGTATTTCACGTATTATGTCTATTGTTGAGATTTTTTTACCAATATGTATTCCTACGCTCGTTCCAATTTTTTTTATATGGTAGTCTGGCATTTGAATCAAATTTTGGAAGATGATTTAGTGAAGAGAAGGAGAGAGCATTGGGGTAATGATAATGGGGGTGGGGGGTTCCCCCTCCCAATGGCTCCCCACACGTCCACCAGCTGTTGCTTTGAAAAAAAATAATAAAAGCCAGCAAAATAATGCCACGTCGGTGTGATTTTCTATTTGCAATTATGCTTACATGGCCTTGATTTTGCTTCCTTTAATTTTTTGAAGGGATCAGTTATGGTACTAAAAATTTATTAATGAACAGTTTTAAAAATTTGGCCTCTGATAGTCGGCTATTGCATCATGAACTTTTGACAAACATAAAATCTAATTAGATGTGCTATGAACTCCAAAGCATATTTGATTAATCAATATATGTGGCGAAGGATCATTACTTTGATAACATTTAAGGAAACAAATTTTGTATCCAAGCATAAGAATAGAGGGAGAGTCACAAAAAAGTTTGTTAAAGGACTGATTTCATTATCTCCCAAATATCAGCCCATGCTTTTGTGAAGATTTAAGAGACTTCTTGAAATTGGATTCTAAATAAGAGCACGTTAGTTGTTGGAGTCCAATTGATGTTAAAAGGCTCTTAATAAAACAAATTATGGTTATGAAAATACCTAGTTTTAAACAGTGACAATGACACATGAACTTGAACTGAGGAAATATGGCTGTATTGGTTATGTGCTCAAAAACACTTTTGACTTATGAATATGCATGTGAAAGGTCATAGACTTCAAAATGGCTCACTGATGAATGGTTAACAAAAATTTCGGTACATGAGTAGGGGTACAAGGTGAAGGAAATTTTTCATTTTATTTTCAACAAAAAATGATGAGTAAATAAACACAAGAGTAGCTGTACAAGGTGATGGAAATCTTTTTAAGTTTATTCTCAACAAAAATGTTTAGAAAATAAATAAACGCACTGAGCAAAATTTTATTTTTTATTATTTGGTATTTAATTTATATCTTTTTAATTTTTTGTTATTGGGGCATGTCTTTGATGATATCTTATGAAAATAATTTGTATTTTGAGTTGATTTGGTTCTTTAGTATTAAGTTGATCTATTTGATTTGGTATAAGCTTGGGTTGGTTTGTTTCTTAATTGTTCTAAAGTTTGAATGATGTTGCTTCAATTATGATTTATTGCTTCGGCTCCACTGCTTATGGTATTTGTTTTATCTGCTGCATAGCGGTTTGGGCTGAGTCTCATTGGCGAATTAGTCTCTTATACTAAGAGCTTCATGAGTGGAAGAGGTTTTGGGTAAAGAGAGATTTTCATGAGTGTGGTTAACACAAGCAAATTTTTTTCATAGATAAGCTTCGTTGACATGAATGGGTTTCACGAGATGAATTAGCATTGTGGTTTTCCTAATGGGAATTATTGTTCTGCTTCTAATGTGCAGCTATTTTTGATACATGCGATAGGAAACTGCAGGCTTTGTTCTCTCCTTGAAACCTTGATTTGATTTTGTCACTTTAGCATTCTGGATAAGTTCATAAACTTCTCCATGAAATTGAGATTTCAATTTGGAATTTTATCGAAAATGAAATTCACTGATGTTGTGCAGACTATTGATAGATTCTAAGGAACGTAAGTATAAAGTTTTATTCAATCAAATTTTAGTTTTGTGTGTAAAAATTTTCTTAAACAAGTGCAATTACATAAGTCTAAAAGAAATCATTTCCTTATGCCTGTATGAGGCTATACTTTTTAATTTTGTTCAAATTTGAAACGACTACAGGTTTAATTATAGTGAAAAATCAGTTGCTTGTTAATTTTGTACTGTTTTTTTTTTATTATTATTATTTGGATTTATTCAATCATCGCATCATCATTTGGATTCTATTTCTTGCATTCTTTGGCTTGTATTTAAAAGAAGTTTTTGCATATTTAATAGTTTTTGTTTTGTTAATCCTTCTTTTTTCTTGCATGTTTTATACCTTTTGCAACATCTTAGTTGTATTATGAAACTTGAACTCTAAATGTCCAGACTCAAAAGGAATTCATATACAATATATCAGAGGGCTAATGTTCATTACTTAATTCTTTGTAACAATCGAAATAGATTGCAAAGAATAAATATGTTATGTGGTGTTGTAAGAAATAAATGCATCGTTACTGTAAGTTTTGAGAATTTTGCGGAATACTTTTATCAATATGAAAGAGTGTAAATATGTGTTACATGAGTTCTAAAATAGGAAAGACAAAACACTTATATCTCCAAGATTACAATTAATCAATTCATAATTACTATCCGAAGATAAAAGAAAAAATATATTAAGAAATACATAAAATAGAAAATAATTGGAAAGGAAATAAATCAATACTAATAACTTCTAACATAAAATAAGAAATAAACAACAAGGTAATAAATCAATACTAACAACTTCAAACAATCCCTCTCAAGTTGAAACATGGATGTCAATCATGTTCAACTTGGATTTGAAAGCATCAAACAATGCGCGAGGAAGATATTTTGTGAGGTAAAACTTAAAGTTTTCAACCCCAAATCATTTAAGAATATTTTTATCCAACTGTTGTTGTCTTTGAGTGTAGTTTTTGTAGTTCCTGTAGCTGGGCGGAAGGTTATTACAGGTAATTTAGCGGTGAAGTTTGCAGAGAAGTTGACAACTTATAGGAAAAGCTACAATGTAGGATCTACAAGGAAAAAAACTCCAGAGGAGGGTCTGTTACAGGAAAAAGTTTCAGCGTAAGCTCAACTGCAGGAAAAAACTCCAACGAAGGGCCTGCTGCGGGACAAAGCTCCAAAGGAGGGCTTGCTATAAGAAAAAACTTTGGAGGAAGGCCTACTACAAGTAATTTTGCAGCGAAGTTTGCAGAGAAGTTGACAACCTATAAGAAAAGCTACAAGATATGGTCTGCAAGGAAAAAACTCCAGAAGAGGGCCTGCTACAGAAAAATGATTCTGAGGAGGCTCAACCGCAAGAAAAAACTCCAGAAAAGGGTCTGCTGCTGGACAAAGCTCCAAAGGAGGGCTTGCAATAAGAAAAAACTTTGGAGGAAGGACTACTACAGGGAAAAGCTTCAAAGGAGTTCCTGTTGCAGGAAAAGAAAAATACAGGAAGAGCTTACAATAGAGAGAATTTTGTAGGTAGGTGGAAGACTGCTGTAGGTAAGCGCCACTAAAAGGGTCTGCAGGGAGAAATCCGACTAAGGAAGTTTCGGTTGCCTACAAGAAATAGTTCCTGGCGTTGATGACTGCAGGGAAAAGCTTTAGGGGATACCTGTTGCAGGGAAAAACAAACCCGGCGAAGCACCTGCAATAGGAAAAGATCCAAAAAAGGCCTTCAACCACCTACAACAGAAAAAAGATATGGACAATTGTTCGATATTGGCGTTAATGGTGGCACTGGTCATTCTCTGACAGAAATAGAGGATTGATTGGAGTTTTCTGCAACCCTCGGAGATTGCTACCAATCAGAAGTCTGATATGGAACCCTCAGAGTCCTCTATGGTGTCTAAAAGAAACATTCTAAGCTCCTTGAGGTTTTTACACGTTGCAGCAACCATCTGAAGGCTTTCTTCACACACCGATTCTTGAACCTAGAAAGTTTGAAGATTGTGGCAACGGGTAATGATTGGTTTCAGCTGGTCAGTTGTGATTAGGGATTGGCAAGCCACAAAGGCTGACTTGAGAAAGGCCCTAAAATCACCTTCTCCTTCAAAGGAGGATAACAAGTTCAACGCTAGGGCCATGAGACAGAAGAGATGGTCGAAAAAAGACGTGTTCATTGACCCTCAATCTCTAGAGAGAAGGAGATTGGACCACAAGAGCCTCAAGAGCTTCAAGGTTCATAGCACAACCAATCCAATCAAATACTAGAGACTTGAGGCAAGTTTTCTCTGGTGTAAAGCATGACACCCAATCCACCACCCCCTCATCGTTGTCCTCAAAATCAATGTACATCAAATCTAGGGATCGGAAACACCTACATCTCTCTGCTATGGCGGCGGGGCCGGCGGTGGTGAATCCATCGCAGCAAAAAAGTGGCAGGTCCCGGAAGGAGGTTGTTAGGATCACAATATCGACGTTAGAAATAGCGATTCACTTGAGGTAGACTCTCTCGAGTGAGGGATAATATGGAACCCTGGCAGCAACAGGGTTGATGACATGGCCGTTGTCGATGAAGAGCTTGAGCCGAGTCTGGGCCTCAACACGAAACCAAGACTTGCAGACGAGGGAAGTTGCTTTTCAATTGCGATGAGAGGTTAGAAAGCACAACACATTGTCGGGATTGCATTGAGGACTTGGTCGGAGAATGGCTGGCCGGCGACGGTAAAGGCAGGTCGAAATTGTGGTTGAGCAGTTTCGAATTAGTGTTTATTGCATGCATAATTTTAATAAAGAAAACAGTCTGACAATCAGTCTATTCCTCCATTAATTATCAATATGTGTATTTAAACCATTGGTTTCATCCATTCTGAATTTGCTCAAACCTCATTCTACGTGATCGTGAGTTCTATAAATACCAAATTTTGTTCATCATTTGGTTTATGCTAGAGTTTAAAACTGTTTGGTTTGTGTGAATCATTACGTTGTGCAATTTGTTCCATCTTTATATTGATTACTACTTCTACAAGCATTAGCAGAAGATTAATATTTCTCTTTTGGACGAGTTGATTCAGGTGTGGCCATGTAGGACCTTAATGAATCCTGTTACCAATTCATATTGTGATTATTCATCATTGACACAGCTGGGATTTTGGTGGTGGCTTATCTTTATTTCACCCGTACTATTGTTGGAAATGCCTTGTTTTACTTTCTTTTGGTTCTCTGGAAAGTATGAGGCATGTCTTTACCACTTTGTTTCCGGGATAAAATTCATACTTTTTGGCTAGCTAAGTTGTCCCTACCTGACTCCATTTGTGGCCTTATCAACAATGTATTTTTCACATCAATACTAATAGAATTTCTATCCCAATCAGTTTACAATTTGTTAGATTTGGTTTGATCTGATGCACTTTAAACTCAACTTATTTGCTTATTTTCTCGACTAGATAAAACTTTTTACTGCTATGCTCCGGCGTTCCATTTATTCTCTCTCAATTCTCGTTACTGTGCCCAACTGTTTGTGAGGTAACCACCAGCTGAGCTTTTACACAAGCCCGTACATTCACCTTCAACATCAACTCAATTAATGTCGCATAGCCTTCTGACTCCGAATTTTCGGCTATAATGATCTGCTTGCCATTGAGCTCATGTGTCATGCCACTATAGGCATCCGGTTTGCTACGCCATTGTAAGGTTCAGCCGTCAAGCTTTATATAACACCAACACTGCTTTGTTCGTGGTTGCAATTACGATGCATATGACCCATATGAATGCTTGTTTTTTTTCTGTTATATTTGATTCCTTGATGTTTTAGGGCTCTCCCAGTACGCCAAATCATTAACAAGGACATTCATCTGACCCTTCATTTTTAATTCTTTCTCAAGGGTTTAACGTGGAGACTGTCGAATACAAGAATATCAGCTTCACTGTTTGGGATGTTGGTGGTCAGGATAAGGTGCACGCATGCCTCCTTGTTTATTACTATTATGGCCTCTTCCATTTATTTTTTGGAAAATTTACACGCAATAACACTCAATTCCTATGTATTTACATATCTAACATCTAAACTTCAATATGCGGTTTGTTATGTATGCTGCTGTTAGATCCGTCCATTGTGGAGACACTACTTCCAGAACACGCAAGGCCTCATCTTCGTGGTGGATAGCAACGACAGAGACCGTGTTGTTGAGGCAAGAGATGAGCTTCACAGGATGCTTAATGAGGTAATTAGTTGTCCAGTGTTATCAGTTCCATTAAATAAGTACAAAGCAATGCTTATGTTTTAAGGCAAATGTGATTTTTTTATTTTGCAGGATGAACTGAGAGATGCAGTGCTGCTCGTCTTTGCGAACAAACAAGACCTTCCCAATGCAATGAATGCTGCAGAGATTACCGATAAGCTTGGCCTCCATTCTCTTCGGCAACGCCATTGGTATTTTCCCTTTTTTTCTTTTGTTTTTCTTTTTCTTTTATTAGCTTGGTAGAAGTATCTTTTTCAGGATTAGTTTTGTATAATCTCATTGAATGTGTGTGTGTCTGTGTGTGTGTAAGACACCTATGATGCAATTGTGTGGATGACTGTTGCTAATCAATTGTGTGTGTGTATGTGTGTGTGTAAGACACCTATGATGCGGTTGTGTGGATGACTGTTGCTAATCTTTGCGATAACAGATGGCTGAAAAAGCTGTCAGATCTTGGTGTCATGATCTAAATAAAAAGGGAAATTTACATAAGTACCATACAATTCTTATGAATCTACATATCTAGCAACCAAAGGTTGATATTTACATTTATAACAATGGTGCTATGAACCGATTAATAAAAAGTTGCATTTGACTTTTAAAATATTAAGAATGATATTTTTGAAGTGATGATAAAAATTTGAGTGTTATGAATGTAAATATTAAAGTTTAGGCGTTAGATATCCAAATACATAAGAATTGTGCGGTGTATATGTAAATGCCCAAAAAAAACCAAATAAATACGTAAATAAAATCTCATGACACCTTTATTCAAATAATTTTTTTTCTTATTTTTCATCAGCCAAAGTCTCATGTTCCAATATATATTCAGGTATATCCAGAGCACCTGTGCCACATCAGGAGAAGGTTTGTACGAGGGATTGGATTGGCTCTCAAACAATATCGCTAACAAGGTTCTTCTATTCATCATGATAGCTCATTCATGTCGTTGTATTTTGGCTTTGAAAAATAAAATTGACACCGAGTCTTCCTCTGTTGTTGCTGCAGGCGTAGAAATTTCTCGTGGCCTTTGCTGCATCTGAAGCTAAAAGATAAGTACATGAGCGTACTATCTAGACGAACATTATATTATAAACTTTTTGATTAACCTGCTGCCATTCATAATTCTAGAATTTGTTATTTATAGTTTTAGGAGGAGATATATATAATCTTGACATTGCTTTCACGTTGTGCTTCACTCCTTTATTCTTGGTTTTTGAATTTAGTCATGATTGCTACTTTGTTCTGTGTCTTTTGCAATGGATCATAATCTACTGTGTTCTCTGTCTGTGTGTTCTGAATGGTGTATTGAATTTTACTCTTTTAAGATAAGATGAAGTGATAAGTGTAAGCTTTACTTCAATTATAAAATGACATGGAAGTTTGATGAAACATAAGCTTAAAAGTTTTGCATTAATATCAGAAATGTATGAGAAATTTGAGTACTCAATATGCTGTAGAATAAAAATTAGGTAATGATTAAAAAACCAAGCACCAATTGATGCAGCACATCTTTGAGCAGTGTTCCGGCTTCTTGTTGTCATTGTTGTTCATTACAAGTGCTCAATTATTGTCCATCATAAGAGAGCCATGAAGAAATAATTAAATTTTAGATTTTATGTTCTTACATTTTAAAATTAGATTCTAGAAGTTTGAATTGTCAATTTTAGGATTTGTATGGGCTGGTTATTAAAAAAAAAATTAATGTACAAAGATGATTGACATTTTTATTTATTATTAGCCACTTATATTTTTCTCTTATGTTTTTTTTATTAATTTTGTTTAATATAATATCTGTAACTAGGGTTGGTTGTAATTAATCTTCATAGTATTTTGAAATGAAATATTTTGACTAAAAAATCGCTTTCTTTTTGCTTGATTTTTTTATGGTCAAAAAAGTTATTTATTATTCGTTTGTAACACCTACTTTATAGTTGTTCACCGCTCTTTCTCTACATTCTAAGCATCTTCAAAGGTCAACGAACCAATAACCAAAGCCGCTCAAACAATCCACATAACTTCTCATAGCTCTTCATCAATTTAGAGAGCTACGACACAAGTCTTATTCTTACTCTTCAACAAACTTGTAAATTTATCCAAAATCAACCATCCACTTCAAATCATAAGCTTACACCTCTAGCTATATATATATATATGAATATTCTATTTAATTTTTATGTCAAAGCTTCCAAAATTTTGTTTTTTGTGTACCTAACTTAATGATGACTTAAATATAAATAATTTTTTAATGAGGATTATTAATTTCCTTTTTGACATTACTTTCTAAGAAAAAATATTAAATAATTTTCACAATTTAACTTTATACCTAGAGTTTTCCTCTCATTTTCAGCCTGAGCTTTCTAGCCACTTAAAAAATTGTAAGAATCATCATTAGGGTTTTTCTGAAAATTAATTAAATTTATTAGGAATTACATTTCATAATTTAATTTAAATCAATTATAATTGATAACTTAAAAAAATTTAATATTCTGCCTTTAAAACCTCTTCCTTCCCTATGTAGGGCTGTCAAAACAGCTTGTTGTTCGAGTACAAGCTCGTTTGGTATCTGCTGTTTTATTCATTCGCTAAGCAAACGAGTCATACATGAACAAATTTTTTCACTCGATACATAAAGGTTGGTTTTTTCTTATTCTGCTAGTTTTTTTAAATAATTTAATTGACTGTAATGCTACAAAGATTTATAATCAATTAAAACTAAAAATAATAAATAGAATAAAAATATATTACATTTTATTTTAATATAAATAATAATATTTAAATCTCACCATACTCAACATTCTTAACATCTTATAGTTGTGCGATTAAGTAGCTCATTATTCGTGAACACCAGTCAAACAGACATTTTTTGAACTTGATATATAAATGAGTCGAACATGATATTTTTTAAAAAGTGCCAGCTCGACTTATTTATACCCCTAGCATCTGCATTCTTGACTAGAAATGTCATATAGTGGCATCTTCTAACGAGCCGAGCTGACATTCGAACCAAACAAGGACGCATGCGAGAAAGATCCGCGAGCCTTCCTCTCCAAGCTCTCAGCCGAGCTTCCTACAAGTCGCACGAGCTGCTAGGTCACGAATGTGTTTCCCTCCTTCGCTCGCAGGGGTGAGGGATCGTCGACGACACGATTGAAATACTACTGAAGGCAATGTTCGTAAAGGTAATCCATGCGTTTAGTAGAATTGCAAAATTGATTCAAATGAGAAAATCATTATTCTTATCTATTAATATTATAAAGCAAATTAAAATACTCTTCGTTATGCTTCTAAAGTCTGGATTTATGAACATGCCACGTTACAATTGGGGTAAATGTTTATGCCAAAGGTGCAATAGCTAACTATGAATTAACTAAAAAAAATCAATAATATAGAAACATCACAAATTCATATCAATAATATAATGATGAAAAAATTCTAGATTAGAGCGAATTAGACGATATTTTAAAAGATAAAACAAAAATGAACGTGCTCTTCTACCTATAATTTAAATTTGGTTATGAGGAACAAGAGTAAGAAAACACAGAACAAGATGCCATTTTCACCTCTTCACTGGTTCTCATGGTAGGATATGTGCCCTTCATACACCACAACAATATATGCTGCAGCAGAATTTCACAACGTTAGGCATCTATGAAGCGAATGTCAAAGGTGTTGGGATGGATTTGCCACACATTTAAGGCAGCATACTCTTCCAAGCACTCTTTCAGTTGTGCTTCACTGTATCCCTGTGCACAGAAATGTTAAAAGTGAAAATTAGAAACTTTTTCCTTTTTTTTTTTTTTCCTATGAAATTGAGCCCAGAGCAGTACCAAAACTTAAAGGGGCATTTACATACATACCTCTCAATTCTTGTGTATATACAAATCTAATACCTAAACTCTACTTTTTACCTTTATACCACTTAAATGTTTCATATCACAGCAAATGTCATAATTTTAACTTTTAGGAAATACACCTTTTCATATATAGTTAAGGTGGAATATATACGTAAAAATTGAAGTTCACCTGCTAGATAGGAAATACATAAGAATTAAATGTTAAGTAAATCTTCCAAATTTAAAATGAGTAAAATAAAAAAACAATTATGAAAAAATGTAGAGTATATAAAACTATTATAAATATGATTACTAATTTAAAATATAATTAATATTAAATATTTAAATTTTGGGAGTAAAAATTTTAGAGTAATATTTGATATTAAAGAGTATGATAAAAACATTAGTTGTCTGCCCCGTAATTTCATCACTATCCCAGAATCTATAAAAGCGTCAATTAGTCCATATTCTTTTAATATGGGGCTAAAATGGACCACGGGTAGCCCTCAATTAAAAAGTATGTGAAGACTAAATTAACACTTTTATAAATTTTTGCGACTAAAATGACTTACTAAAAATAGTTTGGTCATCATTTTGACGCTCCACTCGATAGAAAATTTTGATAAGTGGAAAATTCAAGCTTTTTTTAAAATTATTCCAGAATTTTGTTATTTTTCAGTTTTATAGAACGCCATGTGAGCTTTATCCTTGAGCTAGCAAGAGATTGTCCAATTGCATAGTTGTGCATAATATGGGCATGCTTACCTTTCTAGAAATCCAGTTGAGAGCATGAGCATAAGACACATCTAAGCTGTTTGATCGAGCCGCCTCATCCCTCAGAATCGAATAGATGTCCGAAATGGCATCCAAACCAGATCTTTGGCGATCTTCTGAATACAAAGAGAACTTTGACATTTGCATCAATCGCAATGCCTCATCCACGTCACTCTGAGCAACGGTTGCTGAAAACCGAAGCCTCGCCAGTGACTGCAAACAGATGTGAAAGATTAAATCTTTTAGAGTAGTTGAGTTGTAGGGTTTTTAAAACTATTTAGGGTTTATGGAGCCATAAATGGACCAAAAAAGAAACCAAGTTCAAAAATTTTAATAACATACAATGGAGATCCGTAGGATGCTCAATAATGTCCTGACAGTGGTGTAAGAGTGAGGTGCGCTTGATTTAGCTTCTTCTTGGCGAATGCTTGAGTAAGCAGTAGCTATATATTCTTCGAGATCTTTCGGCACAGAAGGACTTGTTCTTCTGGCAGTCGAAATATATGCTCTGTGGTTGAAAAATCAACAAAAGAAAATGTAATAGGGAAAAATTACGTTAATGTTACACAAGCTATCAGATTTTAAAGATGAAGTACAGAAATTTCTGTTCTACTCCAGGAAATAGCAGTAAATTCAGCGGATATGCCAGGGCAAAGGCAGTTAACGAGTTCCTTTATCAAAATCAAATTTTGTTGGAAATAATAGCAGCAGCTGTAGAAAATGGAAGAAATTTAAATGTTTTGCGAGTTTCTACATACATTACAGGGATAAAATACACTGTTTTTATTGAAATTAACAGAGCATGAAAGCCAGAATATGCAATACAGTTCAAAAATACATGTCATAAAAAGCATAAATTTCACTCCAACTACCTAAAGGAAAGCTGATAAAAATGAAGTAGCAATTCTTTATGGAAGAAACTTTTGCTATTTACCAAGCTTTAAACTTTTACAAAAAAAAAAAAAACATGATTTGAATTGAAAATCCTGATTTCTATTATTTGAACAATGCTTAATGATTTAAGATCATCTCTATCAATACTATGTGGGGTATACGAAATATAAAAGTTTCAGTTATTAACTCTTTTAACATTTGATACATAAACATTATTCAAGCCTTGAAAAAGTGTACCTCAGGACCGATGGTTCGAGAGGTGTAAACCCAAGTGAAGGTGATTCAAGGTTCTGATGGACGTGGACAACATGTCTTGCCATTTCAAGATCATTGTCCATGTCTGCTCTGTCCAGAATTAGCCAAAGGAGATCAAAGCGAGAAAGAAGGGCAGGAGGAAGATTAATATTTTCGGCTGGAGATCGTCGCAAATCATATCTTCCCCTTCAAAAGAAAAGCGCAAATTAGATAGAAAGCAGTAAGATAAAAGTCAAATATTAGGTTAACATACAAGGTTTAGAAGGTTTGGTGTTTCTGCTTACCAGGCTGGATTTGCAGCAGCAAGGACGGCGGTTCGGGCATTAAGTGAAGTAGTGATTCCAGCCTTCGCAATGCTAACTGTCTGCTGCTCCATAACTTCATGAATGGCTGTTCTATCTGATTCTTCCATCTTATCAAACTCATCAATGGCACATATACCCATATCAGCAAGTACCTACAATATGGAAAAGTTATTACCATAAAACATTCTGAAAACTTTTTGAATGTGTCATTTGAGTCCTTGAACCCTAAAGAAACTTGAGTAGCTTGTAAATAATATCATGTATATCACCACTGCTGAAGACATGTACAAGATATTCTCTAACATGGTAAAAGAATCCTATTGAATAATATTTCATTTTTGTAAGTTTAAAAGGCAAGCTTGGTTCAATTGGCTGAATAAGAATTTTTAAACCTAGTATTAAAGGCCTGAATCCATAAAGCTTGATAACATTGATGTGATGTCTTATCATATGATAAATACTAATTAAGGCGCTGTATAGTAAGGGATTTAAGTAAAATTTAAGTTAAATCTTATCAGACAGAAAACATGGCAATTTTAAATCCAAGATTTAATAAATCCAATTCCTTCTCATTTTTTTCTAAGTTTTGCATTAAATCCTGGATTTAAATCTTATTATTGCCATAATTTAGTAAATCTGGATTTACAAGATTTACTAAAACAGTTAAAACCGTTGCCATACAGCCTCTAAAGGTAAAACTACAACTTGAATGGTACGTCTAGCTCATAGTTGAATCATTAATTTAATCATAAAATTAAAACAACATTTTGGTAAAGCAAAAAAAAATGCAAATAATATGATTTATATCATGTACATAATTAATAATTGTAAAAATTCGGGTGAATTGTTTTGCAAGAAATGAAGAATAGACTTCATGAAGTCCAAGAATATGACACGTGCTGACAAATAAGACAATGCCTTGTGCTAAAATTTGATTGATGCACTAAACTTTGAAACTCAAATTAGGAGATGGAGCTCATGCAGAGTAACAGTTGGACTCAAAACTGTATACATTGGAAATTTGCATATTTGATATTATATAGATTTGGACGTTTGCAAAATAACAAATATATTGCTTCAAAATTATGAGAAAACAATTACACTAAACAACTAGATTGCATTTTCTGTGCTTGAATAGAAACAGTGCATTACTTCATCTGCCATATGAGAAGATTTATTAATAATGCAGTTATAGATAGACGCTAACCAGAGCACCTCCTTCAAGAATCATCTCATTTGTGACAGTATCTCTCTGGACAGCTGCAGTTAGGCCAACGCCGCTGCTTCCTCTTCCGGTTGTATACACCCCTCTTGGTGCTACATTTATAATATGCTTAAGCAGCTGACTTTTTGCAACACCAGGATCACCCATCAAGCATATATGCAAATCACCTCTGATCTGAAATTTCAGAAAGATTTTTTTTTCTAAATACTTCAGGAATTTGCAAAAAAAAAGCTTGTAGAATGAATATAATATTTTGACATATTTCTTCCATCAATTTATGCTCCGCATGGAGAACATTAAAAATAAAAAAGAAAGGATGCATTTCATGCATGGAAATGTTTAGAGGCAAAACTTGCTTGATCTTTTCAAATGTATATATTACTGATCACTAAACAAGAAGATAAACATACCTAACAACTTTATTTAAAATATCTCATTAAAGATGTTTTAAAAAATAGGAAATGAACATCATATTAACCATCAAAATGAATAAGAGTTTGACAATATCACAAGTCATATTCCATACCTTCATACCATCAGAGAGCTTCCGGTGAGGTGCACCGACAAGAAGGAGAAGAAGAGCCTTTTTCACATCCTCGTGACCAAAAATTTCAGGAGCTAATGATCTTGCAAGCTTATTGTATATATCTCCATCCTCAGCAAGGCCTTCAATTTGTTTCTGCTCATCCTCACTAAGTTCATAGCTGCACTTGAATAGAAATAAGTTTAACCAACCAATTTGCCTAAAGGATGCAATCAAGTGAAAAGATCAACTTAAAACACAAAATTAGCCGAAACTGGCACTTCTCGTTCCAAAAAATTTGAATTTGAAATAAAATGTGGCTATTGCATCTCCACATTTGCATGCAAAGAAATATTTGTTAGCCATTACATTTGCCGCACTTTTGCATGTACATTTATAAGGAATTGAGCTAGCTGACAGGTTATTTATCAACATTTCCTGCAGTATTAAATCAACTGGCCTATTTAAGATTTTGGTAGCTTCGATTTCAACATGAATTTCGTAATCATAAGATAATTTCATAAAAAGATTTTCATTTTTTTGGTTGCTTGCCTTCTCAAGGTTGACGATTGAGTATTATTTCACTCATTATTAATATCATTTCTCATAAAATTTACGTAACTATTTATAGGTAGCTTTATGAATCCTGATTTTCAGTTCATTTTTGTTGAGTGCTACAAAAAAGGTTAAAACCTTTTCCCACTGTTTATTTAACAACTTTATCCGACTACATTTGATCTGCCACTTATTCTTCCCAATCCTTTGACATTAATTTATACATCTAGCAAATTAGTATATTTTCTTTCATTTTATATGTCCAATCAGACAGTCTTTTATCATCTTATCTTCATTGTGCACCAACTTTTATTCCACTGAGAAATAAAATTCCAGACTAAGAATAATCACTAAACAGTACTCAATGACAGTATCAAGACTGCATCAAAGTTACAAAGCATGAAAGCAGTGCTTCTGGGGAAAAGAAAGGAAGATTTATATACACAACACTTAATTCCTATGTCTTTACATATTGAACAATTAAACTTAAATTTTTACAGACATACCACCTTATCTAAGCATAAAAAGATCTATTTCACTTTATAAAAGATAAAATGATGGTACTTTTTTATGTGATATTAAGGATTTGGGCGGTATAAATGTAAAAAGTAAATTTTAAGTGTTAGAGAAGTAAATACGTAGGAATTGAGTAATATGCATTTAAATGCTCCCAAAAAAAAACATGGACATGGCAGCCAGCTCACCACAAGTTTGTACAGTTTACACTACCAAACAATATGGCTTACTCTTCATATTTCTTCTTAAAATGGGTGACAGACATGGTCTCCAAGTATGTATCTGCAATTAAGCCTGCCCTCATAGCTCTAAATCCTGTATACGGAATTGGTAGGAAAATTCCAGAGAGCTCGACAACATCACCTGGAGCAACCTGATGTAACAAAAGTTTAGTCGTAATCTTTCGGAAAAACTCCTACTAAAATGTGAAAGAAAAGGCATTATACTGCCTCAGATTATTTTAGTAGACAGTGGGAAGTAGCATATTATTTGTTATCTTTTTTAATTCAATTTCCAAAAGAATGATTACATAAGTGTAAGTTTTAAGCTCCGGGCAGCTCTTAGGACCATTAAGTTTAGATTTTAAGCAAAAAGGATAACTCTAAGAGGGGTATTGTTGATAATAATTTCGCATCAAACCAAGAATACAAAAAATAATCATTGAAAAATGAAATCGAAGAAAGAATAAAAAAGGGCAATGCTTAACCTTCCTCGTTAGCTCTCCTCTGAGATGACAAGTTAAAGACCGAGGAATATGACCTTTCGGAACATGTTCTGCTAACTCTTGAATCTTAGCCTACAGCAAATCACAAATTATCAGGCCGTAAAAAAAAAAGAACAAAAGATTTTGATAGCAACAAATATATATATATATATATATATATATATATAGACGCACGCACACACACTAGAAATATTTGTGCAATGAATATAATGGCAGCTTATAAAAATTGCAAACCTAGTGCATGAGGCTCCTGTAAATGTAGGGAATGACAAAGGCTTGATTTACACAACCATACTTATACAAAGAAGAAAAGGCTACTTCTATGACTCAATCAACAGGTCAACACAGACTAACCAAATATTTTTTTATGTTATTCATCGCTATTATTAGTTGAGCTCTAAATGGATACAGCATCAAAGATGGAGGTTTTCTATAATGGCAATTAAAAAGATTTTGGTCTGCTTCAGCCAACCAAAAGTGAAAAAACAACCATTAGATTTGATATAAATTCTAAATGCGTGAAAAGCCATAAAAAAAACTCTTAAGCTACAATAACCTAGAATATACTGAGTTGTACAATAAATGAATATGGCATCGGCAAAGTAATCTTAATAGCAATATATGAAGTTCATAGACATTTATAAATAGAAGTACCAAACTGATTCGCTCACTTAAACCTAAGCCCTCAAGCATTTGTTTTTACAAAAATTAAAAAATCAAAATCAAAATTATAACAAGACAGCCAAACAACAACTAGCAGGACAATTAAAGGCATCGCGGTGCCTAGCCATTCCTCATAAGTTTTGAAGCCTTTGTTTGTGACATTACCACCTAAAACTTTTCTCTATTAAAAAGTTCTAACAATCTTTCTCATAGTCCATTCTTTAGTTTTCAATTCAACGAGTTCATATATTATGCTTCATACTTGTGTTTCTAGAATGTTTCTATGTTTTACTATCAAATAATCATGTGCATAATAATTAGTACCATTTTCCCGTTCTTAATGCTTGAGAAACATGTTTTGATCCGTCATAACCTTAACTTCCAGAAATATTCTTGCTTATTGTAATTTAAAATTATATTCCAAGATATGGAAACAATATTAAGGGTTAAGATTATATTTTTTTATGATTTGCTTCTAGCAGGCTACTAGCCTTATAATCAAAAATCCGTAGTTATAACTTCTATCAGAAACATTAGTAATGCAATACAAGTGTGTTGAATTACATGAGAGATTAAATAAATCGTGTAAACCACAAGCCACATTTTGGAACTGTTTTAGATCTCATTTTGTGATGAAGCAAAAGTTTGATTGACAGCTCTTCCATGCAAGTTTCTCACAAGTTCTGCTTGAGAAATCTATCTTCCAAAAGGTCCTTCCGCTGAATTTGCAAATATTGCCAAATTACAAACAAAACTGTTTGCACTTCTCTCACTACTCGACTTGCTTAAACAAGCACAAAATGCACCTAATAAGCTTATTGGCCAAACACTGGTCAATATGTAGATTCCACAGCCCTCCACTGGTAAAAAAATTTCTACATGACACCATCTCAATTAAGGCAAAAGGTATTCATTCATAATTATAGCCCGTTTGCAAATGAAAAGTGATAAAATACAATAATGAAGAAACTACCTCTTGAAATTTCAAAAACTTGGAAGCTCTCAGCTGAAGTATAAGGTTTCCCTTAGTGTTGTTTGTTTTGCACCGAACTGATGGGCACTCAAAAAGAGGCATAAATACTCGAGCAGTCACTTCCTGGAAGTTTCACATTTAACAAAATAAGAAAAAAAATCAACCATGAATTTCAAGAACGGAAAGAAAAAATAACAAATTTCTTCAGGAAAAAATAGCCTAAATCAGTGTCATGGCATTATTAATGATGTTCCAAGGAATAATTGAGAAACATAAGCAAGAACATTAAAATATATTATATAAAAATGAGGCCTTAACACATGCTAGGTGATCTGCTGATACTAAATCATCATCATTAGATTTATGCTATTTAATTGAAATCGGTAAAAAGATGGAATGAAAATTAAACCATTATCATCATAAGCCATAAGCCCTTGCGTCCTGTTAATGCAAATAAGTTCTGGTTAAAAACTGATGAAAGGATGATGAAACAACGAGAACTGTTATTGTTTGAGAAAGTCTAATTAACATCAAATTGCAAAGAGTCTAGAATGTCATTATATTTCTACTCGAGTAAATTACATGAAATTTTAAAAAAAAATAAGGGCACCTCACATTATTATTAGAGCCAATTTATTTTAACTTAATCATATATTATTCTTTAATTATATGTAGTCTTATAAAGAAGGTGCCGTGTTGTCCAGTGGTATGGCCTCTAATGATGTTGGAATAGGAAAAAAAAGGGCAGCTAGCAGGCAAGTGATATTCAACACATCTTGAACATTTTTTTATGTAACAATGCATCATGCAAAAAAAAAGATTACGATTGACTAAAAAAATAGTCCATTCAGTGAAGTGAACCTTATCTCTGTGCAGCCAACATCGCCATTATAATTTTCAAACATTTTAAAAGCCATTCAATTTTAAAGGAATTTGTGCTTTATCGCTCCTGTTTCGCTAGAAGAAGCCGGCTTCCACGGAACTAACATGAAGCATGCCTAAGCCTCAGAGACTTGCAGGTAATTTATTATGATTTTAGTTGCATTCTTCTATGAAAATTAGGCCTGATAGTTAACAATGGCTTCTATCCCTTTAAGAAAATGAAGATCTATATCTGTTTGTTGATGGCAGATAACCTATTAACAAATAAAAGCTGCAAGAACTAAGGAAACTAGCAAAAATGCATAACTGTTGAAACACTACAGCTGAATACCACCAGCAAATGGAGCTGAAAACTTCTATCTGAACGTTTAATACCTGATAGATCTCAAATCCACATTCTTCACATGTGTAAACAGCAACTTGCATCAAGGGTTTCACATCGGAACACCGTGTAACAATGCCCGAGATCTTTACAAGCTGCCCAATATTTGATGCTTTAACTTGCCGTATGGTAAGAGGTGTTCCTTTTGAGAATGCCTTTATGTAGACTTCACTGATTTACAGAGATTGTTGGTTGAGACTTCAGAAACGGTTAAATGAGAATTATAAAATAATCAAAAAAACAGTGGGATTTGCAAAATAAGAAAGATTAAAAGACGTCTATAGTATTGATTAACTGAATTTTTGCCAAACAACCCATTAAAACATTTACTCTTTTGACATAAAACAAAAAGTAATTTACAGTACTTCCCATCGAAACTCAACTACATTTTTATCAAAATAATTGTTACAAGTGCTGCACCTCTTCAACGAAGATCGACATCCACTATACAATGATATTGAGAAATCTTAACAACAAAAGGAACAAAGCTATCACTTCCTCTTCAATGGCAGAATAATTCAAAGCATACAATCCTCTTTCATAAAACGTCTACTCAAGCAAACCTAAAAAGTTTAATTTGGTTTGCATTTTGCATACTTAATAAAAGCATAAGGCAGGAGTTGGTCACTTTAGTAATTTATAATAATATGTCCATACTATCCAAACAGTGAAGTAAATGTTAAAAAGTAGCATCTATAAACAGGAAAATTGAATGAAAACCTAACACAGCTAGAATGCAGAACACGGAAATGTTCTAAAAGAAAGATGTGCTGGTTAGAAACATTGGAAAACAATGAAATCTGTATCCCTCGACGATATTGTAAATCAATAAAGGCGAGCTTAGTACTACTTTATTTAAACTCGTATATTTATTTTTTTTAACTTGATTTTCTAAATACTACTAAGCTTTTTTTTTTATAACTTACCAATTTAAAAATACCCTGGCATGTTTCCTGCCCACACTCAGCCATGTTCCCATGCTTTACTTTTTTTTGCCCCTTTTATTTAAGAAAATAAAGTAAAAAAATACAATTAAATATATTGTACAAAACAGCCCACCCTCCTCTCTCACTTATTCCCCTTGTGACTCGCCCAACTCCCTCTCTCAATCTCTCTCACTCTCATCCTCCCTTGCTCCAGCCTAAACCCTCGCAAACACAAAAAACAGCATGAAAGGGTCCACTGCTCTCATCGTCTCCTCGTTTCTCCTCACAATCAACACTCTCATTGCTCCTCTCTTTCTCTTCATCATACACCTCCTCACGGCGTCTCAACTCAACATTAGTAATCCCTTCCTCGTCACCTACCGCTCGTCTTTCCTCTCACCCTCCATCTACTCTCTAAATCCCTCACCCATTATGCCTACATCTCTCTATCTTTCTCTCCTATCTTCTTCTTTCCCTCTCTATCACTTTCTTTTTCTCTTTCACGATGTTCATCTACTTCTCATCCCATCTCTCCCAATCTCTCACTCTTTCTTTATCATCCTTTCTCCCCCTCCCCCTCTCTTTCACCCCTTCCCCACTCTCACTCACTCTCTTTTCCTCTCTCTAAATATAGATCCAAAAAAATAGAAAACAAAAAAATAAATAAAAGGAAAAAAAAAAAGAAGAAGAAAAAATGAAGGAAAAGACAAATTCTGTGTGATAACTCATACTCAACTAGATTAATACTTGACTAAGTTTGCTCAAATTAGTAAATAAATAAGTTTAAACATTTTTTAAAAACTTGGTGATATAAACCAAGTTTACACATGGACCAACTCATTTATTTATACTCAAAAGCAAACTCATTTATTGTTTAACAAGTAATTTGTTAAATGTTTGATATTAAATTAGATGATAGCTCATCTCATATATAATATATTATTTAAATAGAAATTAATAAATTAAAATTTATTTAATTATAGATTTCATAGTAAAATATTAAAATAAAATATCAATAATATTTTAGAAGTAATATTAATTACATTTTCATTTTACGAATATTAGTTTATTAGCTAACATAATTTATTAAAAAATACATCATTATACATCGAAGTCAATTCATTATATTTGTTTATATTAATTTGTTTATATTAATTTATTTATCATTATATAAATACATAATATCCTTTTATTAATTATATAATCCATATTAATAATATCATATCATA
This sequence comes from Phalaenopsis aphrodite, assembly GCA_003013225.1. NCBI lineage: Eukaryota > Viridiplantae > Streptophyta > Magnoliopsida > Asparagales > Orchidaceae > Phalaenopsis > Phalaenopsis aphrodite. The sequence goes on from NEWO01000388.1 coordinate 156,054, forward strand.
TCATATACTTTTAATCTTTGTTGTCAATTCATGAATCAAGCTTTGTTTAGCACTCGACAACCTCAACCCATTTTCCCCCTTCTACAATTTTTACTTTTGTTTCACACAAAAATGTTCCTCATCCAAGTAAATATTCATTTTTTTTTACTTTTTTAATATGCATATTAACTTAATGCAATTCTTTCCTTGTTTCTTTATTTTAAGGAACTAGTTTGTGTATACTTATTGATATTATTTGTTTGCAAAACATGCTTGCAAATAATATATTATCTTATTCAAATGATGTAAAATGATTAGATATTAATTTTTAATTTATTTATTTATTTGTTTGCTAAGATTTATAAAATTATTTGTTAAAAAATTTAAATGAAATGTCAAGTGCTCATTTGATTGTTTAACTATTTATAAACTTGTAGGAATATGTGTTCAATTAATATAAAAAATCAAAGTACAAATTAAATACAATTATTTAAAATATAAATAAGCCAAGTATGACATACATGTGAGAGCATAGTTCGAGCTTGAGTTGAATATGTACAGCTTGTAATATGACCAAGCTAGTCCAATTCATGTCATACTCAGCTCGATTCAACTAAAAATACAATCCCTATGTGTGACTCCATCATTGTATTAAATTAGCAAGCTCAGGGTCGATTCATCCTGCCTGAAAGGAATAAAGCCAAAAAAAAAAAAGCTATGCCAACTAATGTAAGAGCCTGTACGCTTCTTTTTTGAAGCATCAGTGAAATCAATTTTTTGCTTGCTAAATTATCTCATGCATGTGGCTCATACAAGTCATTCTTAGCGATGTGGTAAGAAAACACACGTGATTTTTTGTCATGAGGAGAGAAGACCCAAAGAGCAAAAAATAAGTGCCGCGTGTCTTTCTTGACACAAAGCTGAAATATTATGTTATATTTTCTTTCAGGCATGTATGAAACTGAAACATGTATTGATGTGATGAAATACAAGACCACTCCATGGTGTCCTAGATGCCAACCATACACATTTTTTTTTTCAAATTGATGGCCGAGGACGGACTCTCCATAAATATGTCTTTATGTAAGAGAGACCATGAGACTGCCACATCTTTCAAAGAAACAAGCCTGCTAAAGAGTAGGAGCATTTTTTAAATGATTTTTCGAAGCCAATAGCATAAATAAAATAAAGTAAAAAATCAAAATCATATAAAAAAGAGTACTCAAAATAGCACAAGTACTTCAGAAAAAAATGGGAAAAAAAAAAGAACACAAAATTGATGCTTGAGTTAGACTTATAGAAAACTTGAAGTAGACTTGAACGCTCGCCTAAGAGCAGAAACCTTCCTAGCAGCACTATGAAAACCCTTCAATGCTCAAATTCTAAAGATAAGATTTAATGAACTAGACTTGGTTGTGAAACTGAACCAAGCAACGCCTCTACTTATAGGCAAAGAATAATCCTCCATGAGCACTACCAAGTAAAACATAAGTCATATGCAGATAAATCACGGCTGTTTGAAAAATAGACAAAATATTTTAACTAGTATCTGTTGCATATAAATAACTAAATTAACACAAACACACAGGATATGACCAATAATAAACTGAAAATATTAATTTGAGTGCGCATTTGATTAATAATGAGTTCAAACGAATGATTTCAATAGCAAGCCCCTATACTTCTCAATTTGTTGTGCATTTACGTGAATAAACACTCCCAATTTTCTAATACAATTTATTTTGAGCTTAAAACCTAATGTCACATGAAAATTTTAAATTTATTAAATCAAAAAAAGTTTTAAGTAAAACTTAACACCTAAAGTTTAAAATAATAATTTATGCACCAGTCATTATATGTATATTTTTATAATCACTCTAAAGGATTAAATTAAAATATGGCACTCAATATGACACAAAGGAGAAAAAGGATTAAATTAAAATATGGCACTCAATATGACACAAAGGAGAAAAAGGATTCATATAGCGGACCTCACTTGGTGGGATAAAGGTTTGTTGTTATTGTTGTTGTATTCTAAAGGATTGTACGGTAACAATTTTAAAAGTTATTGTGAATCTTGCAATCAAGATTTATTAAATCTTACCAACACCAAAATTTAGTAAATTCAGAATTTAAGCAAAAAATGAGAAGAAATTGAATTTACTATATCATGAATTTAGATTGTTATTTTTATCTAGCAAATTTCAAGTTAAATCCTACTCAAAACATTACAATATAGCCCCAAAAAAAATCTCACAGTATTAAGTACATGGCATACATCATCTAACAATATAACTTTGCTAATAAATGACACAAAAAATAATGCTTATGAAAAGAATCATCTAACTAAATAATTCATTGTAAAATAACACTATTAAATTATGATCACCACAAAAGCCAATAATTTCCACAGTAATCCAAATCCTCAAGTGGTTAACCATATATTGTATTTGATAAAATTAAAAACCTTTGTTATATGAAATAAATTTAACATTTTACCAATAACAAACATCCACCTCAAATTTATAAGATCTACTTAAACGGTGAAAATCATGACCGTTGACAATGATCTTTAAGCTGGGTTAACTCAACTATCTCCTTCGATTAAATAAATCAAAACTCATGATAATCCAAAACAATAAAACCATGAAATCTTAATCAAATTTATCATCTTCCCCCCATAATTCGCTATAAGTTAAAGATGATGTATTTCTTAAATCTAAAATAAATTATAATTATTATCTAAACACCTGAGTCTAACGACTCATTTTTATTAAAAAATATCTCTCAACACTAAATAAGGTAATCAATCATAAATACTTATGCTTGTGAGAAACATAGAATCAGATCATAAATTTCCCACAAAATGAGAGCAAATGTTATATGTGGTGTGCATCTAAAAAATATAATCCGCCTTTTAAAAATTTAATTGGAAACTAAAAAAATTCAGAAGACCCGGACACAAATTTTCAAAGCCAAGTTTTATTATAGATATCAAGTCATAATCCGACTTTAATCAATCCAATCTAATAAATCCTAATAATTTAAACATATAGCTTTATTATTAAACATAAATGAATTTACAAATTGCAACCAAATTTTGCATGGTTCACCAAGGTGCTATTCATCTTGAGTAAAATAAGGATAGAGTGCTTTGTTTATAAAAGCTTAACATTTTAGTTGTATGGTCTAAAACAAAATAACAACAACAACAACAAAGCCTTAATCCCACTACGTAGGGTCGGTTACATGAATCTTTTTTTTTCCATTGCATCCTATTTATGGTCATATTTTCATTTAGTTCTAATAAATTACAATCATTTATTATACAATAA
>NEWO01000388.1:160097-179808 GCA_003013225.1 Phalaenopsis aphrodite
CAACCAACTTGAATTCTACCATTAACATACCCATCTATACCACCATCGCTTTGAACAACAGACCCGAGATATCTAAAACAAAAAAATACATATAAAATTTTGTAACAATGCCAAAATGAAATTTCTACTTGCAAAAGAACTTCCTCCTAATTAACAAAACTTAATTTGCTTAAGCTCCAGTCCCCTTCATCCACAACTTTTTCGCTAACAAAATATGATATATGCACCAAACCACTCTCCCTATAATGATTACTAGCAAAAGCCCTTCCAAGCAACTATGTCACATAACCTCTTCATAGCACATCATCAAGATCTGTATCAACCCCTCTATGCCAAAACCCTTGTCAGACAGGTTAAAAATTCAACAATCGCATCGTAACTTATCCCTTCACCTTCTTGTTTCTTTTGTTGGTGACCAAAAATTGTAATTCTTGTCAAAAACAAGTTTCAATTCCTTATCACCCTCTAGCTACATGAGGTTCCATGGAATCATTCCATGCAAGTGTTTTATCTTAAATCCCACCAATCATGGTTATAATGGTTGCCTAAAAAACCTCAAGATTAATACCTCCTGTAATATAATCTTATCCATACTCTTTTTTTGAGAATATAATCATTTAATGTAATTTTATATATTATGTATTTTTTTTAATACAAAGCTATTTGATTACAGGCAGGGTAACTTCATTCCATTCAAAATGGATAATTTCAATTGTCATTGAGGAGTTGTTTGGTTTAGTTTTAGAGGTTCTATATTATAGGTTTATCTTATGTTTAAGTTGAATTTTAAGGGATGCATATGCTACAAGTGTTACTACTATTTCATCATTATGTTTGACTTGTATTAATTTGTGAAAATAATGAAAAGTTTTATCATCATTGTCTTTTAGTCAAGTATCATGCTCAGGACTTTATCATTTTACCCTTCATTCTCAAAAGATATGCATTGTGACAACATGCAACCAAACAACGCTCGAGTTTACTTAGGTTGCTTGGTGCAGTTGGAAATTCTATTAAGAAAATTAATAATATATTTAATATGTGTTTGGTGTGTTCATCGTAATCTACCAATAATAATATGCACAATTTAAAAAGTGCATAGGGTGTGAGAAAATTGATACATTAGCATGTAATAAGTCAATGAGTAGACAATCAAATCATTTTAAAAGTGCATTTTATCAGAACCTTGGTGAGCTATTTATCAAATAATAAGCTGGCATGACAAGTGGTAGATAGTAAAGTTATTCATTTATGCATCACACTTCAAAAATTAGTTATAAAAATTTTCAAATACATAAACAATAATCATAAACAAGCCTTATGTGAATAAATATAGCTGTTTACAGTGTACTATTTGCCCTATGTATCAGCTATAACAAGTTTCAAGGTCTGTAAGAGGCATCAATTAAGTACCAATTTATGCCAACTAGATGAAAACTAAATTTGTAATGAAATATCCTATAGAATATAATTGGCAATCAGCCACCAAGCTAAAACTTTATCAAACAAAATTCATAGCATTTCACAATTTACTAAGTGCTAGACACTAAAATACATACTACAGCCAGTAATATCAAACATCCAAATTAAAACAATTTTGCAACAGATAACCTTGTAATCTCCTTCCACTTACAAGAATCGTTTAATATCGGGTGGCATCCTGCGAAAAGGATCGGACTGATCCGCACTGTCCGTCAAATCTTCAGCCCTCTGCGTCATGAGAATATCATGATCATCTTCAGCAGAGAACAGCTCCGTTGGTTCTGGCATCAGCTCATCCACCGCCTCAGCAAATATGCCGATATATCTACGCGTGTTCTCGGTCACCCTCTGCAAAAACTCTTCGTCCAAATCCTTGTACTGCCGAAATACATGCAATATTAAAGACAACGATGGCAGCAAAAGAGATGAAAAATAAAAGATAAGAATCCTACATTGAAGAGATCGTCAAGCTCGATCTGGACCGAGCGGGTGCGGCGATTGGCAACATCTTGCTGCAGAAGGCCAAAACAGTAATTAGGTCTACAAGTTAGAGTTTAGGGTTTCGGATTTCGTTTAACAGAAGAAAAGTAGAAGAATATTTACAAGGAGATTCAGGTATTTGGGTTCTCCGTGTGTGTTAGCAAAGTTGTTAAGGAAATCCTTGGCGAGGGCTGGAGAGAATAGAAGAAGAAGGATCGGTGAGATCGCTGGGAAGACAATTGAAAATGAATGTGGAGGTCCAATAGGACTTACCTTTGTCGGCGGCGAAGTCGAGGTTCTTCATCTGTACACAATATCGAGAGGGCCGGATCGAGTTCTGTGAGTAGAGACAATAGAGAGAAAGCGAGCGCGAGTGGTGGGGGTATGGAAGGAGGGATTTTGGCGGGAAAGTGTGAGGAGAAGTTGCATTTGGCGGGAGGAGGGGAATGGTGCATTCTTTAGTTAGTTTTTGTGGAAATTTACAAACATACCACATAATTCTTACTTTTCATATATAACACCCAAATTTTAATATTTGTAATATCTTCATGTCTTAAATCTAGTGTTAAACTTCTAAAAATTAATAATAATGATTATTTTATATGATAATAAGGATTTGAGTGGTATATGTGTAAATATGAAGGTCGAATCTTAGATATGTAAATATGTAAGAACTATGTGGTGTGTATGTAAATGTGGAAAAAAATTTTATGGCTTTTAGAGCATTATTTGATTTTTAAAAAGTTTCAACTAATTTACTGTTCTAGTCACAATTTTCCTTGCAACTTTGTTGAATTGGGGCATCTATGTATTTACATGTCTTGCACCTAAATTTTCATATTTTCATTTATAACACTCAAATGACAATGTATGTCAAAAGTACTTGTTCGCGACAACTCGTATTCGACTCGTTAAGCAGCTCATGTTCAAGTCATTCGTTAAGTAAGCGGAACACAAATAATTTTTTTAAAAAAAATGAATTATAAACGAGCTGAACATGAACAATTTTTTATTTTGATTGTATTCAACCAGTTTTAGCTCAAATTAAAAAATTATGTATATTACTTATATAATAAAATATTACTGTTGTTTGCCAAAAGATTCAAGGAAGTTGAGTGATAAATTTATGTCTTAGTGTGGAACAATGATCTATCACTCACATATATAAATGAAAAGTAACAAGAGTACAACTTTTCTTGCATAGAAAAACCCTATAGAATTTAAAAAAACCGCGAAGCATGGCCCATTCAAATTAATTTGTTATGTGATTGTGAGTGCATATGTTTACTCTTCTCATGAATTAGATGATATCAATTTATACAATTGATGATCACATATGTACTATAGTTGTTTAGTTATAATAGTCATGATTGGGCGACATTGCTTGTATTTTTTTCTATAAAAACATTAGTTGGTCACAACATGTTATAATAGTAGTTGCAAGATGATATATGATTGCAGACTCTAGTTTAGTCCTTGCTTCATCCACCACAGGATATGTGCGCTCTTCTTTTGTACCTGGTTGCTTGCAAACTGCGTAAAGAAGAGCCTTTTTAAGTCTGAAAAACTAATGATACTCCCAATCGAGAGTAAGTTGAACCACTTCATGTCACGACTCGGCTAGATGAATTTAGAATTACAAAGGCGGGAACTGGCTCTCGAATAAATTAATTCTATCTAATAGTTTAATTTTATATAATAAAAAAAAACTCAATGCACCAAAAAGTCATTATACTTCATAAGACTTATATTTACAATATATTGCATCAATGTTTACATTTAAACAGAAAATAAAGTAAACAACAAACCAATCAACTTCTGCTTCATAGCGCTTATACACATACTCTCTATGGTTTATATAATCTACAACTGGTTTTCCTATAAAAATGTTAACAATTATGGTTTGAGTTAAAACTAATATGTGGGTAAAACTTTATAAATTACAATAATTTTCATATTAAAATAAATTGCAAAATAGTAGTAAAAGAAAAAGGTTGTGCGGTAAAAGAAAACAGAAAAGTAAACAATTTTAATTTTAATTTCTTTCATTAATTTAGGTTATACTTCTCATATTTATGAGTCACTGACCAAACGTATACTTTATAAAAATATACATTTAACTTTTTCCAATCTGGCATAAAGGTAGGAAACAAATTTCATTTCCATATCCATTTCCATTACATGCACATGTATAATTTATCCCCCTATTTGTATCATCCAGGAGTGACTGTCATATGCAAGCATATGTCATTTCTTATTTATTTTTTATCTTGCATTTTACGTTTAAAAGAAAATATGTATTTAACATATAAAAAGAAATATGAACTTTTACATTTAAAAAAAAGGAAACATTATAAACATATGTAAATAAAAAGAACAATTGTTACGCGAGTGCCCGTGTGTGTGTCTATATATATATATATATATATTTCAAAGGAATGACCAGAGGCTATTATACGAGCTCCGGTCGTCCCCAATGCACATAACAATTCGAGTACCACACCCTCCACCGGGGGGAATCAAACCCTAAACCAGAGGGGACTTACAACTGACTAGCCCGACCAACTGATATGAGTACGCGGCGCGCGCGCGCGCGCGCACACACACACACACACACACACACACACCTCAATAGTGTTGGTTGTTATCATTTTTCTCAAGTCAAATTAGTCCATAGGTGCACCACCTAACATTAATAACAACTTATATATATATATATATATATATATATATATATATATATATATATATATATATATATATATATATATATATATATATATATATATATATATATATATATATATATATATAAACCTCAATAGTGTTGGTTGTTATCATTTTTCTCAAGTCAATTTAGTCCATAGGTGCACCACCTAACATTAATAACAACTTAATTATAAATAAGTTTTAAGGTTAGGGTTCTCATTTCATTTTAACATTAATTAATTAGAAAAGAAAAAAAAAATTGAATTGAAATTTATACTTCAATTTCTCTTATGATGAGTTCTCTTAAGAATTTAGTCTTCTCCAAACTTGCCCTAAACAAATATAAACAATATTTTAATTTATTTAAAATGTAAGCTTTCAGGCATTTAATCTTAATCAATTACAGTTAATAATTTAAATAAAACTAACTCTAATTAACTTAAATTTTTCATTTTTAATTCCTCCATCAAGCCCTAAATACACTCAAACGGAACAATAAGGCTCGGTCTAGCTCTATCAAGCCCTAAATATACTCCCGCACTCAAAGCTCATGCGACTCCTTTCTTCCTCTTCTCCTTATTTTGTCGCTTCTTTCTTCTTTCACCTCACTCTCTCGATCTCTCACGAACTGACTGCCTCTTTCGCTCATTTCCTCCATTGAGTTTGAATGAGGGGTCGAGGGGATAGCTTCAAATCTGACACCCCCATGAGCATGGAGCTCCTCGTTCAAATGACTCCTACAAAGCAAGTCTTATGAACCATAAAAATATTTATTTTTTTATAGATAATTACTTATTTATATTTTTATTATTACAATATATCATCCTTATAAAAATTTCATCCTCCAAATTTAAAGTACAAGAATATAGTGTTAACCTTAACTAAAAAGGTGCGGGCATTTTTCCCTCTTTTCTAATTTCTTCTCTCATGTAGTATATTTTTCAGTTCAGTGCTTCCATAATACACGAATAAAATGAATCTCTCCACTCCTAAGCTGCTTCACATCTTAATTCATGATTCTTTTTGGCTCATCAACGAATGTCAAGTCAAGTTGAATATCAATAGGATCAATAACAAGTTTGCTAGACTGTTAGCAATATATTTACGAAACAATGAGATATAAAACACTTTTTGTACCCCATACATGCGCGTCGGCAGTGCAAGCATGTATCCAGCTTTCACAATCATTTTCACGATTACATACAAACCAACATATCGTCTACTCAACTTCCCAGACTTTCCAAATCGCTTAAAACCTGTCATCGGATTGACCTTTAGAAAGACAAATTCCCCGACTTCAAATTCAATTGGTCGGTGCTTGGGATCATAACAGTTTCTTTGCATGTCCTATATTTCTCTCAGTCTGTCAAAAATAAGGTAGTTACTCAGTTGTTTCATCAACTGAATCAACATAATTTTCTTTCTACAGCTTTTACCCAATAAAGAGGTGCCTGCATTTTCTTTCGTGAAGGGCTTCATAAGGAATCGTACCAATATTAGTCTGCAAACTTTTATTGTGGGAAACTTTATCAAAGGTATGTGAACTCCGAGTTTCCACCAAAATCAACAACACAAAGTCGAAGCAAGTCTTACAATATTTGGATCGTGATGAAAAATGTATTGAATGTTAGTTGAGCGCCCAAAGTCTCTGAACTTTCCTTTGTCGTCTTGATGTGAATCTACCATCTCGATATGAAACAATAAATTTTGGGACTTTATGCAGTCATACAATTTCATAAACATCAATTATGACCAACTTGTCAAAAAAATCTCTATCTTATGGGAATAAAATGTGCAAACTTTGTTAGACGATTAATAATCACTCGTACAACATCACAACCCTACATTGATCTCGGTAGCCTCATCACAAAGTCCATAACAATGCCTCTCATTTTCAATATGGTATAGACAACAGTTGTAATACCCACCAGGCTTCTGATGTTCAGCCTAAACCATCTCTCAAGTACGACACTTTGCTAACTCTGCTACACTGCGCTTTAAACCCGATCACCAGAATAAACCCTTAAGTTCCTGGTACAACTTACTACTTCTTGGATTTATTGTACATCACCAATAATGTGCCTCATGCAGGATTTCCTTCCGTAAATAATTTACTTTAGAAACACAAATTCTACCAACGTTTGCTTCATTGGTCTCATTTTTCTTCAATTGCCCTGCATGTACCTGGTAGAATATTTTTATGGAACTCTGCATCATGTGACAATGCATCTCGTATTCTATCCTTCAAAGTTAGCTAAATGAACGTCAAATTCAATAGGGTGAAACTTTGTGTCACTGCTCATAATTGTAAATGCTTCATGACTTTAATCAACTCTCGTTACAATGTAATCAGCGAGTTAGCACAACTGCTTGTCTTCCTGCTTAGCCGGTTTGCTACAAATTTCTCCTTCCCCCGGTGATATTATATATCCATATCTTAATCTTTGATAATCTCAAGTCATCTCTTTTGCCTCAAACTCAACTTTTTATGGGTGAAAATATAATTTAAACTTTGATGATTTGTGAATACCTCAAATCAGACGCCATACAAGTAATGCATTCATATATTCAAATTAAATACAAATGTTGCAAGCTCCAAGTCATGTGACAGATAATTTTTTTGATGATTCTTCAATTATCTATAGGCATAGGTGGTTACTTTTGCATGTTGTATGTAGACACACCCAACTCCCCTTAAAGATGCATCGTCATAGATCTGAAAGTTTTTTGTCCCTTAGGCGATAATAACACTAGAGTTGTCATCAAACACATCTTTAACTTATGGAAAGCTTCGTCACTGTGATTTGCCCATTCAAATTTCACCGCTTTCAGAGTCAATATGAACAAAGCATTGCGATATGCGGGAAACCTTTAATGAAGCTACTGTAATAGCCTATCAGACCTAAGAAACTTCAAACTTGTGTAATAATATTCTGGGCCAATCAACTATCACTTTAAGTTTGTTATGGTCCACGATGATACCTTCACTGCTATTGATATGCCAAAAAAATGCTATGCTCCTCAACCAAAATTCACACTTTGACAGCTTAACATACAATTTATTTTCTTTCAATGTCTGCAAAACAGTGTGAAGATGGTCTGAGTAATAAATCTCATCACTATAATAGATTGCTAGAGTCTTTGATGAAGACTATCACAAACCTTTCCATAAATGGTTTGACGATTCAGTTCGTCAAGTCCATAACTATTGCAGGTACATTTGACAACCTAAAAGACATTACATCAAATTCACACAATGTCCATATTTGATGTTGAAAGTCGTCTTTACGACATCATTTTCTTTAATTCTCAATTGGTGAAAGCATGAGCACAAATCAATATTGGAAAGCACTAAAGCCCCTTCCAACCGATCAAAGATATCTTCGATCCTTGACAGAGAAATCTTGTTCTTGATTTTGAGCTTGTTTAGTTATCGGTAATCAATGTATAGCCTCTAGCTCTCATATTTCTTCTTAACAAAAAGCACTGAAGCTCCCCAATAAGTCCAACAACTCACTCTTCAATTCTTATAGCTCCTTCATTGACATTCTATAAGGTGCATTCGCCAATAGTTCTGCACTCGGTATTAAATCAATAGGAAAATCTATCTATCTTCTTGGAGTCAAACCTGATAAATCTCCTAAGAAGACTCCTAGATGCTCCTTCACTGTCGATATATCCTCTTACATTTTTTCTCTTTCATGATATCAATAACTTGAGCTAAAAGACCTTGATATCCTTTTGCTAAAAATTTGCATGCCCTTAAACTTGATATCATCATATACATGGCTCCTCAATCGCTCGCAAACTTAACTTATTCTTCTATATGGATATTGAATATAATCATATTTTTAGAGCAATCAATAGCTGTGAAGTGATTAGAAACCTAATGCATCCCTTTGGTCACTTTAAACTTGGTAAGTGGCAGTACTATCAAATTCACCTTGAAACTACTATCACGTATGATCAGATTCACACAACAACTTCTATCAATAATCATGTGAAGCCCATTAGGTAGAAGAACTAATAAAACATCAAGTATTCTGAAAAGTTTCTAATCCTTCAGAGTTCACAAAGTCTTGAGAAATAAATGAATGTGATGTCCTAGTATAAAATAAAGTTAAAACCAATATATTTTGAATATATATAAAATCTATGATAAAATAAAATACAAAATTTTCACTATATAGATAAAGATTTGACATATTTATTAAGATAAAGAAATAAGTATAATGATGTTAAGTGAATCATTTGCTTCCTGCTGAGTCAGTTCATAAACTCTAGGCTAAACACCCAGATGAGCCTGACTCAGAGCTAGAGCTAATCCTAACGTCTCAGCCGTCCTCTATCCATCGAGACTCCTCGGAGTATGTGGAGTACTAACTCTAGCATCAACTTGAAGTCTTTGACCTAAGGTTGGGCATGACCTCGCTATGTGTCTGGGCTGCTGGCACAAAAAGTAGGTGTGGTGCCCGACAATCACTCTCCTCTATGCTTCCTTCCAAGCTTGGAACAAGTGACCATACTACTGCTCTTGTTGTTGCTAGTGCTATTACCAATACCACTACTGTTGGGTTGAGGCTTCTTCATATTAGACTGTTTAAACTAGACAAATAGGTGACCAGTATTGATCTAGACATGTCATCTCCTATCCTCTTATGTAAATCTCTAAGCATTTACATAGTTGGTAAATAAACCTCTATCATCTTCGACCTCTCCATAAGAACTAAAAAACCCTCAATACCAAGATAGATTAAAGGATATCAAATGGCATCTTTCAATCCCGAGAGGAATCAGTGACACTTTTCTTCAGCATTTGGGATCAACTGAGGTGCATACCTGGACAAACATCGTAAATCAAGCCTCATACTGCATAAGGGATCAATCACCCTACACCTGTATGATGAATTGATCCTACATCTACCTTCTGGATGAAAGAGGAATAAATCAATCACGAGAAGTCTTCATGAAGTCCTCCCACTGTATCTGATTACTAGGTCGTCTACCAAACTTTTTCTGAAGGTGGCTCTGACACCACCTCTCTGTTTACCTCTCGAAAACAAAAGCAGCTAATGCGAGCTTTCTCTCCTGAGGACATGACAAATCTACAAGGGTTTTCTCTACTCTCAAAAACAAATTCTTTGCCTCAATTGAACTTCACGCTTCTGAGAATAACAATGCTCGTATGTCTTGAAATAGCTTCATATATTTATCCACTTGAGCTAGTCCACTACAACTTGCTTGGGACCTTGAGTCTGAGAACACTGAATAAGTTGTGTCATCATGGCCATCACTAAGTAAAATCATCTATTGGGGCATTGACACCACTGAATAGAGGATCAGTATGTGTCGGAGGCACCTAATTTTGATAATCAACACCTCTTACAAGTACTCTGTTGAGCAATGAGTGCTCTTTTTGAGTAACAAAGTATCCAATTGACTAATAAATTTTTATATGGAGAAACGAAATACTCTATTTAGTAACGAATAACTCTATTTAACAATAAAATGTCCAAAATATTATGCAATAATGTATATTGAATGTGGTGTATTAAAGACCCAATGATAATTCCTAGCAACGACTACTCTTTAAAGCAATATTTAGAATACGATGAATCATTTTGTATACTATGTACGAATAATCATTGTACTTGGTGTAACATCATAAACTTTTACTAGTTGTTAGATGAAGGTTCATCTCTATACTTGCAAACTTATAGTTGGTCATTTTGACTTGGTTAAACCCCGTGTTTTTTTTCCTTTTAGGTTTTTCATATAACAAGACATTTTGTTTTCTTTTGTTGCTTTTTCATTATTAATGCTGCGTTAAATTTTCATACAATATTGAGATCATTATACTGTCGTGAATTTTCTATCACACAATGAAGATAATAAATTTGTCATTTTACCTTAACACACTATTAGAAATTACAGGTGAAATCAAACTACATTAAGGCTGTGAGTTTTATGAAATATTATAAGGATTTTTTATGTTTTAAATAAATCAAAACTTAAAACTCTAAATTACATAGTTGGCAAAGTCATTGAATTTACCGAATACACTGAATGAAATTTTAGTAGCAGTAGCTCTAGTGACAGAGTTGTAAAAATAAGTGATAAAATCATTAAAATGTGTGAATGTTTTAGATATATCGGGTATTTTTCAACGTAATGGTGATATTGATGATAATATTATTAGTATAATTCAAGTTGGTTGGTTGAAGTGTAAGAATTCAACAATGCTATTGTGTGATAGAAAAGTACCTCTTATATTGAAAAGAAAATTTTATAACATGGTGGTGAGACCTGCAATACTTTATGACGTAGAATGTTGTCCTTTAAAAGAGAAGCATAAAACGAAGTTAAATGTTGGTAAGATGAGAATGCTTATGTGGATGAGCGCTTTCACATTCAGAGACAAAATGCGAAATGAATACATCTGTGATAAGGTTAGTGTAGCTCTAGTGGCAGACAAGATTAGAGAGAGTCATTCGAGATGGTTTGGCCATGTTAAACGTAAACCATCTAATGATTCCATCATGAGAGCATAATTTATAGATTCGACTTAAGTTAAGAATGATAAAGGTAAACCTAAAAAGAATTGGGCATATTATATAAAAATGATCTTAATCTATCAAAATTAAATGAAAATATGATGCTCAATAGAGCACAATGGAGAAAAAAGGATTGTGCAACAAAACCCACTTAGTGGGATAAAGGCTTCTTGCTTTTATTGTTGTTTTATGAAATAGTTGAATTTTATAATTTAGCTTGTTTGTGTTATTTAAATAAACTTATTTTTTATAATCTTTTATGAAAAAACTTATTTGAGCGTTTTTATATTTCATAATAGATTGCATCATTCAGGCATCCATAATAACCAACACCCTTCTTCAAATATAATGTCACTATTTTTACTAATTTTTTTTTATAATAATATTGTTTATATACTCTAAATTCATAGACATAGTGTGCAACCTAAATTGGTTAGTACTAAGAAAGTCCATGAATTAGCCAAAATGGTAAAGACTTAAACATTAGGGTAAATGATTACAATAATTGGCAAGAGCAATAAAACATTCATGGAAGGAGAGTAAAAGAAAATGCAAACCTAACTTGAGCTCAGTGATGGAACCAGAGAGTGGCTGGGCGAAGCACTCATCACTTTTAGATTTTTATTAAACCATTAACCTCGTATGATACACTAGAAATTTTGTCTCATAAACTTGATAATATTTTAATAGTAATTATATTTATAATAATTATTAAAAAATAAGGAGGATAACTTCTTAAACATAAATATTCCTCACCTCTTAATTTATTATTTCCACACTCTTCTTAAATTTCAGATTTGTTACTCCTCACATGATTGGTCAAATCAACTGATTGAAATGATAAATTTATCACATTTCTCAGAATGGATGAGATCATAATAATAAGATAGAGTTGAAAGTAATAAAATCTAGTATATCATATGAATATCAAGCTCAAAATTTAATATAGAAAATTAGGTTTTAATCTTTTAATAAATATGTTTTAAGAATTAGAGATATTTACACACATAATACACAATTATTATGTATTACAAATCTAACGGCCAAGCTTTTATTTTCATATTTAATTACTTATATGCTATAAATTTATGCATGAAAAAAAAAAATATTTTATTTTTTAAAAATGAAAGTGATATTTTTTTAAAGAATATTAAAAATTTAAATGTTATATTTGCTAGTACGAAATTTATAGAGCAGATACACGAATTATTTAGTATGTATGTAAATGACCATTTATTTAAAACGATGGATGTCATGCAATTATAAATGTAAACGAGCTGAATATGATAGTTCAATTTGCTAAAAACTATTTCTATTCAAAATAGGCTCACATTTGAAATTAGTTGTGAATATATGAATATTTTCGAAACATAGTTTATTTATTTATTTATCTAATTTAAATAACTTTTTGTAATCTATATATTTATATATTTAATAATTAAAATTATATTTTTTATAGTTATATAAGCTTATTTTTAAATATAATAATAATAATTATTTAATGATTTAATTATTCCAATTTAAATGGGACGAGCAACGTCAGATAAATTTTTATTCCCGTTAAACGGCTTTGTAAATTGTAGTTTGACGCAGTGGCAGGCGAGATCTCTTTCTTCTTTCTTTGGCTCCACTGCACCGAAAACCCTAGGTAAGAGCCATGGGTCAGGGAACCCCCGGCGGTTTGAGCAGGCAAGGCCTTCCCGGCGACCGCAAACACGACGGTGAAAAGAAGGACAAAAAGTTCGAGCCTGCAGCCCCTCCTTCCCGAGTCGGACGGAAGCAGCGCAAGCAGAAAGGCCCCGAGGCTGCCGCGAGACTACCTACGGTGGCGCCGCTGACCAAGTGCAAGCTTCGCCTCCTCAAGCTGGAGCGAATCAAAGACTATCTTCTCATGGAGGAGGAGTTCGTCACCAATCAGGAGCGTCTCAAGCCTCACGAGGACAAGAACGAGGAGGATCGATCCAAGGTTGATGATCTTCGCGGATCCCCTATGAGCGTTGGAAACCTAGAGGAGCTTATTGACGAGAATCATGCGATTGTATCCTCATCGGTTGGACCCGAGTACTACGTGAGCATTCTGTCATTTGTGGACAAGGACCAGCTGGAACCTGGGTGTGCGATCCTCATGCACAACAAGGCGAGTAATTTGCTCTGTTGATCAGCGGTTTTTTGTGACAATTTTTAAGATATCCATATATTTCAGTCGTTATAGAAGAGGCTGATGATGGATTTTCCTTGTTATGAAAGATTGGATTTAGGTTTTTCGCAGTTCTGCGTTGAAATCAATAAAATTGGCACTGTTTAGGTGCAAAATTTTGTTGATGCATTTAGATAATGGATTTGAAACTTGGTCTATAAAACCGTAAATTGTTTGCAGCAGAACGTAAAATTAGTTTAATTTGGACTGCAACGATAAAAAAAAAAAGTTGGATAATGAGGGGGTTATTGGCAGCTAATTGCTTTAATATGAACTATAACTGTAATGTCAAAATGGATGTGTGGGAAAACTGGGAAGGACGAAAGTGAGAAATGATTTTATTAAGTAATTAAAAGTAGTTTCTTCTGCAGAGAAGTTAGTGTAATTTAAATTTTAGTAGTTTAGTGACATACAAGGGATGTAGAATCTACATTAAAAGGATGGCTAGATGACATAGGCGTGAGGGGACTATAAATGAGAAAAGGTTAGCATGAGTAGATGTTCATTGAGTATATTCACATGCACTAGAGTTACATCTCATCTGCTTTCAATTGTAATAAAGCAGAGGAACGATTA
Organism: Phalaenopsis aphrodite; assembly: GCA_003013225.1. NCBI lineage: Eukaryota > Viridiplantae > Streptophyta > Magnoliopsida > Asparagales > Orchidaceae > Phalaenopsis > Phalaenopsis aphrodite. Next base: position 174,096 of record NEWO01000388.1, read on the forward strand.
ATTAAACCAACCCATTTTGTTTGGATAAATTTAATGTTGATGGTGATTACGATACAATAAAAAAATGTTGATTCTTTATTCAAAATTCCTTGTAACTGAAATTACTATTTGAGTTGGCAATTAGTCTGTGGATATTTTTTTGAAGGCTCAAGGTGCCTAAGTAGAAGTGGCAACTAATGAAGCTAGTTAAGGTGGGTGGTCTAGGGCACACCTATTCTAATTTTACAATCTTTCTTTCACTGCTGATCAGAATCTTAGGTACAAAGTTACAAATAGGAGGAAAACTCATCTTTTATCCCATCACATTCCCATTGAATTCCTTCATCAGCATGCTAAGCATATATTTAGCTGGCTCTGGTATGTATTCTGACGAAATGAAGCACTGCAAACTTAGAACGGCAAGAGAGAGGGAGACAAAAAAAAAAAAAAAACGCATAAGCCTTTCTTGGTTAAAGCTGCCTAGCTTCAAACCCTATTCTAAATGAAAATTATGTAATTAACTTTCATACCCATCTTAAATGACAATTGTGTAATCAATTTATGGCGCAAAAGAGTCTTCCAAGTAAGTCTATTCCCCTACCAGGAGATATAGGGTATAGATAAAATAGTAGGAATATTAGAATATATCAGTCTTAAGAATATACCAATCTTAGAATATTACAATATGAAGCTTCAGATTCATATTGTTCATGGGTTAAGAATGGGAGTTGAACTCTATCAGGTTGATTCCCCTTTATTCTTCAATAACTCAATGGATGAGTAGTTGTTGGCTTGCCATAGATTCAAATTCTACTCTGAGAGATTTGATTCATTCTTCAATCTTTTATGAAGAATGGAACGAAATGACTAGTTTTGATCGTTAGAAGTAAGTAACTTGTTCCTTCTCGTTCTATCTGTTGCATTATATCTCATCGTATCATATTTAGTTCTACAATATTTGAGAATCACTCTCAATAATTTAGCATAGATCAGACACTTATAATAGCCAATTAAGAATTCTCAACAGTGCATCAAAGATGCAGTCATCGATTCTCCCGATAAGCTACAATTATTGCAAGCAAACATATTGATGATGTAGAAAGTATTTTTGCAATGCTACTCATACTTGTACTTGCTCTGCTACTCTGCCCATGCCTGGCTGAGGAAGAGTTGCGGCGAGTTAAACACAAATATAATGATTCTAGCCTGGATTTTAAATATATTATTACATGTAAGAAAGCTAGGAAAACTAGCAATATGTACTTACTAGTTTTGTGACAGATGGCTTCACGATGATTTAATTTGAAATGCAGACTATGGTTGTAAGTTTTTGTATCTATCAGAAAGCTACTATTGTGAAATTCGCTAAGAATCAATTATATAATTTTGTGTTGCTCCTATTGCATGATAATCTTGAATCAGAAGCATGGAATTGGACGTCAGTTGAATTACCATAGAAGGTTCGAGGAAAAGAAGCTGGGATTACCATCCTCCTTAGACTGCTCGAGCTAGCTTGTAGTACCCTATATGGCATTAAAGTGGAATAGTACGGTGTTAGTGCGTCATCTGGATCTATTACGACAAGTTAATGGGGTAAATGTTATGCTTGTAAGAATAGTTGTGGCAAACATGGTTCAAAACTTATTATTATTTGTTTACATTAGCAATATATACTTACTAGTTTTGTGACAGATGACTTCATGATGATTTAATTTGAATTGCAGGCTATGGTCGTAAGTTTCTGTATCTATCAGAAAGCTATTATTTTGAAATTCGCTAAGAATCAATTATATAATTTTGTGTTGCTTATATTGGCTTGGTGCATGATAATTTTGAATCAGAAGCATGGAATTGGCCATGAGTTGAATTACCATAGAAGGTTCGAGCAAAAGAAGCTAGGATTACCATCCTCTTTAGACTGCTCGAGCTAGCTTGTAGTACCCTATATGGCATTAAAGTGGAATAGTACGGTGTGAGTGCGTCATTTGCATCTAGTACGGCAAGTTGATTGGGTAAATGTTATGCGTGTAAGAATAGTTGTGGCAGGCATGGTTCAAAACTTATTATTATTTATTTACATTAGCAATATGTACTTATTAGTTTTGTGACAGATGACTTCATGATGATTTAATTTAAATTGCAGACTATGGTCGTAATTTTCTGTATCTATCAGAAGGCTACTATGTTGAAATTCGCTAAGAATCAATTATATAATTTTGTGTTGCTTCTATTGGCTTGGTGCATGATAATCTTGAATTAGAAGCATGGAATTGGACATGAGTTGAATTACCATAGAAGGTTCGAGCAAAAGAAGCTAGGATTACCATCCTCCTTAGACTGCTCGAGCTAGCTTGTAGTACCCTTTATGGCATTAAAGTGGAATAGTACGGTGTGAGTGCGTCATTTGCATCTATTACGGCAAGTTGATTGGGTAAATGTTATGCGTGTAAGAATAGTTGTGGTAGGCATGGTTCAAAACTTATTATTATTTATTTACATTAGCAATATGTACTTACTATTTTTGTGACAAATGGCTTCATGATGATATAATTTGAATTGCAGATTATGGTCGTAAGTTTCTGTATATGATTATACAGTTTCTAAAAAAATGTTTTTTTGATTATTACCCATTACCCAACAAAGTTTAGTTGTGGCATGAAATCACATTATTTTTTGCAGCATAATCTATATTTTATGATTTGTAGACTAATAAAAAGGGATTGATTTAGTGATGTCTTGTGATCATTATAGTCAATGTAATCTTGGCCATTGAGCATCAATCCATCAGCAAGCTATCTTCTTTTTGTTGGTTCTTCTGTTTGCTCCGATATTTAATAAATTTATCCAATCCTACTGTTTTCTTGTCATCTTCCTGTTTTTTATGTGAAATTTGGATTATTTAAGTTTTTTTTACATCGTGAATGTGGCTTATTTTTAAAACTTTTGTAGGTCCTTTCTGTTGTTGGGCTACTACAAGATGAGGTTGATCCTATGGTTTCAGTGATGAAAGTAGAGAAAGCGCCATTGGAGTCTTATGCTGATATCGGTGGTCTGGATGCTCAGATTCAGGAAATTAAGGAAGCAGTTGAACTTCCTCTAACACACCCCGAGCTATATGAAGACATCGGTATTAAACCACCGAAGGGAGTCATACTCTATGGAGAACCTGGAACTGGGAAAACATTACTCGCCAAAGTTAGTTCTTTGCTACAATAACTTCTAAGTGTCTTTCCTGGATGCACTTCAAATATTTGAAAGCTGATACCTTGGACATATTTTTCATGCGGTTATTTTGGGAAATTATTTTTATTTTTAATATTTATTCTTTTGCGCTTTTTGGCAATTGCTGAAGCTAGGAAGGTTGGCTAGATCTGTAATATCCTGTTCTTTGTGTATTCGTAAAAATTAATGCTCATCCAGCCACGCGAACATGGAAGCCTTCCATTGACACTGATTTGATGTGTGGGAATGTTAGAAATAGGCCCAGGCCAACACTCCTCCATGACTCGGTGTGAAGGAGCACCAATCATTAGTATATTGCTTGTTGAATCAATAAAGTAGAAATACTCGACATTTTTTTTAATAGATGTCATTTTCTTTTTATTATAAATTGGAAATCATCGAAACATGAGAAGAATGTTTTATGATTGTATACTCGCTGCACATCTGAATGTCGTGGATGGATGAATGCAATTGATTATTGTCCTATGGGAAATAATTTTTTTGTATCTGAATGGTATATCAGATAAAAACATTTATAATATCCTCCTTACCTAAGAATGAAAACTCCATTATTGGCTAACTTTGCTGGAAGTTATGTGTATTCTCACATGTACGTGTGGAGCATCATGCTAAAATGCTATAACCACAACGGCATAAAAAACTTAAGCAGTAAAAGTCCAAGCGGAAGTTCCATTAGTCAAGAATAATGGGCCACGATTGGGGGCGACATTCAGTTGCCTTACAACGATAAAGATTTAGGATAAGCAAGCAAAGGGGTTTTGTTTTCGATGTGATGAAAGTTTGCCCCAGGATATCGTTTAATACTAGAGTTAACCCAAACGACAATAATCAAACAAATATTATTACTGCAAAAGATAATATGCTTTTATAACCAACAAGCAAAAATAAAAATAGCAACAAACATGACTAGGGTAGACCTAGGAATGTTGTGGTGATTGCGAAGGACTTGGAAGGGTGGCATTAAGGCAGTAGGTGGGTTGGACAGTGGAGAAAGGATGATTAGAGGTGGTTCAAAGTTGCTTGAATAGGCATGAGGAGGTTCAGTAGTCAGGTTGTAGGAAGAATGATTGCGAGTAGCTGGCAACAAGGAGGCGGCAAGGGGGATGGTTCCAAGTGGTTGGGATAGCAATTGGGGTGCTGGTGGAATGATTCTGATCACTGGAAGCGAGGAGGCGACAAGTGGGATGATTCTTAATGTCTGGAACAACAACACAGATGATTATGGCGGTTGGAACAACAACAAGGACGCAGGACAAAGAATTCTGGGTGACTGGCAGCAAGGAGGGGCGATTGGGAGTGTATAAATTGTGGAAAATAGTTGGGTTGTGGCTGCCAAAGCGGCTATAACATTTGAGTGGCAGCGAAGCGGCTATAACATGTGCGTGGCAGTGAAGCGTGAGGGATGTGGAGGAGTTGGGGAAGGATAAACACCACCTCTGGAGCGAGACAATCATAGCACTACTCGACCCTTGGGGGAGAGTCACCACCTAGGAACAAGATTCAATCAGAGCGCCACTCCCCCTTGGATAAACCCTATAAGGGAAAATTTGGATGTCGACGACTGTCTTGACAAAAAACACGAAGAAAAATTAACCTAAAACACAAAATTAACATACTTATTGTCCTAGGATAAATGATTGGTTACCCTACTCCAAATAGGAGGGAAGCTCATGCTTGGAAGGACCAGTCGATCCCTCCCTTTTCTGGGCCAAACCTATGCGGGCAAAGAAGTATCAATCGTCCGTGAGCGCTTGATGATTATGCAGCTACAACACATCATGTCAATAATGAATTTGCCCCTTGTGAGGATAAACAAAGCTTTTTGCTAAAGTATACATAGTATTGTGATCCATATTTACTTTTGTAAAAAGATTTTGTTAGATTGGCATCTACAACGCCGTCTACCTTGTGCTCCAATGAGTCGACACCGAGTCTGCGAAAATAATTTGAAAACTTTTGTTAGGCGTAAGATTAAAAGGGGGAAGGTTAGTCATTTGTTAGTAATTATTGTGTGGTGTAAATATGACTAATATGTTTAGGGTCATGTTATGTTATGTGTGATTGTTGTATTGAAGGTTAGGGTTTTGGATAGATTGCCAACCTCTCGAATTATAGGTGCAAGGATTAAGATTTGGGAGAGTTTACATACCTCTTGAATTTTAGGTGCTTATCTGTTATGTATTCGGGTTATGTTGTTTTGTGTTAGCGAATTAAAATGTTTTGTTTGCCCTAATATCTGAGAGAGTTCATCTCTTTCTGTCAAATTTCTCTAGCGTACATTTGAGCTGCAAAAATCATGCTATGATAGAATACAAGTCTCTCAATTTAGCTTTACATGAAGTGTAAACAAGCCTAGCTTGAGCGATTTTAAGTATATCGTGGACTCAACTCATTAAGTGAGCAAAAAAATTTTGTCTGTATTTGGCTCATTTATTTATTAAGCTAAATGTAGCTATTTATGATCATAGAAACTATTTAAAAGTATTATATA
>NEWO01000388.1:180113-197089 GCA_003013225.1 Phalaenopsis aphrodite
TAGTACTTGTAGATCATGATGAGATGCATTTTCTAGAGTAAAGAATAGAACATGAATTTGTAAATTATTTGTCCCTTGCTTTGCACCAAACATGATAAATGGGTGATTTGCTTTTTTTTTTCCTGAAATTTATAATTGTACTTTCCCTTTGTACCAACATGTTCATATTTGGTGATTCTTTTTTTTTCAATTTTTAATTTTCTTTATATATTTTTTTTTACTTGAGTGACTGCATTGATATTCCTTGATACTGTACATTTATACAAGTATGCCACTGCACGATTCCTTGATCCATATTTGATAGTTTTGTTGTGCCACCTTGAATTTAGGAAATTCTGAATCCTTAAGGATGTACCTTTTTTGTGTACCTGAACATTATTATATTGCTGTAACGATCTAGAGTCATTTTTTAAATTATTTTTTAATTTTTTGTGTGCCAATTATGTGTTGTTTTTATTATAGGCTGTGGCCAACTCAACTTCTGCAACATTCCTGCGCGTTGTTGGAAGTGAATTGATTCAGAAATACTTAGGGGATGGTCCAAAATTAGTTAGGGAACTCTTTAGAGTAGCTGATGATCTTTCTCCATCAATAGTGTTTATTGATGAGATAGATGCAGTTGGCACTAAAAGGTTCTATGAGAGTTCCTAAAGATACTTAAAACATTGTTGATCATATTTTAAAATCATCATTAATGCATCTAACTTGAGCTGGATTTTGTTTAGATATGATGCTCATTCGGGCGGAGAACGTGAGATACAGAGAACTATGTTGGAATTGTTGAATCAGTTAGATGGTTTTGACTCAAGGGGCGATGTTAAAGTAATTCTTGCCACAAACAGAATAGAAAGTCTGGATCCAGCTTTGCTTCGACCTGGACGCATTGATAGGAAAATTGAATTTCCTCTTCCTGATATTAAAACACGTAGACGGATTTTTCAGGTACAAGTGCGCTACTGTTTTATTATATAGTACACTAGGTCTCCGTAAGTCATACAATTGGAAGATTAAATTTCCTGTAGTTTATGAATGATAAACCTTTGGAATGCAGAATAAACTATCATATATTTTGCTTTTACATGGATACCCACTAGCACATAGGCACTTGTGCAATTTCAAAGTCAACCAAACATATTTGATTAATAGTTTCTGAAAGATGCTCGTTTTTATCCATGTTACTGATATGTCTTTGCATGTAGATACATACTTCCAGAATGACACTAGCTGATGATGTCAATTTGGAAGAATTTGTCATGACAAAGGATGAGTTTTCTGGAGCTGATATAAAAGCGATCTGCACTGAAGCTGGATTGCATGCTCTAAGGGAGCGTAGAATGAAGGTATGTCTGGACTTTGTTTATTTTTTTAATATCTTTTCTGATGTTAAACTTATGACAAACCGTATCTATTCGTGGGAAGTACAAGGATCATTTATAATCATCCAAAGTGCATGCATGTATACACTATATATGCATGTATACACTATATATATATAGTGTTCCAAGATTAGGTTTATATTTTTTGTTTCGAGAGGGCTGTTAGGGTTACAGGTGATCAATCACAATCAATCTCTTCTATGCAGTGGGTTTGTTAGCTCACTTGTGCAATTGGGTTTAAATCACCCCATTGTTGGGTCCATTAATCTCGGGCTTCTTGATTTTAATTTAAATTGCTGTTGAGGTTGTGTTGACGCTTCCACATTGGCTGTCCTTCAGCTTCAGGGAAAAGAATTTACCATTAGTTTCAATGGAAAAAAAATTCTACCATTTTGAGAGGCTCAACTTATTTTTCATTTTCTTATGAGGTAACATATGGAGTAAAAAAAATTCAGAAGCGTAGCCGGGCATACTTTATGCATGAGGCTTCATGGCAATGTTTGGGCTTGTGTGTGTTTTATGTAAAGTCTTACTATGGTGCTGAAGCCTATATTTTCATGATTAAAAAAAAAAAAAAACTATTAAAAAAGATTAACCGCTATTGTCAAATTGTTTTAGTTTCTAATGTGTAATGGAGACAAAACATAAGATCTTGTATGAGGAAATCATAATGTAAAATATCATTTTAGATTTGAAGGTAGATTTTGGAAATATTCCTAGGCCACTCTTGTCTCATGGATTTGGTGTTTTAAGAAAAAGAAGTGACTAATTGCCAAGCTCAGGTGGCATAAATAAAAATGCTAGAATGGATTCGTGATAGAGTTAAAAATGCTAGAATGGATTCGTGGCAAAACTAAGAAGGGTATAGTGAAAATGATTATTTTAGAGAGATGGTGAAATGATTATATTAGAGAGATAGTGAGAGAAGTACATTTTGAAGAAAAAATTGTTTAAAATAAACTTTGGTGGTTTAGGCTTGCATAAGGAGGTATGGAAGGTATATGAATACGATGGAAGGTATATGAATACGATGGGGATGAAAAATTGTGTGAAAGATATTGGAAAAAACATGTATATTTAATATATTTTAAGTAGGATTTGCATAAAATGCATTTAAATTTGAGTCAATATTTTATCGAACATTCAATAAAAATTAATGTTAAAGAACGATTAATAAAGCAGACTTGAATCATTGGGATTAAGCTAATAAAGTTTATACTTGTGAATGATCCAATTTTTAGCCTTTTTCATCCTCGACATAAGTTCATCTTAAGGTTATTCGGTTCAATCTCGCGTAGAGCTAGGCCTAATTACATTGACTCAATTAAGTCTTGATTCATTTTAAATTGCATTTATTAATTTTGATAAAAGCAAAATCAAAATTTTAATTTTTTCTTTAAATTTTGACCTTCAAAGGCATTCTTAGTCTTCCATGCATTCTTTCATTCATACATCCATAAATACATGCATGTCTAAATGCTGGCGCATGAATACAACAATAACAACAAAGCCTTAATCCCATTTGGCGGGGTCGACTACGTGAATCCTTTTTCTCCATTGCGTCTTATTTAGTGTTTTATTTTCATTTAATTCTAATAAATTAAGATCATTATTTATACAATAAGCCCAAATCTTCCCAGGTCTGCCTTTGCCTTTTTTAGCATAAGTCGAATCTAAAACCTATACTCTCCTAATCGGATCATCAGATGGTCGACGTTTAATGTGATCAAACCATCTAAGACGACTCTCTCTAATTTTGTCTGTCACTGGAGCTACACCAACCCTATCACGGATATATTCATTTCGCATTTTGTCTCTAAGTGTAAATGCTTTACTGGAGCCACTCATACATCTAATCATTCTCATCTCAACAACACTTAACTTAGTATTATGCGTCTCTTTTAAAGGCCAACATTTAGCACCATAGAGCATTGCATATCTCTTTTAAAGGTCTGCCTTTGCCTTTTTTAGCATAAGTCGAATCTAAAACCTATACTCTCCTAATTGGATCACCAGATGGTCGACGTTTAATGTGATCAAACCATCTAAGATGTCTCTCTCTAATTTTGTCTGTCACTNTTCATACATCCATAAATACATGCATGTCTAAATGCTGGCACATGAATACAACAATAACAACAAAGCCTTAATCCCATTAGGCGGGGTCAGCTACTTGAATCCTTTTTCTGCATTGCGTCTTATTTAGTGTTATTTTTTCATTTAATTCTAATAAATTAAGATCATTATTTATACAATAAGCCCAAATCTTCCTAGGTCTGCTTTTGCCTTTTTTAGCATAAGTCAAATCTAAAACCTATACTCTCCTAATCAGATCATTAGATGGTCGACGTTTAATGTGATCAAACCATCTAAGACGACTCTCTCTAAGTATCCGTCACTGGAGCTACACCAACCCTATCACGGATATATTCATTTCGCATTTTGTCTCAAAGTGTAAATGCTTTACTGGAGCCACTCATACATCTAATCATTCTCATCTCAACAACACTTAACTTAGTATTATGCTTCTCTTTTAAAGGCCAACATTCAACACCATAGAGCATTGCAAATCTCTTTTAAAGGTCTGACTTTGCCTTTTTTAGCATAAGTCGAATCTAAAACCTATACTCTCCTAATCGGATCATCAGATGGTCGACATTTAATGTTATCAAACCATCTAAGATGTCTCTCTCTAATTTTGTCCGTCACTGGAGCTACACCAACCCTATCACAAATATATTCATTTCGCATTGTCTCTAAGTGTAAATGCTTTACTTGAGCCACTCATTCACCTAATCATTCTCATCTCAGCAACACTTAACTTAGTATTATGCTTCTCTTTTAAAGGCCAACATTCAACGCCATAGAACATTGCAGATCTCACCACCATCTTATAAATTTTTTCTTTCAGTCTAAGCAGTAATTTTCTATCACAAAATATGCCTGAAGCATTCCTCCACTTCAACCAACCAACTTGAACTCTACTAATAACATCTCCATCTATATCACCATCGCTTTGAACAATAGACCCGATATATCTAAATCGTTCATACCTTTTAATTATATGATCACCCAAAATTACACTTCTGTCACTAAGCTACTAGTACTAAAATTACATTCCATGTATTCAATTTTAGTTCTACTCAAACGAAGGTCTTTAAACTCCAATGTAGACCTCCATAATTCAAGTTCTTCTGGGCTTTTTCTCTCGTCTTATCCACGAGAAGGATAGCATTAGCAAAAACATACACCAAGATACATTCTCTTGTAAATGTCTAGTAAGACCATCCATAACTAAAGCAAAAGATACGGGCTTGAAGCCAATCTCAGATGTAATCCAACAAAATAGGAAAATATTTGGTCAATCCTCTTATTCGAACACAAGTAATAGCTCTAATATACATATCTTTAATGACTTGAATATAAGTCATATTAACATCTTTCTTCTCAAGTACTCTCCAAAGAATATCACTTGGAACCTTATCGTAAGCTTTTTCTAAATCAATAAAAATCAAATGTAAATTCTCCTTATTATCTCTGAACTTCTCCATCAAATTGCTCAATAAATGTATAGCTTCCATGGTAGGCCTGCCCGACATAAATCCAAATTGATTATGAGAAAACTTTGTAGTACGTCTTAACCTATGTTCAATTACCCTCTCCCATAATTTTAAAGTATGACAAATCAACTTAATTCCTCTATAATTTGCACTCTTGTGCATTCTCTTTATTCTTAAAAATGGGGAACAAAATAATCTTCCTCCACTCCTCAGGCATCTTTTTAGTTTTTAAAATAATATTAATGAATTTAGTGAGCCAAGAAACTCCCAAATCTCCTAAATATTTCCACACCTCAATTGGGATTTCATCAGGTTCTAGAGACTTTCCACCCTTGATTTTTTTTAAAGCCTTCTCAACTTTTTTTTACTAATGTGACGGTAAAAATTGAAACGTTTTATTATTATTAATGATATTAAAATCACTATGGTCGATCATATTTTCAAAAACTTCATTAAAAGTTTATCAAAGTAACTCACTCACCTATGTCGAATGTTTTTTTCTAAGAAAAACACTTTTTGATATTCATCTTTAATACACTTGAGTTGAATCTTTACTTTTCTTTTTATTTGACTAGTTTATACATATATATTTCTCTTTAGTATCTAATTTATTATAATGATCACCAAAAACAAAATTTTTGGCATCACAGTTTGTTCTTTTGGACTCCCTGCGGGTTGTTTGATATTTTCCCCATTTACTAAGTGCTTATATTTAAACATATTTTTATAACATAACTTCTTATATTTTATATTTTCTTGCACATTTTTATTCCACCACAAATTATTTTCATTTATAAAAAGTTTTTCTTTTGATCCTGCAAATATATCTTTTGTCACTTGTTTAATAGTATTTGTTGCTTTATCCAATATAGAATTAGTTTCTTCATGAACATCCCAAATTTATTGAATTTTACTCATAAACACAATTTTTTTTTGTCTTTTAGGTACCCTAATCTAGTTCTAAGATGATTAATCCTAGTATTCTTTATCTTACGACTCTTCATCTTAAACTCTAGAACTAATAGTTGATTTTGGGTACTTAAATCCTCACTTGGAATGATCTTACAATTTTTACAATCACGACGATATTTGCTTCTCATAAGAATGCAATTAATTTGTGTTTTATTAGATCTATTCTTATAAGTAATAAGATTTTAATCTCTTTTTTTGAATAAAAATTAGTAATAACAAAACCATACGCAAAAGCAAAATTCAATATGAATATATCTTCTTTATTAATCACTCCAAAACTGTATCCACCATGAATATTAATAAAATCTTTTACTACTCTGCTGACATGTCCATTTAAATATCCTCCAAGAAAAAATCTTTCTTCAAGAGGTATTACTTGTATTGTCTTCCAAGTTATTCCAAAATTTATCTTTAGAACTTATATCTAAACTTACTTGAAGAGCACAAGCACTTATAATATTAAAAATCTAAGTATTAACAATAGTCATAAGAGCTATAATTCTATCTCGAACTCTATTAATTTTTACAACATTATCTTTCAAACTCTTATCTATAATTACAACCACACCATTTCTATAATTACAACATTTCTAGTGTGAATACCAAAGTTTAAAATTTAAGTTATCAATCTTCTTAGCCCTTTCTCCAACCCATTTAGTTTCTTGAATACATAAAATATTTATCTTTCTATGAATCATAATATCAACTAATTTTATTAATTTATTATTGAGAGTAGAAAATTTCAAGATCATATTCTAATATTAGTTTAATTGACTAACTTCTTTATCCATATCCATTCATAATGTGAGAACCTTTGCTTATTTGACACTGCACCCTGACGCTGCCCTTGCACACTTTTCACTGTATTTAAATCATACAACTCGTCGCTTCCAGGGGACGCCTTGACACTTACACAATGATCAAAATGATTCATGTCATGATTTTTTCGACAAGTTTTACGCTAGCTACCGATTACCTAATGCAACCCTCCACTTTTTACATCCAGGCTTGGGACCTGTAATGGTAGTGTACTCTCATGCGCGTTTAGTTGCATCTATGTTAATCCATACACATTTCCATCTGATTAGGCTGAGCAATTTGATGTAGGTCTATAATAAACCAAGGTTGATTTAAAGTGGGCCCAACATTGTGATTTTAGCTTGATCTGTGCACAAAAAAGCAAGCAATTTATGTGATGTTTTCAAATTTCAAGTCAAATTTATAATTTAAAAATCCATGTTTATGGGGTTAAGCAAGCTACCTTAAGTTGAAGTAACTTATAGATTATTGTTATTCATTTTGATATAAGGTTTGTGGTCCATCAAGATTAAATGTGGAAAATATTGAGAAACATTATAGTGTTGATTCAAAAATGCTTCAAGTCAAGTTCTTTATAAATATAAAATAATATTATGTGGGCACAGAACAACATCCCGAAGAGGGGTGCTTCGAAATCGCGGGGGCTGAAGTTCCACAAATCTACGCGAAGGAGGGGAACCGCGATCTCGTAAAGGCGGGAGAACCTGCGGTAGGGGGAGGGATCGTGAATTCTCGCGATCCAGTTGAGCCATGCACACTGGATCTTTTCTAGGAAGAGTGTTCTGGATTTTCCTGGTCTTTTCCACCCCTTTCCTTTTGTTCAAAGGTAGGAGGCTATAAATAGCTGTCTCTGAATGTGTGAGAGGCAGTTTTACCAGAGGTGTTATCTAATCTCCTGTGTGGAGTTTCTTGCTTCTTGTTAGGTCGGTAATCGATGACAGGTGGTTCTTCGGTTGTATCCTGCTTCAAGGTGGTGTTGTAAACTTCAAACTCCTTTGCTACTACTCATTGACCCCTTTTTCCTATCACTCCCCTAGTTGTCTACCACCACATCATTCCGCCACCACTATACCGCTATCCCTACTTCCTCCACGATCTCGCCATCTAATCTACCTACAACCAACCACATAAAATCCTCTATCTACCCAACGATCGCTTACCCTGCTGATGCCGCTACCGCCTTTGATCATCTTCCTATAGCTTTAGCTAGAAATTCGTCTATTATTGTATTTCTCTTTTGTATGAGTCGTGTTGTATCACTACTTTTTTACCATTAATTGTTTACTTTTTTTTGTATTACGCCACATCCCAATTAGTTCCGGTATCATTTGGTGTTAGAATTGGGCTCAATCTTAGTCCTATCCTAGGGTTCCCCAGCACCCGCTCCTACCCAATTTATCTCCATCAACTTTTTTTCCAATTCCCAACTCTAGCCATGTACCACGGAGAGATGCATCATGCTCTGCTCTGGAAGAGATCCAACGTAAAATTCGTCTTTTGCAACAAAGACTAGCCGAGTTAGATAACAAGAACCAGGAAGAGATTACCTTCGACTGTGATCGAGAGTTGCAGAGAAGACAGAGATGGGGATCTTAATCTGTTCCACAGGGAAAAGCCCATAACTAAGAAGAATATCGGTCGTGCCGTTTTGGTATCCAATATCAAAGGAGGCCGAGAGAAGAGGCATGATCCTCAATGAGTTTATCGACTGACATCAAGATGGAACTCCCAGAGTTCGAGGGAAGCATGGACTTGGCATCAAGATAAACCTCCCAAAGTTCGAGAGAAGCATGGATCTCGATGAGTTTATCGACTGGATGCAAATAATTGAACGAATCTTTGAGTATAAAGACATACCAGAGGACAAACGAGTCAAGCTAGCTGCAATTAAACTAAAGAAGAATGTTTCCTTATGGTGGGAGGATCTACAATGTAGAGGAAGAGGGGAGGAAGAAGATAGATAACTATGTGAGAGAGAATGAAGAAGGCAATGAAAAAAAAACCTTTCACCACAATATTGCCAGGACATATTCCTAAAACTCCACAATTTGCAGCAACGAGACTTATTAGTTAAAGAGTTCACGACCTTGTTCGACCACCTGCAGTTAAAGTGGGAGCTGACAAAGCCTGAGGAGCACATAATCGCCAGATATCACGGAGGCCTAAAACCTGCCATTAGCAATGTAGCTCTAGTCATACTGGACGTTGGAGGATGTCCAGACACTAGCCCTAAAGGTGAAGAGACAACAAGAGCAACACAAATAACAATCGTTGTTCAGACCACCACCTTCAACTAAGCAGTCATATGCAACTGTTACAACCGACAAGGGTACCTCAGGATGAAATAACAAAATTGGACAAGGGACTAATAGGGCATATCAGAGCAGGAAGAAGTCAGAAAAAGATAGTTCCTCTAATACAGTGTCAGCCAGGAAGTGTTTCCGGTGCCATGACTACGATCACATAGCCTCCAACTGTCCTATAAGCCGAGTGGTCACACTCACTGATAATGCATTGTCGAGGAAGTCGATGATGAATCAGAGGTGAGTCCAGAAGAAGAGCTTTAGCTCCACGGAGACGAAGGAGAACACTGGTCTTGCGACGAACACTACAGTCTGAGCCTGAGCGAGACCAATCTTGGCTAAGTCATAACATTTTTTGCACCAAGTGCACGATCAAGGGGAAGGTCTGCAACCTAATCATCAATAGTGGGAGCTGCGAGAACGTGGTGTTCACACTCATGGTAAAAAAGTTAGGATTGGACACAAAGAAGCATCCTCAATCATATTCTCTTAGCTGATTGAAGAAGGGCAATGAGATAATTGTGGATCAACTGTGCCTAGTTGACTTCTTCATCAGAGACTAGCTACATGAACAAGTATGGTGCGACCTGGTTCCTATAGTCGCCTGCCACATTCTTTTAGGTAGGCTTTAACAGTTTGATTGCAAAAAGGATGAGACAACATTATAGTTTTACTACCTGTTAAGGATGTCAAAGGCAGGGGCGATACAAAGACAACGTTAGTTCCTCGCACCACTTTCCTGCAGTCGGTCAGAGTTGCCTCTATAACACTAACATTAGTCTTCTTAAAAGGAAGCGAGGAAGAAAGAGAGGTACCAACACTGCTGCAACCATTGATACAAGACTTTCAGGATGTTATGGCCCACAACTTACCAAAGGGACTACCACCACTAAGAGACATTTAGTATGCCATCGACCTTATACCAGGATACGTATTGCCAAACCGACCAACTTATAAATTAAGACTTTAGAGTATGAAGAACCACAACGACAACTGCAAGACCTTATTATAAGGGGGGCTAGTTAGAGAAAGCACCGCCCCGTGTGTAGTCCCAGCCCTAATGATGCACAAAAAGGATGGGTCGTGACGAATGTGCATTGGCAGCCGAGCCATCAACAAGATTACCATCAAGTATTGATTTTCCATACTCCGCTTGGATGATCTCTTAGACCAACTTCATGGATCCACTATCTTCCCTAAGTTAGACTTGTGCAACGACTATCACCATATACTGATGAGGTCGGGAGATGAGTGGAAGACCGCCTTCAAGACGTGGGACAGACTTTATGAGTGGACTGTTATGCCTTTCGGTCTGTCGAACGCGCTTAACACTTTCATGAGGTTAATGAACCAGGTATTTCGACCTCATATTGGAAATTTTGTTGTTGTCTGTGTTGATGCATCCTAATATATAGCCAGTCGGAGGAAGATCACTTGCATTACCCTAAAGACAGTATTTGAGGTACTTTGAGTCAAGCAACTATATATCCATATGAAGAAACGTTACTTCATGACAACCCAAGTATGCATTCTGCGTTACATCGTGTATAATGGCAGCATTCAGATAGATTCTGTAAAGATAGAGGACTTTATCAGCTGGGTTGTAACACAATCATTCATCGAGCTAAGGTAATTCTTGGGGCTGGCATCCTTCTATCGAAGATTTATTAGAAACTTCAAGGCTATCACCTCTCCTCCGACTGAACTTCTAAAAAGAAATGAGTTTACTTGGACAACAACAACCCAAGACCGTTTTGACACACTGAAAGAAAATGTAACTCATGCACCCATGCTAGCACTACCTGACTTCAACCAACTTTTCAAGGTAGAATGTGATGCCTCCGACATTGGGATCAAAGCAATACTAAGCCAAGGAGGACACCCCACCACTTTTTTCTGTGAGAAATTGAACGAGGCAATGAGGGAATACTCAACTTACGACAAAGAATTTTACACCATCGTAAGAACATTGAAACACTGAAGCCATTACCTGTTGAAAAACCATTTTATACTATTTACAGATCACAATGCTATAAAATTTCTTAATAACCAGAACAAACTAAAGGGACGACACACCACATAGATGAAATTTCTAGCTTCATTCTAGTTTGTACCAGAACAGAAGACGACAAGTCGGAACCAAGTAGCAGACGCACTAAGGCGTCGACAACTATTGTTCACATCCATGCAGACTCATGTTGTGGGCTTCCAGGTCATAAAGAATCTATATGAAATAGATGAAGACTTAAAAAACACATGGGAGCAATGTCAGGAGAAGCCAACAAGGCAATATTACCGGAGAACTGGATACCTATTCCACCAGAGTCAGTTATGCATTCCTCGATGTTCACTAAGAGAGGCTATCGTTCAGGAAGGTCACAACGGAGGTCTAGCAAGACATTTCAATAGTGAAAAAATCCTCACCCTCATAAGAGAACATTCTTTTGGCAAAAACTAACAAGAGATGTGGAACGACATATATAGCTATGTAGGATTTGTCATCTTGCCAAGACAAGAGATCAGAACGCCAGATTATACACATCACTTACAGTACCAGAGGCGCCGTGTGTGGATGTCAGCATGGATTCATGCTAGGACTTCCAAAGACTCAAAGGAATAAGGATTCTGTAATTGTTGTCCATATAGGTTCTCCAAGACGACCCACTTTGTACCCTATCACCAGACACTAGAAGCCTGTCACATCACTAATCTATACTTCAGGGAGATTTTAAGGCTACATGGGATTCCCAAGACCATCACCTCCGACAGAGACATCAAATTCCTGAGCTACTTCTGGAGGACAGCATAGGGAAAGCTCGACACCAAACTCCAATTCAGCTCGACAACACATCCACAAAGAGACGGACAAACAAAGGTAGTATATCGGAGCCTCGATAATCTCCTGAGGTGTTTTGTGGGGAAAAAAAAACATAAAATAGTGGGATCTCATCCTAGCCCAAGCTGAGTTCACCTATAACCAATCCATCAAACAAACTGCAAGAAAAACTCCCTTTGAGATTGTGTACGGGCACAATCCGCTCACAACACTTAAATTTGTACGCCTCCTGCTAACTTCAGAAATCAGCAAGGATGCTACCAAATGAGTTCACGAGATCCAGAAGCTCTACGAAGTAGTTGGCAAGGAAATTGCTAAGCAGAATAAAAAATAGCAGGCACATGCAAATAAATTTAGAAAGAAAGTAATGTTTCAGGAAGGGGCCCTTGTATGGATTTGATTGAAAAAGGAGAGATTTTCTATAGAATTATTTGAGAAGCTTAGGCCGAGAGCATATGGACCTTTCTGAGTACTTCGAAAGCCGAACGACAATGCTTATAAGATCGAGCCTGGGATTACAACATTTCAGTCACGTTTAAAGTCGCCAACTCAACATCATACTCTGATGAGCCTGGAGCTTTGACAAACGAAATCGAAGCTTCCCTAACCTTGAGAGAATGACGCGGGCACTTGGAACGGTGCTCAAATTTGAGTGCAGAACAACGCCCAAAGAGGGGCACTTCAAAACTGCAGGGGCTGAAGCTCACAAATCTATGTGAAGCGGGCGGGGACTTGCGATCTCTCGAAGGTGGGAAAATCCGCGACAAGGGGATGGATCGCGAATTCTCGCGTTCCAATTGAGCTATTTGCACCGAATCTTTTCAGGGAGGAGTGTTATGGATTTTTTTGTCTTTTCCACCCATTACTTCTCGTGTAGAAGTTGGAGGCTACAAATAGCTGTCCTCTGAGTGTGTGGGAGGCAGTTCTACTAGAGTTGTCTTATAATCACTTGTTTGGAGTCTCTTCTCTTTTGTAAGGACTGTAACCGACGACAGGTGCTGCTTCGGCAGCATCTTGCTTCAAGGTGGTGTGGTAAACTTAAAATTCCTTCGCTACTACTCGTTGTCCCTACCACTCCCCTACTTGTCTACCACCCCCACATTCCTCCACTCTGCCACCACCTCTTTTTCCTCCACAATCTCGCCATCCAATCCACCTACAGCCAACCACACGCAATCCTCTACCTACCCAACGACCGCTTACCCCGCCGACGCCGCTACCGCCTTTGACTCTCTTCCTATAGCACTAGCCAGGGATTCATCTATTGTTGTATTTCTCTTTTGTTTGAGTCGTGTTGTATTGCTACTTTTATATTAATAAAAGTTTACTTTTTTGTATTATGCGACATCCCAACTAGTTTGGGTATCATAATATTACTTGGGAAATGATACCAATAGTTAGGAAAACTTGTTTTCCTATGGAATGAATCCCATTGACACACTAACTTTATTGCGATATAACAACTAGTGTTTGTTTTAAAATCTTTTATAGGTTTGATTTCATATATTCCTTTGTGTTGCCTATTCATCGAGTTACCCTAAAGTTTTGGATGATGTAGGCATAATTTAAAAACCTATTCATTTGCTTGATTGTTAGACTCCTAGAATACCCTTTACATAGGATTTTAGTGTTAATTCTTTTGAGTTGCCCCTTCAATAAATATTGCATGCATGCGTTGAGTGTATGTGCTTTGAAGGGGTTTGACCAAAGGAGTTGACGCTTCCTTTTTTCCTTCTATAATCTTCTTCAGTGCAATGCAATGCAATTACATTTTAAAACTTACGGGACTTGTTTTAGATGTGAATTAAAGCAACTTTTTGTAAAACTTTTAGTATAAGGCGAGTCCTTTCATCTACATCATCATCAATCTTATTCAAATTACTTGGGGTTCACTGGGAATTATCATTCTCTACTGATTCATGTTAATTCTAAGCTAGCCGTTGACTCTATTTTGCAAAACTTCTAGTCATGCTACTTCTGATTTTGCCCTTATCCTTCCTAATCGTTCCATTGTTAATTTTATTGATTGCTTAATTTATTCTTCTGTTGCCCTTTCCTCTATATCTATTTTTCAATGCCTTATTTTAAATAGGTGCTACTCTTATAAAATATATTCATTTCTCGAACTAATCTTTTCTGTTTTCTCACAACTTCATCATAACATTCACATTTACACACACTTAACTTGTTAGTTAGTTTTATTATTAATATTATTACTATTATTTTTAATGGCATGATACTTGGACAACATAGTGGCAGATTTAAAAAATTATGTCTATTTCATATTTTCTCATTTCATAGAATTATATTAACTTTAAATAGTTGTACTCTCATTTATTTTCCAATTCCTCTATTTTAATAGATTCAACATATATAAGCCCATCCATAGCTTAATTCTATTCCTATTAAAATTGCACATAATATGTGCAATCTTTATACTAACTTAGTCCCTTTATATATTTTATTTGCTCTGTTGTTCCAAGTTTATTACTTATTTTGGCAGAGGACAGTATTGGCTTAATTATTGTAAAACGATTTTGTAGTGATTTATAAGTTTCATGATGATCATCATTCGGGAGCCACCTATGGTTTTTGTGAAAGTAGAACAAGTGCTACTATTGGATTTTCAATGTTTGCAGTGTTGGATGAAAGTATGTCTATGGTTTTTGTGAAAATAGAACAAGTGCTGCTTTCCTCATCTATGTTTTTGCATTGTTTAGCATGCTTATCAAGGAAAACAGCATTTTTATGAAAATTGATTTTGTTCTGTGTTCTGTGTTAAATTGCTAAAAATCTTTACTTGACAGTACATCATCTCTTACATATTTTCTTCACGTTAAAATTCTTTTCCATCTTTCCATGTGCTTGGACATTGATATCTTTGTTATTTGGTACGTCTTTCAGGTAACTCAAGCAGACTTCAAGAAGGCAAAGGAGAAGGTTATGTTTAAGAAGAAAGAAGGTGTACCAGAGGGACTTTACATGTGATAACATTCCATCTTTCAAGAAATGGAGAGATTATTACGTCCGTACGACGGACGCCGAGCTGCGTCCAGGCGACGGCCGTGATACAGCGGTTTATGTTGTTTGCTTTAATATGGGGAAATATTGTTTCTTGAATGGGCTAGTTTTGTCAGTTTTCTGAGGACATTTTGTGTCTTACCTGCTAGGTTTATTGTGTCATAAAACATGTATTAATCTGTATTCCAAGGCTCTTTAATATAAGAAGCTCTTGCAAGAAATATATAAAGACAACAAGCATAATATAACAGAAAGTTTTCAACGTTCATATTTTATACATAAAATTAACCAAGTACTGTAGATTGCATTACTTCAAATTTAAAAGTATAAAAATAGATGATAGATCAATATCAATCATACAACATAAGAATCTAACTCTTTGATGGCTAAAGGTAAAGGGACATTTACAAACACACCAACTAACTCCAATGTATTTACATATCTAACTCTCCTAAATTATGTCAACTTTTTAAAGCTGAAATATCCCGTTTTATTCATAGGTAAGGTTGAAGTTTAGTTGTTAGATATGTAAATACATGATAGAATTGATTGTTACGTATGTAATTCTGTAATTCATTTAAAACAAAATTCAAACCTGAGGAAGCAATTGATAAACTCCAAGTAGAATTTGTAAAGAAATACAACCTGAAATCAGTTTTACAATAACTGAACTTAATATCAAAACTAATGTCAGAAATTGTAGAGCTCATAACCTATGAATATGGGGGAGAAATGAGATACTAATGTCTGTGGCGTCGTTGTGGAGGTATGATGTTTGTACCTATGGTGTAATGCGTAGGTGCATGAACAGTTCGATCTCTTACATGATGCTTGCCATCTTTTTGTGAGTGTTGAGGTTGTGACACATGATCGGGTTGTGTTATGGTTTGTGCTTTTGGAGAAGGAATAGAGAGAAACATCCAGAAATGAGCAATATATGGTGTTCCTACTTGAAAAAGTATGCCACCCATCCAAAATGGAGACGAGCTGTGATAAATCGAGGGTGTTAGTGGAACCTCATGTTGCGGTGGAATAAATGGTGTGCTCGTGTATGTATGTGTATCCTGTGACCCAACAACATCTTGTGATCTGACTGCAACCCATGATTCACATGCGTTTGCGAAAAGTTGATGAATCAGGATTAGGAGTGTGGTGCAACACAAACAATACCCAAATGATCCACAATGTTTGATGTAGATGGCTGCGCTGAAATGTTCTTTGCACTATAACAAGCATCTGTAATATACATATTCCAACAAACGTCGTCACATAAACTCTCAAGTGCATTTACCATTTCTCGTAATGAATTATTATTTTGCACCTGTCGAATGCTGGTTGGAATAATTCCTCCGCCCCCAAGAAAAAATGATGCCGACAAAAAAAAAGAAAGATATTAATTACAGTGTTAAGTATAAACTTACATTTAACTGAGTGCATAAATATATCAATATCCTCTCTCCAGGCGCTCTTGGATAAAAGGTTGTTGGAGCCTCAACTGGATTTTGAAATAAGTACAAAGAAGCCCATGACGTGCACCAATGCATATTGTCTCTACGGAATTGACCCTCTTCGAGTCTTACGTAATCATGTTGGATAACACTAGTTTGTCGATTACCCCACATTTCTTTGTAAGACTGATGGTTTTCAGCCCAATCCATATCATCTTTTCTTCTGCTATCAGTAACCTTCAAATCTGGCTCCATTGTCTCCATGTATATTCGTTGAATCTTGCCAAATTGTCTCATAACATGGTCATATAAATGCCACTCAACACGTTGCCAACAAATCAATGGGACTCAAGCTTTTCATATATCTTGCCTCACAGTGCAATTTTCAGCCACTTGTGCTCTCATCTGCTGGTTGCGGGACTCCCATATTACCATAAAATGAAAAAGTGAAATATGCACGTCATATATCAACAACGATGGAACATCAAAACATGTTATAATTAAAATTTAAAATGCACTAACATAGCTCTCAAGCAAACCATCAATATCATCCCTATCATTTTCTTACATTGGTTGCAGACATTTCACAGACACGTTGCTCATTCCACTAATAAGTACACATTAATTAAATGAACATTTAA
>NEWO01000388.1:197567-208530 GCA_003013225.1 Phalaenopsis aphrodite
ATGTAGCTCTAGTCATACTGGACGTTGGAGGATGTCCAGACACTAGCCCTAAAGGTGAAGAGACAATAGGAGCAACGTAGAAAACAATCGTTGTTCAGACCACCACCTTCAACTAAGCAGTCATATGCAACTGTTACAACCGACAAGGGTACCTCGGGATGAAATAACAAAATTGGACAAGGGACTAATAGGGCATATCAGAGCAGGAAGAAGTCAGAAAAAGATAGTTCCTCTAATACAGTGTCAGCCAGGAAGTGTTTCCGGTGCCATGACTACGATCACATAGCCTCCAACTGTCCTATAAGCTGAGTGGTCACACTCACTGATAATGCATTGTCGAGGAAGCCGATGATGAATCAGAGGTGAGTCCAGAAGAAGAGCTTTAGCTCCACGGAGACGAAGGAGAACACTGGTCTTGCGACGAACACTACAGTCCGAGCCTGAGCGAGACCAATCTTGGCTAAGTCATAACATTTTTTGCACCAAGTGCACGATCAAGGGGAAGGTCTGCAACCTAATCATCAATAGTGGGAGCTGCGAGAACGTGGTGTTCACACTCATGATAAAAAAGTTAGGATTGGACACAAAGAAGCATCCTCAATCATATTCTCTTAGCTGATTGAAGAAGGGCAATGAGATAATTGTGGATCAACTGTGCCTAGTTGACTTCTTCATCAGAGACTAGCTACATGAACAAGTATGGTGCGACCTGGTTCCTATAGTCGCCTGCCACATTCTTTTAGGTAGGCTTTAACAGTTTGATTGCAAAAAGGATGAGACAACATTATAGTTTTACTACCTGTTAAGGATGTCAAAGGCAGGGGCGATACAAAGACAACGTTAGTTCCTCGCACCACTTTGCTGCAGTCGGTCAGAGTTGCCTCTATAACACTAACATTAGTCTTCTTAAAAGGAAGCGAGGAAGAAAGAGAGGTACCAACACTGCTGCAACCATTGATACAAGACTTTCAGGATGTTATGGCCCACAACTTACCAAAGGGACTACCACCACTAAGAGACATTTAGTATGCCATCGACCTTATACCAGGATCCGTATTGCCAAACCGACCAACTTATAAATTAAGACTTTAGAGTACGAAGAACCACAACGACAACTGCAAGACCTTATTATAAGGGGGGCTAGTTAGAGAAAGCACCGCCCCGTGTGTAGTCCCAGCCCTAATGATGCACAAAAAGGATGGGTCGTGACGAATGTGCATTGGCAGCCGAGCCATCAACAAGATTACCATCAAGTATTGATTTTCCATACTCCGCTTGGATGATCTCTTAGACCAACTTCATGGATCCACTATCTTCCCTAAGTTAGACTTGTGCAACGACTATCACCATATACTGATGAGGTCGGGAGATGAGTGGAAGACCGCCTTCAAGACGTGGGACAGACTTTATGAGTGGACTGTTATGCCTTTCGGTCTGTCGAACGCGCCTAACACTTTCATGAGGTTAATGAACCAGGTATTTCGACCTCATATTGGAAAGTTTGTTGTTGTCTGTGTTGATGCATCCTAATATATAGCCAGTCGGAGGAAGATCACTTGCATTACCCTAAAGACAGTATTTGAGGTACTTTGAGTCAAGCAACTATATATCCATCTGAAGAAATGTTACTTCATGACAACCTAGGTATGCATTCTGGGTTACATCGTGTATAGTGGCAGCATTTAGATAGATTCTGTAAAGATAGAGGCCTTTATCAGTTGGGTTGTACCACAGTCATTCATCGAGCTGAGGTAATTCTTGGGGTTGGCATCCTTCTATCGAAGATTTATTAGGAACTTCAAGGCTATCACCTCTCCTCCGACTGAACTTCTTAAAAGAAATGAGTTTACTTGGACAACAACAGCCCAGGACCGTTTTGACACATTGAAAGAAAATGTAACTCATGCACCCATGCTAGCACTACCTAACTTCAACCAACTTTTCAAGGTAGAATGTGATGCCTCTGACGTTGGGATCAAAGCAATACTAAGCCAAGGAGGACACCCCACCACTTTTTTCTGTGAGAAATTGAATGAGGCAATGAGGGAATACTCAACTTACGACAAAGAATTTTATGCCATTGTAAGAACATTGAAACGCTGGAGCCATTACCTGTTGAAAAACCATTTTATACTATTTACAGATCACAATGCTCTAAACTTTCTTATTAACCAGAACAAACTAAAGGGATGACACGCCACATAGGTGAAATTTCTAGCTTCATTCTAGTTTGTACCAGAACAGAAGACGAGAAGTCTGAACCAAGTAGCAGATGCACTGAGTCGTTGATAGCTATTGTTCACATCCATGCAGACTCATGTTGTGGGCTTCGAGGTCATAAAGAATCTATATGAAATAGATGAAGACTTAAAAAACACATGGGAGCAATGTCAGGAGAAGCCAACAAGGCAATATTACCGGACAACTGGATACCTATTCCACCAGAGTCAGTTATGCATTCCTCGATGTTCACTAAGAGAGGCTATCGTTCAGGAAGGTCACAACGGAGGTCTAGCAAGACATTTCAATAGTGAAAAAATCCTCACCCTCATAAGAGAACATTCTTTTGGCAAAAACTAACAAGAGATGTGGAACGACATATATAGCTATGTAGGATTTGTCATCTTGCCAAGACAAGAGATCAGAACGCCAGATTATACACATCACTTACAGTACCATAGGCGCCGTGTGTGGATGTCAGCATGGATTCATACTAGGACTTCCAAAGACTCGAAGGAATAAGGATTCCGTAATTGTTGTCCATATAGGTTCTCCAAGACGACCCACTTTGTACCCTATCACCAGACACTAGAAGCCTCTCACATCGCTAATCTATACTTCAGGGAGATTTTAAGGCTACATGGGATTCCCAAGACCATCACCTCCGACAGAGACATCAAATTCCTGAGCTACTTCTGGAGGACAACATGGGGAAAGCTCGGCACCAAACTCCAATTCAGCTCGACAGCACATCCACAAAGAGACGGACAAACAAAGGTAGTATATCGGAGCCTCGATAATCTCCTGAGGTGTTTTGTGGGAAAAAAAACATAAAATAGTGGGATCTCATCCTAGCCCAAGCTGAGTTCACCTATAACCAATCCATCAAACAAACTGCAAGAAAAACTCCCTTTGAGATTGTGTACGGGCACAATCCGCTCACAACACTTAAATTTGTACGCCTCCTGCTAACTTCAGAAATCAACAAGGATGCTACCAAACGAGTTCACGAGATCCAGAAGCTCTACGAAGTAGTTGGCAAGGAAATTGCTAAGCAGAATAAAAAATAGCAGGCACATGCAAATAAATTTAGAAAGAAAGTAATGTTTCAGGAAGGGGCCCTTGTATGGATTTGATTGAAAAAGGAGAGATTTTCTATAGAATTATTTGAGAAGCTTAGGCCGAGAGCATATGGACCTTTCTGAGTACTTCGAAAGCTGAACGACAATGCTTATAAGATCGAGCCTGGGATTACAACATTTCAGTCACGTTTAAAGTCGCCAACTCAACACCATGCTTTGATGGGCCTGGAGCTTTGACAAACGAAATCGAAGCTTCCCTAACCTTGAGAGAATGACGCGGGCACTTGGAACGGTGCTCAAATTTGAGTGCAGAACAACGCCCAAAGAGGGGCACTTCAAAACTGCAGGGGCTGAAGCTCACAAATCTATGTGAAGCGGGCGGGGACTTGCGATCTCTCGAAGGTGGGAAAATCCGTGGCAAGGGGATGGATTGCGAATTCTCGCGTTCCAATTGAGCTATTTGCACCGAATCTTTTCAGGGAGGAGTGTTATGGATTTTTTTGTCTTTTCCACTCATTTCTTCTCGTGTAGAAGTTGGAGGCTACAAATAGCTGTCCTCTGAGTGTGTGGGAGGTAGTTCTACTAGAGTTGTCTTGTAATCACTTGTTTGGAGTTTCTTCTGTTTTGTTAGGACTGTAACCGGCGACAGGTGCTGCTTCGGCAGCATCTTGCTTCAAGGTGATGTGGTAAACTTAAAATTCCTTCGCTACTACTCGCTGTCCCTACCACTCCCCTACTTGTCTACCACCCCCACATTCCTCCACTCTGCCACCACCTCTATTTCCTCCACAATCTCGCCATCCAATCCACCTACAGCCAACCACACGCAATCCTCTACCTACCCAACGACCTCTTCCCCCGCCGACGCCGCTACCGCCTTTGACTCTCTTCCTATAGCACTAGCCAGGGATTCATCTATTGTTGTATTTCTCTTTTGTTTGAGTCGTGTTGTATTGCTACTTTTATATTAATAAAACTTTACTTTTTTGTATTATGCGACATCCCAACTAGTTTGGGTATCATAATATTACTTGGGAAATGATACCAATAATTAGGAAAACTTGTTTTCCTATGGAATGAATCCCATTGACACACTAACTTTATTGCGATATAACAACTAGTGTTTGTTTTAAAATCTTTTATAGGTTTGATTTCATATATTCCTTTGTGTTGCCTATTCATCGAGTTACCCTAAAGTTTTGGATGATGTAGGCATAATTTAAAAACCTATTCATTTGCTTGATTGTTAGACTCCTAGAATACCCTTTACATAGGATTTTAGTGTTAATTCTTTTGAGTTGCCCCTTCAATAAATATTGCATGCATGCGTTGAGTGTATGTGCTTTGAAGGGGTTTGACCAAAGGAGTTGACGCTTCCTTTTTTCCTTCTATAATCTTCTTCAGTGCAATGCAATGCAATTACATTTTAAAACTTACGGGACTTGTTTTAGATGTGAATTAAAGCAACTTTTTGTAAAACTTTTAGTATAAGGCGAGTCCTTTCATCTACATCATCATCAATCTTATTCAAATTACTTGGGGTTCACTGGGAATTATCATTCTCTACTGATTCATGTTAATTCTAAGCTAGCCGTTGACTCTATTTTGCAAAACTTCTAGTCATGCTACTTCTGATTTTGCCCTTATCCTTCCTAATCGTTCCATTGTTAATTTTATTGATTGCTTAATTTATTCTTCTGTTGCCCTTTCCTCTATATCTATTTTTCAATGCCTTATTTTAAATAGGTGCTACTCTTATAAAATATATTCATTTCTCGAACTAATCTTTTCTGTTTTCTCACAACTTCATCATAACATTCACATTTACACACACTTAACTTGTTAGTTAGTTTTATTATTAATATTATTACTATTATTTTTAATGGCATGATACTTGGACAACATAGTGGCAGATTTAAAAAATTATGTCTATTTCATATTTTCTCATTTCATAGAATTATATTAACTTTAAATAGTTGTACTCTCATTTATTTTCCAATTCCTCTATTTTAATAGATTCAACATATATAAGCCCATCCATAGCTTAATTCTATTCCTATTAAAATTGCACATAATATGTGCAATCTTTATACTAACTTTGTCCCTTTATATATTTTATTTGCTCTGTTGTTCCAAGTTTATTACTTATTTTGGCAGAGGACAGTATTGGCTTAATTATTGTAAAACGATTTTGTAGTGATTTATAAGTTTCATGATGATCATCATTCGGGAGCCACCTATGGTTTTTGTGAAAGTAGAACAAGTGCTACTATTGGATTTTCAATGTTTGCAGTGTTGGATGAAAGTATGTCTATGGTTTTTGTGAAAATAGAACAAGTGCTGCTTTCCTCATCTATGTTTTTGCATTGTTTAGCATGCTTATCAAGGAAAACAGCATTTTTATGAAAATTGATTTTGTTCTGTGTTCTGTGTTAAATTGCTAAAAATCTTTACTTGACAGTACATCATCTCTTACATATTTTCTTCACGTTAAAATTCTTTTCCATCTTTCCATGTGCTTGGACATTGATTTCTTTGTTATTTGGTACGTCTTTCAGGTAACTCAAGCAGACTTCAAGAAGGCAAAGGAGAAGGTTATGTTTAAGAAGAAAGAAGGTGTACCAGAGGGACTTTACATGTGATAACATTCCATCTTTCAAGAAATGGAGAGATTATTACGTCCGTACGACGGACGCTGAGCTGCGTCTGGGCGACGGCCGTGATACGGCGGTTTGTGTTGTTTGCTTTAATATGGGGAAATATTGTTTCTTGAATGGGCTAGTTTTGTCAGTTTTCTGAGGACATTTTGTGTCTTACCTGCTAGGTTTATTGTGTCATAAAACATGTATTAATCTGTATTCCAAGGCTCTTTAATATAAGAAGCTCTTGCAAGAAATATATAAAGACAACAAGCATAATATAACAGAAAGTTTTCAACGTTCATATTTTATACATAAAATTAACCAAGTACTGTAGATTGCATTACTTCAAATTTAAAATTATAAAAATAGATGATAGATCAATATCAATCATACAACATAAGAATCTAACTCTTTGATGGCTAAAGGTAAAGGGACATTTACAAACACACCAACTAACTCCAATGTATTTACATATCTAACTCTCCTAAATTATGTCAACTTTTTAAAGGTGAAATATCCCGTTTTATTCATAGGTAAGGTTGAAGTTTAGTTGTTAGATATGTAAATACATGATAGAATTGATTGTTACGTATGTAATTCTGTAATTCATTTAAAACAAAATTCAAACCTGAGGAAGCAATTGATAAACTCCAAGTAGAATTTGTAAAGAAGTACAACCTGAAATCAGTTTTTCAATAACTGAACTTAATATCAAAACTAATGTTAGAAATTGTAGAGCTCATAACCTATGAATATGGGGGAGAAATGAGATACTAATGTCTGTGGCGTCGTTGTGGAGGTATGATGTTTGTACCTATGGTGTAATGCGTAGGTGCATGAACAGTTCGATCTCTTACATGATGCTTGCCATCTTTTTGTGAGTGTTGAGGTTGTGACACCTGGTCGGGTTGTGTTATGGTTTGTGCTTTTGGAGAAGGAATAGAGAGAAACATCCAGAAATGAGCAATATATGGTGTTCCTACTTGAAAAAGTATGCCACCCATCCAAAATGGAGACGAGCTGTGATAAATCGAGGGTGTTAGTGGAACCTTATGTTGTGGTGGAATAAATGGTGTGCTCGTGTATGTATGTGTATCCTGTGACCCAACAACATCTTGTGATCTGACTGCAACCCATGATTCACATGCGTTTGCGAAAAGTTGATGAATCAGGATTAGGAGTGTGGTGCAACACAAACAATACCCAAATGATCCACAATGTTTGATGTAGATGGCTGCGCTGAAATGTTCTCTGCACTATAACAAGCATCTGTAATATACATATTCCAACAAATGTCCTCACATAAACTCTCAAGTGCATTTACCATTTCTCATAATGAAGTATTATTTTGCACCTGTCGAATGCTGGTTGGAATAATTCCTCCGCCCCCAAGGAAAAAATAACGCCGACAAAAAAAAAAAGAAGATATTAATTACAGTGTTAAGTATAAACTTACATTTAACTAAGTGCATAAATATATCAATATCCTCTCTCCAGGCGCTCTTGGATAAAAGGTTGTTGGAGCCTCAACTGGATTTTGAAATAAGTACAAAGAAGCCCATGACGTGCACCAATGCATATTGTCTCTACGGAATTGACCCTCTTCTTACGTAATCATGGTGGAAAACGCTAGTTTGTCGATTACCCCACAATTCTTTGTAAGACTGATGGTTGTCAGCCCAGTCCACATCATCTTTTCTTCTGCCATCAGTAACCTTCAAACTGGCTCCATTGTCTCCATGTATATTCGTTGAATCTCGCCAAATTGTCTCATAACACGGTCATTTAAATGCCACTCAACACGTTGCCAACAAATCAATGGGACTCAAGCTTTTCATATATCTTGCCTCACAGTGCAATTTTCAGCCACTTGTGCTCTCATCTGCTGGTTGCGGGACTCCCATATTACCATAAAATGAAAAAGTGAAATATGCACGTCATATATCAACAACGATGGAACATCAAAACATGTTATAATTAAAATTTAAAATGCACTAACATAGCTCTCAAGCAAACCATCAATATCATCCCTATCATTTTCTTACGTTGGTTGTAGGCATTTCACAGACACGTTGCTCATTCCACTAATAAGTACACATTAATTAAATGAACATTTAATCTGTTAAATTTAAGAAACAATATATTAATGTGAAACATCCCAAATAACATAAATCAAACTATATTTAAACATAAATCAAGCCCAAAATAAACCTGAGTTAAAAATAAACCCACTCTTCTCGTCTAACTTAACAAAATATTTCGTTAAAATTGGATTCACTACCCCAAAAAAATGTGAATTACCTCAACTAAAGAATCATTTAAAAGCCCTCACATCAAGTTTGCAATTGGAGAAAATAAGAAAAATCTTCCATAACTTACTTCATTAGTTCATTATTTTCAGTAGTTGTTTCCAAAGATTTACACCAAAAAATAACAACAACAATAATAATATCTCAAACATTGCCCAACTTTTTTTTGGGTTAGTTGCTCCATACCTTGTAAAAGCATTGTCATACATTTGAAACATCAACAACTTGCTAGACCGAAAGCTAGTCAAACGGTCTGTTCTTCATCAACAATAACTCAATTGCAGAAATGAGTAATTTTTTTTCAAAGTTCTACATGATCTACACATGAAAGGAAGCACATTCACACGAATGCACTATATTTTCTTACTCATTATACAAAAAGAAAAAAAAAAAAACCATTAGGTTTATGAATTGATCTAACTTCCTCAGTTTACAAAAAATATAAGAAATGGAAATCCTTGCTTTGCTCCAACACTCACAACATAAATGCTAAACAACAAGTATGAAAATACAATTTTGGGTAAATTGTATCATTACAATCAAAATCTATCAAACAATTTAAAAGAAACAAGAAAAATAATTTTTCCTAGTGAAAAAGATGGACAGAGATCTATCACTGGGATGGTCTCGCCGGCGGAAAGGTAGCGCTGCTGGGGAGAAGATGTTTCACATTTAGAAAGATGAGCTTTTGCGAAGAGGGGTTTCACAAAGGAGATGTTTCACGATTAGAGCACAACGCGATTGATTTTTTTTTTGTTTTGTTTTACTTATAGAGGAATCGCCAGCTAGGACAACGATTTGGTTGCACACGGACAACAAATCGCCACGTGACAATTTTGCCTACGTAAGTAAAAAAAATAAACCAATCTATATTGAATATAAAATTTTTAAAAAATCATACTTTTAAAATTTCACGTTGTCGTGTATAGATAAGGTGATATGTTAAAGTTGAGGTTAAAGGTGTTGGATATGCAAATACAAAAGAATTCAATGGTATGTATATAAATCTTCCTTTCATTTCATGCAAAAATTCAAGGCGGGTTTAGAAGCAGCTTGCCAAATACTGCTCTTCAGTATTGTGGTCAGTATTGTGATGATATTCATCACAATATCACTAATTCACACATACAATATTTTCATGTATTGTTTCCTCTTTAAATGACCTCTCCTCAAAATGACAAAATGTAAGCTTGCTCTTGAAAGTGGCATGCTTGGAAGTTTATTGACCATCAAGAAATAAGCATCTTTTGAAAGATTCATCCAAAGCTTTTAATTAAAATCCTTGATATGATAAGCATTACATTTATTGATAATATATAAGAATTGGATGGTATGTACATAAATTCTCTTTTATAAGTTTCAAAATAATATAACTTTATTTGAGTTAATATTCTTTTTAATAAGCTACAAATAGTGTAAATTGAAGAAATATTCTTATGGAAATATGCCCACAATTACTTTCTGCTTAAAATACTATCTTTTTTATCACAAAATATTTATTATATTATTTAAGATTAAAACCCACGAGCACAAATGCAATATTGATAAAAAATGTGTCAAATCATATCATGACATGACTTAATAGTTTATAATTAACTGTCAGGAACTACATTCAGATAGTATTAGTATTAAATAATTGATTATAGATTTATAGTAATTTCTAATATATAAAAGAGCCACTAAGAAAAACGCACAATTACATATAAGGAAATTCATCATATAATAACAGAATAATTTGCAAATAAATCATCTTAATTCACACAACAATATATCACTATAAAAAAAGAAAACAATGTAAAAAGAAATTAATGTAACATAATAACATGATACCGATCAGTTGTAGTTATACTATGAACTAAGTCTCTTCTACTAGACATGACATCTTATAGTTTTTTTCTTTTTCTGAAAGAAAACATTGTATTAACAGTAAGTTTGACTTATTGAGTAATCATAATCTTAATATACATTAAATTCATATGCAAAGGCTATGTATGGATGAAAAAAAGAAATTTTGTTCATTGCTTTATATGACTTTAAACTTTCAGGTTAAATTTATCCATTCACGTTTTAATTTGAGTATTTAAAATATAACCTCTTTAAGAGTCATATTAAGATTATCTTCACACCCAAAAAAATCTAAAAATTTGTACCCTAAAAAATTTGCACCCGAAGGTACACATTTACCATTTTATTTGTCGTGCACGTTTCATCATATCCCCCGACAGTACCAACAGAGGGTAATCCTGTATTATTTAAATCTTTACTTATTATTACATATACATTTAAATTCCTTTTAAAATATACTTTTATATGTTAATTATTTTCCCCACATTTGTGAGGCATATATCAAACTTTCAAAAAAGAAGCAAGACATAAATGAAATATCTATTTAAACCACTTAATAAGACATTTATTCATTTGATAAAACCTTAATTTAATACATCCAAGAAATAAATACTTGCCTTTGCCTTAAAAGACTGTTATAAAAGCTTATATGGTCACTTCACTATCTCAACTATTAACTATATCAGTTAAAGTGTACAAAACTAAAGAATCCCATCCTAAAAGAAAGACTAAAATGCATCTAATTACGTTTAATTAAAATGGCCCATATAAATAAGTACACAATTCCTTAGCTTAAAAGATTTTATTGCTTCTTACACAAAACTCTTCTTTCTTTCTAATTATTTTAATTGATTCAGCCTCTAAA
>NEWO01000388.1:263062-283050 GCA_003013225.1 Phalaenopsis aphrodite
CAAAATTAATATAATAGTGTCATTGTGCGGCAACCATCCGGTCAAAGGCCTATGTTATAACCACTATTATAGGGAGTGTTTAGATCAAACAATCTGGAAAAAAGACCTAGGCCACGACCTTAATGACATGAAATTACTTTGAGTGTGAATATAATAGTGCACTTGATGTGGCATTAGCTCTTTTTTGAGTTGAAGTCAATAAAAAATTTATCTCTCGACAAACTATTGCGGATGGTGGATAAAATTTATTTTAAGTCTTTCAAAAGATTAATTTTACTTGAATGTTTAATTTATTTCTTTAAAAATTTGTTTTAAAATGTATCAACACGACCATCATCGGAGAATCAAATATTTGAAACATTTATGTTTAAAATTTATCTGAAATTGGACACTTGAATATCTTTAGAATGCTAGTATTGTCAACTTCATCTCCAGGGAGGAGGATCACACTAGATAATTTGGACTTGCACATTTTTATATTAGTGATTTGGACATTATTTTAAAATTATTTGATTCGTCAACTCTGGCCCTTACAAGGAGAATCGAACGAGTTGGGTGGTACTTCAAACCTTGTCCAATAGACAAGGAGGTCCGATCAATTGATTTTCAAAATATGAATTATTTGAGTGCAAGTTTAGCCTTAACCCACATAGCATTTCTAAATTATTCATTAAAACATTTAGAATTTAGTTGGAGCCAAGGCGGGTTTTAAACTTCATATGTTTGAATAGCTTAAAGAAATTTATAAATTTTGAAAACTTGCATAAATTTTAAACTATGAAATTGATATGAAATTTACATTAAGAGACACATGCAAGATTTTGAAATTATGCATAGTTGACTCACTTTTACAAACATTTTAAAGCATATACAACTAAAGGTGTCCAACTTATTATTTACATAAGCTTTAAAATTACTCGTCAAGATTCCAAGACATGTCATTTGACTTAAGGAATACCAATGAAGTTTGAATAGATTTTGAATATTTTAAAGCCATTTAAAACTATAAACCTTTAAATAGATATTATCTAATTAAATTGCATGCAAGGTTACACCTTTTGGCTTTAAGAGGGACTGCTTTCTGTTCACTGACAGATGTATTCAAATTAAGTGACGAATTTTCGATATTCAAAAGCGTCATGTCTAATATATTTTTTATGCCCTAAAAGCCTAATTTTAAAAATATTTGGAATTTGGGTTAAAATATTTTTCAAACCCTAAGGGCCCGCATTTTAAAAGTTCATCTCCAAATAATTTTTGAGCCCTAAGAGCCTAAATTTTTAAAAGTACATGTTCAAATTATTTTAAAATTCAAGTGATCCACATTTTAGATTATTTTTAAGTTCAAAAAGAACAAAACTTTAAATTAATTTACAAATCTAATCACTTAAAATTTCGGCAATTTCCCAACGTCAACCTCTGCTAAGGGGAAAAAATTTGCGTACGTCAAGGGGTACGCAGAGATGTTTACATAATAGGGTACACATACGTTATATGGGAGTTACATGGGGTTTACAAGCGTGTTATAACTTCCTTGTAACTTTCGTGTAACTCAGCTGTAACCCGCGCTTTTATTTTATCCATTGAGATTACAAAGTTACAACGGGATTACACGGGAGTTACACGGGAGTTACACGGGAGATTATACGGGAGGTTACACGGGAGTTACACGGGTTATAACCCCCTTGTAATCCCCGTATAAACCTCGTGTACCCTATTATGTACGCATCTCTGCGTACCCCTTGACGTTCGCAAATTTTTTCCCTGCTAAGGGGTACCGGGAGAATACCGACTTTCTCAACTGTCTTAAATGACCCATTAGTCAGTGTCGTGAGATACTGCAGTTGGGGAGAAAACAAATGTATTTAGTCTACAGTCTTAAGAAATGCTAGAGGTGTTCAATGTATCTGCAAAAAAGGGTCACATCATAAATAAGCATTTCTCCGAGCAACACTTTATTTTCCTTGAACAACACTTAATTTTCAAGAACAGGTACTTCCATGGCGAGTATTTAAATTCATTAATTTTATAAAATAATTTTTAACCATAGTTTCTATGAACGTTACTTAATCCGCAATCACAGGTGCTCAAACTTCCTTGAATGAATATTTTAAATATTACCTTATTGCCCATTTCATTATACTTTTTCGAACAAGATCAGTGACGACGACCAGTAGTGTTAAAGTGATACCGACAAACGAAATAAAATAAATAAATAACATAAATACAATACTGATTTTCTTTTTCTTTTCTTTTCTTTTTTTTTACAATATAAATTATAAAGTATGAACAATAAAGTAAATATGGAAGGGCTTCAGTTAGGGTGTTAGTGGCTTGGGGAGGGTGATCCGGTCGGGCTCGAGCTCGAAAAAGAAGGAATGGTGCGGGATCAGAAGGATCAGAGAGTGTGGCTTTGAGGTTCGAAGAGGAAGGGAGGGAGAGCTTGATGTAAAGATCAGAAGAATTCTTCATAGGGATCGACGAAAAAAACGATTCCGGTTTGATTAGGGCTTCGGTGCAAGAAGGGAAGATATGCAAATGAAAGGTTTCAGCGCAGAGGGAAGCGGCTCGGGTGTGAGGCAGGAGGGACCTAGCGGTGCAGCAGGCTTACGAGTGAGGCGTGAAAGATCGAGTGGTGCAAGCTCAGGCATAACCAAGGAAAGATCAGTGGTCTCTATATGCCACAATTCCTTCATTGCTTTCCCAATGGTTCAACAAGCAAGGGCTTCAGTAGGCTGAATAATAACAGGGAGGTTTGTGCGGCTTGCATGAACAGTGGAAGTTGAAGCACTTCATGGGAAGAAAGGGGCTTCAGTGGCTCTTCAAACGGGGAAGAAAGATAAGAGGTTGTGATTCTGATGTTGCTTTCCTCCCTAATATCAATCAAGACCGTCTCTTGAAGCTTGCGGTCACGAAGAGGAAGGGAGACAAAATACTAGGAGCGGCAAGGGAGGGTTTCGGAACAGAGAAAGCCGAAAATTCCAGAGGACTCTGTGTTCAGCGTTCCTTTCTTCGATAAGGAGAGGCGACGAGACATTCTCTATGGCTGAAGACAGACGAAGAGGAAGGTGTGGATTTCATGCAGTTGTTTCGAGATTTAAAATCTGGAAACGAAATGTGGCAGCGGCATCGTCCGTTTGTAATTGAGAGGAGGGAACAATTATCGAACTGACGTGGGATTTAGGAGGCGGAACAAGGTAATATTTTGGAATAAATAAATTAATTATCCTCCCTCCCCTACTTTTTTTATTTTACAGTTAAAAAATATTAATATAAATATACTCTAAAAACATTAAAATTGAAGATTATATTTTGACTTAATTAAAATATATAAAAAAGGTATTTTATAATTTATATTAAGAAATTTCTTATTATTATCTTATAGTTACTCATTTTATTTGTCGTTTCATTATAACACTAATTTGAATTAATATTATTTTCTCTCTTTTAGAATAAGCAAGCTGGCTCCTCGTGAGGTGGCTCGAACTCATAGAATTAAACTCGAGCCCAAACTCAAACTTAATTAATTAATCAAGCTCATGCTCAAACTAAGGGTGACCCGATCTTGACTCCAATAATCACCAATGGCGACTCACCCCAAGTAACTCTCCCTAGGCAATGATATGGCCAGGGGCCACTGTTAACTATCGTTAACGTTAGCACCGCCTATGGCCACCAGGTCGACACCATGACATTAATAAATTTATTTGATTTTCAACAAAAAAATATATATATGTAAGATACCAAATATATTTTATAGTAGAAAGTGTGACCACGTAAATTAATAACATGACAAAAGATATTGAAAACATAAAAAAAACATATTAGAAATGTTAATGGCCAGTAAAAGAATGTCATTTATCATAATAAGCACTAAAACATGAATCTTTTTTGAAAAGTTTGTTTGATCTTCAAAGTCATAGAACCTTCCGAGCATAGCTTACATGAAGAACAAGTAAAAAAATAAAAAGAATTGCCATTAAGTAAAGCAGCATTTGTGTACAAGTAAATTTTACCTTCCGAGCGTAACCACCATAAGCTATGCCACCAATTAAAGCTTGTGCAGAATCAGCAATGCCTCCCGTTCCTGTACTTTCATGTTAAAGCTTGTCAATATTTCCTGGTTCATATCCGTTTTATCAGTCCCCGTTTGAGGACAAAGAAAAGCATGATTCTAAACTAAATACTAGAAAAATAGGAGGCATTTATGTATAGCACCCAATTCCTATGTATTTAGATATCTAACACTTAAACTTTGCATTCTACATTTATACCACCCAAATGTTTCATATCACATAAACAATATCACCATTTTGACTTTTAAAAAGTGAAATACATCTTTTCATATATAGTTAAGGTGTTATGTATCTAAAAACTGAACTTTAGGTGTTAGATATGCTAACACATGTGAATTTAGTGGTCTGCATGTAAATCTTACAAAAAAATATTATGTTATTCATCAACTTCTGGAAAATGAAGAGAAACAAATACCTGAAAATTTGATTGCCTTGAAAAGCCCCACTTTCTTTAAACTATCAATTGTGTGCAAATTTGTTCCGCCAGCCAGCTGATAAAAACCTTCGAGGCAAGGCTTACTTTTTAAGTCCAGCAGAATCAATTAATTTACAATAAAAGTTCTCAGAACCTGACCATGAGGCTTGTCTGGTATAGCTGCCAAACGCATTGCAAAGTTAATTGCCTCTCTTGTAGCACCTCGACCAATGTCCCCACTCATGGGCCGGCCATCTAACTGAAGAAAAATTACACTGACAGCATTATGCCCACATTGACATACATACCACTCAATTATTGTGTATTTACAGATTTAAACTTTAATTTTCACATATATGCCATCTTATATGTGCATGGAAAGATGCATTCATTTTTTAAAAGATAAAATATTGGTATTTTTCATGTGATATGAAAGATTTGGGTAGTATAAATGTAAAAAAGCAAAATTTAGGTGTTAGATATGTAAATACATAAGAATTGGGTGAAAAACAATAAATTGCAGCAATAACAGCATGAAGCGCTGCCAAAAAACCAGTAATTTATATTATTACTTTTGAACACTTCATATTCACAGGAATATCCGCAAAGAGACACTAGACAGCCGCTGTGTTGCTACAATTTGCATCAAGTACCAAAATTTTTTTTGCAAAAAAACCTGCCATAAATTGTAACCAAGGAGACAAGATTCCATTATTG
The DNA here is from genome assembly GCA_003013225.1 of Phalaenopsis aphrodite. Classification (NCBI taxonomy): domain Eukaryota; kingdom Viridiplantae; phylum Streptophyta; class Magnoliopsida; order Asparagales; family Orchidaceae; genus Phalaenopsis; species Phalaenopsis aphrodite. The sequence continues at coordinate 268,271 of NEWO01000388.1, forward strand.
TATACATATCTTGCATTGTGGAGAAAGTCGAATTTCCAATATCAGGCATACTAACCTGCATCATTAAAGGGAAAAAACAACAATTCATCTTAAAGAGACTATAAAAAAATGTTGAAAAGCAAAATCTGCAATAGTTTCATAAGTTAAAGCATACCCAGAAATAATGATAATAATAATAATAGTAATAATAACAATAATATTATCTCTAAAGTTATTTCCTGCAAAAAATGAAATTCACTCCTTTGTTCAGTAGAAAAAAAGGGGGCATTTCCATACAAACCACACATTTCCTATGTAAATAAATAACTAGCAACTGATCTTTCATATTTATATGAATAACACTCGAACCAACATCACCTTGAGGGCATCGATTTGGGGGTTTGGGTTTGATTGCACCATCCTAAGGTGCAGAAGCGGTCGCAGACCTTTATGCTTCGGCAAGGTAGACTAGTCACACAATCGTTTGACTTTATAGCACTCCATAAGAATGAAATAATACTAACAACATAAAAAATGATTTACAAAGACAAAGACATTGAATGACAAAGACAAATATGACTCGAAAGACAAAGACATATATGACTCGAATGAACTAGAGATTGCCCCCACTCAATATAAAACAACAAAGAAGGTTTATTTTATTCCAAATAATCAGGTTTCCAATGGGGGTTCCCATAGGTGCAAACCCCCATGGTTAATTTTACATCTTAGGCAAGGAGATCAAGAGCACTTTTCGATTAAAGATCTTTGTTCATTTTTCTTTAGGTTTGGCAGATAATGGGTTTTTTAAGTAAGTTTCCTTATTCCAGTCAAAAAATGGCTTAAATGGCTACTCAACATGTAGGGTGTGAAACAACCAAGCATACGAGGATAAGCACAGCAAACAAAGCATGCATCATAGAAGAACACATGAGATGACATTATAAAATGACAGATATACGGGTCTGACAAACTTTCGATTAACGGAAGTTTGCCCCCGATGATGAAGACTAAAATTTTGTAAAGATAATATCAATCTTGAACCTAAATCTAAAAGGGGACTAACGTACTAACCAGGTATAAGTTATAGTAAAACTCTGGAGTTACTAGAACTAGAAATGAGATTATTTGACTTCTTTGTGCTCATCATATTATACTTGCATAAGTGTAAAAATGAATAATATGTTGCTCGGTTAAAGAAAACCAAATAAGTTGAGGGGGAAAATAATATGATTCGATACCAAAATTAGCAAATAAAACACAACGAAACGACAATAGATAGGTGGAAGAAATACAAATAAATCAAAGAAAAACAAGCAAGATAAACGGTTGATCTACTATTCGAGATGTCAATCATCTCTCTCATACCCTATAGACGTCGCTAGGAACACCACACAAAGAAAGAAAAGAAGCAGCCACAACAAAATATGCAAAAAAAAACAAACACTTGATTTTACCCTTAATAGAATACTCCCAAGCCTTTGAGGGTTCACCGGACCCCAATACTTCTTGAACCGATTCGGTCCAGGCGTCCTTGGATGCTTGGCGCTCATCAAACTCCCCACATCATATAGGATTGTAAATCAATATGTATTATATAATTTCAATTGTGGAATAAGAAAAAGGAAGTTTTCCTGTTACTTGATATCAAAGCTTTGTCGAGTCTTTCATGTCTGCATTTTTTGTCTTTGAAGCTAGATTCTAGGAATCCTCGTCTTCGGTTTAGGCTCATTCTCTAGGGCTTCGTTTGCTTTGAACAATGTTGTTTGCAAGGCCACAATGGCTTCTTTTGCATCCCTAGGACATCATCCAGGTCGTAGTCGTCATCCTGCGACGTCTTCGTTTGTGTCCTTTGACTTCATCTACATCGACCTCGCCTTGGTCATCGTCTTCGTCTGGAAACAATCTGTCTTCTTCATCTTTGACTGCACTGTCGCCCATCTTCTTAATTGGCATCGTCTGCTTCATGTGGCTTCGTCAACTTCGTCTACCTAGATCAATTGCGTCAGCGTTTTCGTTTGGCTGCTTTGCCTTCTTCCTATTTGACTTCACATGCTACTTTGTTCAGCTTCGCTGCGTCGTTCAACTTTGTCACCTCCCTTCAGCTCATCTGTACTTTATCTCATATTTAATGATAATCACGGCTATGGAGCAGAAATATGGAGTGACGATTTAGTCTCATTGGTTAAAATTACAAATAAAAAAAATAAATGATGTCAGTTATTTTTATTGGAATAAAATTATCACACTACTTGAGAAGTATTTCTCAAGAAAGTCATCTTATTGATAATCTCCAAACCGAAACTAAATTGAATTATTCTGAGTGTATGAGAGCCTAGCTTTTAATATAAATATGGAACTCTATCAAACCTGATCAATATGGTTAAATTACTCAGTGCGAGTGTGTTAAAGATGCTATAGAGGAATTGGAGTTTGCATTTTCTGGGAGAACATTTCTCATGTTGCATGCTAAGAGTTCTATCGAGCTAAACAATAGGATCAATCACTTAGCACGTATCACATGCAATTTAAATATGTTTATGAAGAATTGAATGCACTATTGTCCTTGAGTACTGATGTCCGGACTCAGCAGACTCAGAGAAAAAATGGTCATTATGACTTTTCTACCTGGCCTCAACTCAAAGTACGAAGGTGTCTAATCATAGATCCTATATGATCCAGGAGATGCTACTCTAAGGAAAGCTTATACTAGAGTATTGCGTACTATTCCGAGTTTTCAGGATTCCTTCGTACAACAATCTAGTGCTTATGCTAGCCAAAAAAAAAAAAAAAAATACAAACACCAGTAGAACAAAGCCTCGAGCCAATTATGGAAGTGGAACTCTGAATCTAGAAATCATGGCTCGAGGGTAGTTTGCTACTATGTCATAAACCTGGTAATAAAAAGAAAACATTTCAGAAGTTGCTAAAAAAATCAGAAGAGTTCTAGAATACAATTAGCTCACATGATCACTACTAAGTTAAACTCTCAATTATTTGCGGATGAATATGTTAAACTCATCCATTTTAAAAACATCTAAAAAATTTCCCTCTGTGACTGCCCTTGTTGAGTCAAGTAACAATGATTCTTGTCTTATTCCTCTTCTACACACGGGATCCATGATTATAGTGTCATAGATCATATGATAGGCAATCCAAAACACTTTTTCATATTTCAAAAAATTTCTTCTTATATCAACTTGGCAGATTGATTATCTCCATTGTTCTTGGTTCTCTTACTATCACACCCAGAGTTTGAATGGCAGTATACCCCAGCAACACAGGGCATGATAAAAAATTGAACATGGTTTGTATTCTAAAAAGAAATAGAGTATGCAAGTAATAACAGAAAGAGGTAAAAAAAATTTTATTTCACTTCATAAATAAGAATACAACTAGTACAACTGAAAGCAAATGAGATAGCTGAAAGAAACTAAACTGAAAAAAGGGAAAAAATTACCCAGTCCAAGAAAAAAATATAATAACTAATACAAAATAGAAAATACCAAAAGTAAATCTAAAGTTGAAAAATCTGTTCTGGTTGAGACGACCCGATAAGTGGTTGGGCGAAGCCTGTTATATAAAAATATCAACGAGTAAGTTTGAAAATCAAATTAAGTAAATAATAACTATTTATTAAAGCATGAAACACAAGGAAAATGAGACATGCAGTATGAACAATAAATATGGATGATTTACTATGTTTATAATAAAATTTGTAAAGACTCTCTCATGCATATAAACATGAATAAGAGTGATTCGAACACATCACTTTTATGTGGATATTTATATGCTACAAGATCAGGTGTTTTTGTACATATATGACACATCAACCATTTAGCACAACCTAATAATATACAATTTCAGTATCTACATGAATACATATATATAATTATATTTACATATAAACAATTTACTACGACACACTGAAACAAAAAAAAAATGTAGGCACCAATCCTATGAAAATCCATTAATTTCTCTGAAGGACGCGTTGGACTGGCTAGTCATGACAAAATAATTTAATATCGACATAATAATATTGTAATATTAAATATATTTCATGCATTTCAACACAAGAATATACCTACAAAATGTCCATCAGTATTTATAAACAATTATGACAACTGAAATAATGAAATTTATCACATCAAAGATATAAAAGAATAATAAATATTGAAATCATAAAATGTGAACAATTAAACATTAGGCTAAGCGGCAATATAACATGGTTAATTACCCAATAAGGTCATCATGAGCCAAAATAGGAACTACTACAAATATATGAACAAAATTTAAAAGGCCACGAATGACAACCCCATAATTGGCTAGGAATCTAATATAATTAACAAAGATAACATCGCTAACTACGAATTGTACGTTTATCTTATAATAAAGATCAGTTACTTACCTCGATACGGTAAACGTGATACCTCTACGAATTTGACGATTCGACTATTGATCATACACTAATTAGAAAATAAGATAAAATAATTATGAAATTAAACTTATTATTTATGAAATTAGATGCAATCAAATCGACCCTTTATTATTATCATTATCATTCTTATTATTATTATTTTTAAAAGGAAGAATCTATGAACCTAAGTAAACTTAGGCTTACTGGCAATTAAAATAATATCTTGGTTTGTTTTATTTGATGAAGAGGAAAAGTTGATTTTTAAATAAAATTTTGGGGATATGCATGTGTAACACCTAAACAGAAAAATAGAAAACTACAGCTTCTTAAATCCCGTTTTTCCTCCTGTTTGCCTTAACTTTGAGATTTAGCAAATCCCGTTAGGAGATGGATTACGAGATTCAGAGGAGTTGAAGTGTGCGTGAGGAAGGCGAAGCAGACGAGTGTTACCATCCTCGATGGTTTCGGGTAGGAGCAGATGAAAAAGGTAGGAAATAGGTCGCCTCTGCACACTACGATCTCATTGTTGCCTTCATCGCTAGCCCTGATCGCCACTTATCGTAAGGGTTTGAAGGAGGAGAAAGGTAGGAGCTTCGATGGTTTTAATATGTCGTTATCCCATCGTTGCCCTCCTAGCTAGCTCTAATCCCTAGTATTGCAGAAGTTCAAACAAATGGCAATGGTTTTAGACTAATTGGGAGAGGGGTAGGAGGAGATTAGAGGGCTTCGATAGAGGGTTGCTGGAGAAGGCGAGGGGGAGGGAGGAGTTGTTCGAGGCCCTAGTCAAGCTCTCTTTTTTTAGAGTGGAGGGATGGCAACAATAAAGTCATGAAATTGCAAAGTCTGAATCAGAAAAATATCGACAAAAGGAAAGAAATCATGTGAATCAAAGGACAAAGAAAAGAAAATTTGGATCTTATGTACGACCCTCCTTAAAAGAATTTGGTCTCCAAATTCATACCCAAAATTACATCAACTCGACTAGCTTTTACAGGTTATTTTAGTTTGCAAAAAAAGGATCAATGTTTTCCCTTCTTAAACAAGTACATGGACTTTACTGATATCACATTTCATGAACAAACTCTATTTTTTGGCAATTCATCAATGCTTATATCCTCACAAGTTTCTGATGAGTTAATGTATCACATCATCAGTTCAGCTCCACTTCCACCGCTAGTGCCTCAGCTTAGACCACCCATCACCAATGTTTACTTGAGAAAGCCTCGTCCCCTTGATCCTAGTCTGACACCAATATCCTCTTCTTTGGTGGATCCTTCTCCTAGTTACCTTCATTTACCTATTGTTTTTCGAAAAGATAAATGTCAATGCATCTATCCCATTTCCTTTTGTGTTAACTATGATTATTTATTTTCTACTTCTTACTTATTTATTACTTCCCTTGACTCTGTTGAGGTCATGTGATCCGTTCAGCAAGCCCTATCTCATTATGGGTGGCGAGCAGCGATGCTTGATAAAATTAATTCCTTGACTGAAAATGAAACTTAGGAACTAGTTGAATTACGCTCTAGCAAGAAGGTTGTTGGTTGTAGATAGGTCTTTTCAGTTAAGTTTCATTTTGACGGAGCTATAGCTCGCCTCAAAGCTTATTTGATTGCTAAGGGTTGTGCTCAAATTTATGGAATTGACTACTTGGACACATTATCTTTGATAGCTAAGTCAACTTCAGTTCGTCTCTTCCTGTCTTTGGCTACAATGAATAATTGCCCCTTACACCAGCTTGCTTAATATGAAGAATAGCTTTCTGCATGGTGATCATTTAGAAGAGGTATATATGAAGAAATCTATTAGGTTTGTTGCTCAAAAGAAGTTTGGAAAAGTATGACTTCTTCAAAAGTCACTATATGGATTAAAACAAAGCCCTCGAGTATGGTTTGAAAAATTTAGTCAAGCAGTTGAAGAATTTGTAATGTAGAAGAATAAAAGTGATCATAATGTATTCTACAAATAATCTACTTCTGGGATCATTTTGTTGGTGGTATATATTAATGAAATTATTATTACTAACAATGATGTGAATGGAATCTTCTATATGGACTGAAGCAAAACCCTCAAGTATGGTTTAAAAAATTTAGTCAAGCAATTGAAGAATTTGGGATGCAGAAGAGTAAAAGTGATCACAATGTATTCTACAAACAATCTGCTTCTGAGATCATTTTGTTGATGGTATACGTTGATGACATTATTATTAATAACAAAGATGTGCATAGAATCTTAACATTAAAATCATTTCTTAAAATCAGTTAAAAAGATCTTAGTTCCTTGGATTACTTCTTGGTGATTGAGGTATCAAAGAAGAATAGTATCTTTGTATCTCAATGTTTTGGATTTGTTAACAAAAACGTGAAAATTAGGGGTCAAACCATGCGGTACTCAGATACTTCATAATCAATAACTTACCATGGATGGAGTCATTTAATGATCCTGAATAATATAGGATGTTAGTGAGAAAATTAAACAACCTAACAATTACTTACCCCATTGCTTATTCAGCTAATAATGTAAGTTAGTCCATCTCTCTCCCCATCCATCATTAGTCAGATCTGGAATGGATATTATGTTACCTCAACAGAGTTATTGGAAAATGGATTCTACATCAAAATCATGAGCATAAAAATATTAAATGTTACTCTAACGCGGATTGTGAAAGTTCCAAGATTTATCGAAGATCCATTACTAGATATTGTGTTTTTGTTGGTAGTAATTTGATCTCCGGAAAGAGTAAGAAAATAAATGTAGTGTCACAATCCAGTGCAGAATCTGAGTATCGAACAATAACGCAAGACTCTATTGAATTGATGTGGGTCTCTTAATTCCTGACAGAAATGGGCTTTAAGATGACAGTTCAAGTAACGATGTAATGTGAAAACCAAGCTATAATTCATATTGCTTTAAATTTTGTCTTTCATTAATAAAATAAACACATTGAGATAGATTATCATTTTGTTTGTGAAAAGAATCAACAAAATTTAATTTATATAACTCATAAAAAGACTGTGGCACAATTAGGGGACAACTTCACAAAGGCCATTAACGGGCAAGGGTTGCATATATTTGAAACAAGTTGATCATGATAAATATCTATGCCCCGGCTTGAGATGTAGTGTCATGAAAAGCATTAAATATAATAGTTATATATTAGGAAGCTTGTATATTATGTAACATAATTAGTTGCGTATTATGTAACCTTATTAGAGGAGATCTAATTACAAGATCTTTTCTATATTAAAAATATTTCTAATATATAGATATAAGAATATATATAAATATGTATCATAGGCTTTTAATTGTGAAATAAGAAGAAAAGAAGTTTTCCCGTTACACATACATACCACACAATTCTTAAATATTTAAATATGTAACATGTAAACTTAGCTTTTCACATTTATACAACCCAAATCTTTTATATCACATAAAAAATATCACGATTTTAACTTTTAAAAAGTGAAATGCATCTTTCATGTATAAATAAGGTGGCTAGTTAAAAAATTAAAATTTAGGTGTTAGATATGAAAATACATAAGAATTGAGTGGTGTGTAAATAAATCTTCCTAAAGTGAAATAATAGAAAATTATTTATTAAACCCTTGCAAAAAAATTAAAAGACCATTTCTTGGCAATGAATCAAATCATATGCTAGAAATTTCCCTTAATATGCAAACAAGACACTGAATAGATAGAGCAATAACTTTGTGAAACATTAAATTGTTTTTATTCCCTATGGCTATATGATATACCAGTGCATGTATCAAAATCACTACGATACATGCATTGGCAATTCATTGAGCACCCTTTCCCTGCTCTGTGCAAAATTAGAGATCTCCACAAATTTGTAAATGAAGATTTACATGCATACCACTCAATTCTTATGTATTTACATATCTAACACCTGAACTTCAATTTTTACATATATGCCACCTTAACTCTGCATAAAAAGATGTATTTTACTTTTTAAAAGTTAAAATAATGGCATTTTTTATGTGATATGAAAGATTTGAGTGGTATAAACTAAAAAGCAAAGTTTAGGTGTTAGACATGTAAATACATAAGAACTAGAGATTATGTATGTAATTGCCCCAATCGTAAAATAAATGCCATTGATAATGCATAGAACAACTTTCCCCGTTCTCCAACGAAGAAGTTTGCATTCGTAATTCATAAAAAACCTTTTTTTTTTTTTGTAAAATAGCACCTTAACTCATAGAATACGTCTTCATCGTATTTTACTAGGATAAACAAATCCTTAATTCCTGGAAAGAAATAATATTTTTAATGTTCCAGTGCTGCAAGAAACAAATTATATAAAAGTGAGGTTTGACTTACTGCTACTAGTTTCACATGTTTGATTGAAGTTCCCAATGTATCCCAAAGCTCATTGAATAGATGGATGTGCCTATCACAGTTTTACAGCATCAAGACACCAAAATTTAGTATTACAAAAAACTGAAAAAAGTTGAAAAAGAACCACCTTTAGTGCATCATAATATTGGGACATTAACATACATACCACCTAAAACTCATGTATTTACAAATCCAACATCTAAGTTTTAATTTTTACAAGTATACCACCCAAAACTTTCACATCATGTTAAAAAGACCACCATTTTTACTTTTAAAAAGTGAAATACACCTTTTCATACATAGGGAAGGCGGCATGTAAGTAAAAATTGAAGCTTAGGTGTTAGATACGTAAACACATAAGAATTGAGTGGTTTGTGTGTAAATCTTCTTATAGAAGTTAGCGTATAACCTGCCAGTTGTATGTATTTCTATGGCATCCACATCATTCCTTTTCAAGAGTTCACTTGTCGCCGCAGTATCCCTTATATAAGTCTTCGCTCCTAACAAAACTCAAAACAAAATTACAGTTGCAGGCAGACAGAAACTTTGAATTAATGAAATCAAATTAAACAAACAAGAAGTCCACATCAGATTAATATGTCAACTGTCAGAAAAGATGAAACATCAATTTAACATATAAAGAAAACGGAAAAAAATATTGCAAAATTCGGTTTCATAAAATCATCACGACATTAATATACTACTAAGCTAGGAATTTGAAAGTAGAATAACTAAAGTTCTACCTACTTATTTTATCAAATGGACAAACTGGGAAGCAACGCCCACAACCATAGCAACGTTCTGTGATAACTCCACCCTTAACAAAACACAACTTAGCACTAAAATAGAAGAATGGCTAACAGAAGGGGCATTTACATACATAACACCAAATTCTTATATATTTACATATCTAACACCTAAACTTTGCTTTCTACATTTACAGTATCTAAATCTTTCATAACACATTAAAAATACCACCATTTTTAAAAAGTGAAATACACCTTTCTATTTATAAGTAAGGTGGTATGAATGTAAAAATCAAAGTTTGAATGCTACACACATAAATAAATAAGAATTGAGTGGTATGCATGTAAATCTTCCTAAAAAGAATTAGCTTAATCTGAATATTGGAAAAATGAACGAGTAAAGGTATCGAGTTTTAACACCTGGAGTCTGTCTAATGCATCCGAGCTGCCTAAAGAATGCTGGCCTGTTGATGATTTTTTTAGTAAGATTGCATTTGCAGGACAAACCTTTTCACAGGGCCTTGAACAGTCAAGCGGGCAATTCTCTGGGTCAAATTCTGGACAAGGTAACATGATAGCCCTTAGACTGAGTATTTGCAGGTATCTACTCACTATTTATCAGAACAAAATTCCGAGCAACAACAAGAACATTAATTTGTCAATTGAAGTTAATGTGCATTAATTTATAAACTTTGCAAATTTACAGAAGCAAAGACAGATGAAGATAAAATAAATAATGTAAATTAGTCAGAAAATTTTTACGTTGGGATCAAAAAGATATTATATGCCAAAACGAGTGAAAGTAAAATTTCTAATCATCATATGTAAATCTAACATTGAAGCATTGTTAACAAATGACAATTACCATGTGTAAGAAAATATTCCTTTTATTATTAATAATGCTGATCTTATTTTTCCATTGTTGTTTCTTTTATTAAAAATGTGTATACTATATTACACTTCATCAAATAATGCCTTTAGTCTAAAAATTATATATTTTATATTAATAATTTATAAAGTATAATCATATGTCCAATGCCATGTCTTGTTATGCTTTATAGAGCTAGTTATAGAGCTAGGCCATCGTGCCTATGTCATCATGTTTGCGCTCATATGTTTTAAGTCAATTCAACCAATAGGCCGAAAATTGTTTGGATATTCAAACATTAAATGAGTCAAAATATAAATAAAACTTCATGATTCATAGAATAAGGTCAAATCGACTACATTGTTGGAAGTTTCAACTCCGAAGCACCAATCATAAAATACAACAAAACACCTTTCAAATTTCAATTCTTTGGAGTGGGAGAAACATCACCATTTGACTAGTTTAATCTATTTGTGACTAGATTTTCCTTCTTATCATTCATTAACTCATTTTGGTCCATCTTTCTTTGATTTCTTTTAGTTCATATCATACTCGTGAAGCCATTATTGAACTTATGGTAAGGACCCTTTCTCTGAAAAAGATCCTCAAGCTTCATTTATGAATTGATAAATAATTATTGTTAGCTTTTGGACGACTGTGAGTTTCAATACAGATCCCCTTATGGATGAAAACTAAGTTCTAAAAAGTGATAACATTGTTCCTAAATGTTTTAAGTATCTGATTACATCCAATCAAAAGACGATTTTTTTTTTCAAAATATGATTTGTAACTTCAAGAAAACAAATCAGCCCCAAGAAACTAATATGTAAATAAATATTAAAGGGACAAGAAAATTTCACCTGCTTTACGGAAATGGAGATCTTCTTTGTCGTCATTGACGCTAATCATCACCCACGGTCTCTCAATTGAACAAATATTCATTGCTGCATTTATACCATCATTCACAGCATTCACAACCGACTCATCCGCCGCACAATCAATGCAATCAACTATAAAATCCCCCCCAACAAAAATGCAATGAGTCAAAACAGGGAATTTGGAATGAAATTGCATATGAATTAGTATTCTTCTGAAAATTTGTAATACTTTCAAAACTCAGCAAACAAGAACAATAACCTCTATATTTTGTAAACAGTAACATCAAATATTTACTTTATTCCAGGATAATCTTTACTTCGAGTGTTTTTCAAAGCATCTAGTAAAATGTAATGGCATGATTCCATAACAAAACTTAGTACTAATGCAGTGTTTCATAACAAACCCCAATGTGACATAAGGTGAAGATTAGTTGTGACTGATTTAAAAACCCAAAATTTTGAAATTATAATCCATTTTCACAGAGAGTTTACAACAAAAAAAAAAAAAAAACAAAACAAACACAACATCATAAGAAATCAGATTGTCAATCATGTCCTTCCATCCCTACCTCCAGCGAGAGTGTATACAAGAGATAGATTCCTAATATCAGCAGCATCCTACATTAAGAAAGAGCAATAAAAAATGAACAGGCAGTGGTTTTTAGGGTTTTAGACAGAAAGATGACGACGATGATGACGATAGTGAATGAGAACACAGTTTGAACTGGAATAGAATTCACCTCGAAGCTAGCGCCGCAAATAAGCTTAACCCACTCGCCGCGGCGAAGAGAATCGATCGGGCGAGATAGAATGACGTTACGAGGGTGGATATTGACCGTGGTGTTAACGAGAGCTTTGATGGCATCGAGGCGGTGAATACGCCGGAGATTATCGCCACCCGATGGAATGGTGCGGGGAGGAGGATTGGAGGAAGCTATGGCGGGAGACATGGCCGGAGAAAAATGCAAGGGACTGAGTAAGTGAAACGTTATCCACTAAAAATAACAACATGAAGAACGGATTTGAATAAAAAAAATATAAATTTACACACTATACACTTTGGGTGTTTGGTTAGCTCCATTTATGAAAATTCAAATTTAAGTTCTGAATTTTGTATTCCAATCATGTTAAATTCGGATTTAAAAAAATCAGCAAAAAAAAAATAAATTTAATAAATCTGGATTTAAAAAATCTTATTAATATTAATGGCCCGTTTGGGGCAGATTATAAGTGCGGCGGCGTTTTTGAAAACGTCATCTAACTGTTTGATTTGCGCGTTTTTGAAAACGATGTCTGTCGTATTTGAGTTTTTTTCACTAAACACAGGCCGCACGCGGGCCGTGTGTCAGGATAAATTACTTATTCTGAAACACACAAGCTGCCCCAAACAGACCCTAAAAGCCCGTTTGGGGCAATTTAATTGGTGCGGTGGCTTTTTAAAAACTCATCTAGTCTGTTTAAGTAAACTGTGTTTTGGCGGCTTATGCGTTTTCAAAACGCTAAAAACAGTGTTTTCAAAACGCTAAAAACGACAACTTATTGACAACGGTCTTACTTTTTCAAAAAAATAAAAATCTGTAATAACTACCACAGCTAGCTTATCAGCAGATTATTTTTTATCTAACTTATCAGCAAAATTATTCAATAAGTTATAGCTGCCCCAAACAAACCCTAAATACTTCATGCATCGAAAACCCCCCTTAAATTTAACATCCTTGTCACATTCTTTGTTGAGAGCAACAACATACCGCCGTCGCCACGCCTCTGCTAAGTTTTATTGCCTCCATCTGTACTGACGAGTTTAGCATAGTTTTTAGCAAAATATTTCTAATGTACGTCAGTCAAGCCGGCTGGAATTCAGCTCTATAAGTAGCTCATGAATTTAGCTCGATAAGCTAATAATTCAAGCTCGAGCTAGCCCTAACTCGACTCATTAACACGTAAGCCATTTCGTTTAAAAAAAATATTAATATAAAATATACTCAAACATATATTAAATTTGAAGATTTTATTTTTAAAAATATTACAAATATTTTTAAATAATGTTTTAAATCTTTTATTAAGTATTTTTTTATTATTATTTACATTCTATTTGCCATTTTATTATAAAATTCTCTTAAATTAATATTATATTTTCTCTCTTATTGCGCGAGGTATTTTTGTGGGTACACTATATTTTTAGACGAGGTATAATGTAATACCATTTCATACCTTTGTTGGAATTTATAAGTCATATTGGTTCTTTAGTCCGTCTCTTTTTATTTTTTTTTAATGATGTAAATTTCTATGTAGATCAATAGGCATTTTTGACATGCCAAAAAAATTCATAGTGATAGATTAAAAATTTTATGTATTATTTTTGTATAAAGATTTAGTATTCAAATAGATTATATATACATATATATTCATGAAAATTTTACTTGTAAAATTCAAAAGAAAATTCATAAAATATGACTAATAAATCTTATATTGATTTCATTGATAATAAAAAAATATTTTATAATTGAAATGCATTAATAGTATTAAAAGTTAAAGTGATTTTGAGCACATCAGATTCCTCGAACCAAAATAATCGTTCTAATGGAAAGTATACAAGTTTTAAGGACTAATGTGTCCTATAAGGTCTGTGGCGGTAGAGTGATGAATTATCGTCTTAGTGCAGTGTGAGATTTAAAATATACTCGGATAATAAGAGAAAAGTAAGTAAAAAGAGATTTTATGCGGAAAATCTTGAAAAGGAGAAAAACCACGAGGTCGGCTCAATTAAAATAATCCACTGTATAATTTTAAGTATATGAGTCCATTCTTCTCCATAATGAAGAAGGATTTTAGAATTTTAGGTGATTTTAAGTGATGTTGTCATGATTCCAAATATGGAGGGATTAAAGTTAAAAATATATCATGGTGTATGGTTTTGATTTATTGAATGGATGATAAGGAGATTTGTCATGTGGGCTCTTGGATTTGGGCTTTAGGAGTTTAAATAAGGTGGGCTTTCAATTTGAGCATGGTGGGCTTTTAAAATTTGATTATGAGGAATTAAATCTAGGTTTAAAACTTGGCATGATGGGCTTTTTAAAATTGATTATAATGGATGGGCTTGAGTTTGAAATTGCCATGATAGGACTTGGGGCATAAGCTTGGTGAAATTTGATTTGACATATGGGTTCAATTTTGGTGGAAATTGGGGCAATTGGGTAATTTTGGGGATTTTGGTCAATTTAGGAGTATTTAGGGGTGTTTTGGTTATTTTGGGATTTTTTGGGAAAATTTTGATTTTAGGGTGGATTTGAGGTAAATTGGATGGTGTGAGCATACAAGCCACGAAAAGCCTCCTAAAGACATATGAGCCTTGTGAGAACTCATCTTGAAGCATCCACATGTTGGTCTTAGTCATCCAAACCAAGAGTCAAAGACTTAGAATAACCCATATGAGTCTTCAAAATAGTTAATGAGTGATGTGCAATGGGCTTCAAGGGGAAGATAGGTCATGTTGAGTAAGATGGATGGTTTTGGGTGTGTTAGGGAATTTG
>NEWO01000388.1:305950-316043 GCA_003013225.1 Phalaenopsis aphrodite
TTCTAAATCTAATGTCATATAAGATAGGATATCTAAATATATGTACAAATATATATTTGAATAGTTCTAAATAGAATATGAGATCGTTGGTTACACCCAAGGCGATCTTTCCATCAAAAATTATTTCTCTGAATTTTAAAAATTACGGCTAAATTAATCGGCATTATCTATGCAAAAATATCCAATAAATCTCTCTTTGTTATCCAAGAAATTCATGTACAAAGCAAGAGAGATAAATTTTTAATCAAATTATAATGAATTTGAGATTAACCGTTCCAATTTGATGATTCTTGACATGTCTCCTTTGCTGGATGTATACTTCAAATAATTGTCTCACAATGAGAAACATCTTGCAACATAAATCACTTTTGAGTAATAAAAAATGAATGAGAATTAAGTTGTTTATGCATCACTTTGAAAGACAATGAAAGAACTATGCAACAAGTACAACGCTTTAGTTGTAAGGACTACAAACATTATTGTTAAATGTACAAAGTAACTTTATAACCATGATAAGAAACTTAGGCACATCAATAAAAAATGCCAGGCTTATCCTCCTAATTTCAAATCAAATGTTAAACGAACAACTGTTGCTACTAAACTCGCTGGTTTAGTATTGCAAATAATTCAAACTCTTATTAAAGTCAACCCTTGTCAGTAAGTTTACTCTTGTTCTTAAAATGGTTCGACCGTGATTATTAAAGCTTTATCAATCTTATGACTACAAGCACAAATGTTCAACCTTAATACTGCACCATAGCATCTGTCATCGACAAGGAAAATCCACTATTCATAAGGACCAAGCACAAGTCAATAATACGTAAAACTTCGAATATCAATGAACAAAATAACTTAACAAAAAGAATGATAAGATGTCAAAAAGTAAAAGGTGAGACTTCAATAAAAACATCATTGACAACAAGGATATGAAAACCATAATCATAGCAATTCCGAATGTCATGCATGCTTTTTGAAAAAGGTTGAACTCATCACTTCTATCTGAAAAGATTGTTCAAACTGATTATTTGAATCAGAAATTTAATTATGTTGCATGAATGTGAGCATGAGAAAATTGAGATATTGAGAAATGCTAATTGTATCACAAATGTTTAAAAAGGGTAGAAAAATAAAAGAAAATTTAAAGATTCCCCAAACATCATGGAAAATGACAAAAGAATTTTGTAGAATTCAAAAAATATTTGAATCATTATCCAATCTTCTCGCATCATTTTTAAACGTATGAATATTTTTTTCTCAATTAGAAAAAAAATAAAAATACTAGCCCCCAATGAATTCCTAGAAATGTTAAGAGCAAGGCATAAACATCGAGAATATATATGATTCACTCTGAGACCAGCCTCTAAAAGGGAACATGTGAGCAGAATCGACAATGCACTCCGGCACAATAACTATCATATAAAACCAAGACAAATGTACTTCAAGCTGCCGAACCTACAAGGCTCGTCTTTAAGTCCAATCTTTTGGCGTTCAATAAATCATCGAAATGTAAGTAAGCCCCAACACGCAATATAATAATCTATACTACAAACAAATATCAGGGAAATCAAATTTGGGCGCTAAATATTGTTAAATTTATTTGTGTCCGTCTGATCCTCTGTAAGAAAGCAAAAAATGAAGTACCTTACCACAATTATCTACATAAAAGTATTAAAGTGAAACCATTGGCTTTTCCTCATGCTTTTAGATTTTTGGTCCCAATTGTGTGCTTGATTTTATATGAGTAAATAGCAAAGTCGACAGGGTTGGTACCATAATAATCTTTTATAAAAGAAAAAGTCATATATTTGCCTTAATTTGCTTGCCAATGTCATGAATATCACTTGTTATAAAAGGTAAAATACCCCAACACTAGGAATCATGTGCACGCTCTTAACGCACCTACATTTTTTATGACAGTTTGGTTATTAGATAATCATAAATTAACAAATTTTGTTGTTCAAAATCAAGCTCATTAATATTTGGTTTATTTATTAAAAAAATAATAGATGGAGCAGAAATATCAAAATAAATTTTCTCAAAAATCAAAATATCATAATTGAAAGAGTCATAAAAAGCAAGCACTCAATTACAAAAACATTTCAACAATGCGAGTTCAATTAACAAAAAAGTACAGTAAGAGGGGATCGTTGTCAAAAAGATATCCTCAAATTCTAAGACAGATCTCCTCAGGTTCTCTTCCCAATAATGAGTGCATTACACTGAAAGAGATTGCATTCAAATCCTACCCACTACGAAACAAAGATAGTAAGGACAGAAAATCCAAAACAATAACCAGCCACTTTGCACTCAAAGCAACCACCATCCATCACAAACACTAGTTTTTCAAGGATGAAAATTTTAAGTTTGGCCAAAGCTCCCAATTATAGGTATAAACGAACGAGGTTGAGCCGAACATTGCTTCCTCTAAGCTGTCCATTTATTTTCGCATCGAGTATGAGCCATAATCAAGCTTTAATTGAGCTTAATTAATTATTTAATTTCATGCTAATATTTTAAACATTTAATCAAATTAATGGACATAAAAGGATTCATAGATTTTGAATAAAACTAGTGTAATTCTTTAAGTATTATTTTAGTTATTTAGTAGTGTTTAAACATTAATAAAAAAATATTTAAATTTACATATCTTGTTATTCGCTTCACATTTTATAATAATAATACCTATAATAAAAGGCATAATTTTTAAATTGTAAAACGTAAGAAAATTGATATAAGAATATAAAATAGGTCATCAAAAAAGCAATTAACGCATTAATAGTGAGCTACGTATTGAATAACAAATAATGATATTTATAAATATAACGAACAACTGAGTTGGAGTTCAAGTTTGTTCAATTATGTAAATAAATAAATATAAATAAGCTTTATACAAACGAACATTGAGTTATTTATTGTGTGCACCTGTTTGCTTACAACAATACTCCTAAATAGTCAATAATATATCAAGTGTATACATATGACTAAAATTAAAAGTCTCATACAACACGTGCCCTTGGCGGTTAGCCTAATTACGATGATACAATTATACTGAATTATGACCAAGGCCTACATATTCCCAAATGTCTAATTTTAAGAGTTGTTAGTAATAAGGGGCATTCAGTAAGGCATGAAACCCTATGTTAGCCATAGTCATCTCAAAATTGTCCTGTTTGCAAAGATTTTGCCTCAATCTACAAGAATACTTTGGACAACACAATCTATGATTGTTGACAAGAATCTTTTGAACAGGTTGGGTTAATCATTTTCTGCTAAGTAGAAAAAAATTCATGACAATCCAAGATAACAAAATCATAAAAACCTGATCAAATTTCTCAATTATTTCCTTCACCATCCTCTCTTAAGCTAATAATGGCACATTCCTTTCTACAATCAACATTTTTGCTGCTAAAGCAAAACATCATAAATTCTATAATTGCGTCTTAATCAAAAGTTTATCTCATAATCAAGAGAGGTGATTAACCATAAAAGCTCAAGTATAAAAAAAATCTCCAACCATATCATAAAATTTTCTTACGAGAACAAAATCTAGGTACAATCTTATCAAATATCAAATTTTCCTTCCAATAAATCAACTAAAAAAGCACAATATTTCTGTAGTCAGGTGAGGATTTTCAGAACCTACAATTACATTCATGAAGCACAATATCTGTCCTAGCTTTTTTGATGAGCATTAAATACTAAATTTATTGATGTCAATTTTTTAGAAGTTAAGAGGTTGTTTGGGACCAATTTTTGTTTTCAGTTTTTTTTTGTTTTTGAAAACCAAAAAAAAAAACAAACAAAAAAATTGTGTTTGCTTATTTGTTTTTTGTTTTATTTTTTATTTTTATTTTTTGGAGGAACAACTCGGTTTTTAAAATACTCAAAATAGAAAAAATATGTTTTTATCAATTTTTAAAACACCAAAAACAACAAATTCTCCCACCCGCCGCCGCCCACGTTGACCGACTGCTGGCCTTCGCCCGCCCACAAGTAATGCTTCGTGTCGGGTGGAGTAAAGAACGTGTCATATATGTCATGAGCAGCAAAGTTTAATACTGGAGCGCTCGTAGACCTAACTGTTTTAGAAAAATTATAGTTTTTTTAAGAAAGATAAAAAATACTCAACCAAATATGTTCTATATTTTTTAATTTAAAAATATATAAATCATGACAATACCAAATGAGTTTTCTAAAAATAGAATACAAAAAACAAAATAAAATAAAACAGACAAAAACAAAAAATAAAAAATGAGAAGTGGTCCCAAATAGGCCCAATGCAAATTGACTTGGAATGTAACAATAATACTTTAGCTTTGACACTTTGATGTGTTTTATTTAATGAATTGTATTGGACGATACCAATCTATGGAAAGGTTTTTGTTTGGTGGGTTCCTATAATGATATTCTCCTTTGGCTTTTGTTGCTTCATGACTTGTATGGTGAACAAAATTTGTGACTATGATGGCGATTACATTCAAATATTCCTTATGTGGGCATGCCTGTTATTTTTTTTTTTCTTGTTTCGGGGGGTGTTGTGGTACTATGTAATAAATATGACATTTTTTTGTTAATTTGAGTAGCAACAACAACAAGCCTTTAGCCCATTAAGTGGGATCGGCTACATGACTCCTTTTTCTCCATTGTGTTCTATTGAGTGTGATATTTTCATTTAATTGTAATAGATTAAGTTCATATTTTCATTTTTTGTTAATTTGAGTGACAATTTAAAATTCGGTGTTATCTATCCATATTCTTTGCAAGATGGGATTTTTTAGTGCCAAATATACATTCACTGAAATTTAAACTAAAATTAACTGCAAGAGAAAATCGATTTTTTTTAAATGTGTATACATTCTTATGTAATAGATGCATGCAAGAAAAAAATTGGCTCAAGCAACATAAGTTTTGTTGAAAAAGAAATAAAAAGTAATTTATTGATGTATTTTAAATTCACAATTTGATGTATTTTTAATTTATTTGAAATTCATCATGTTTTGTAGAATTTTAAACATATTGCACACGTGATTCTTCAACAGCTACCCAAATCCATTGTCACCTCTGTTACTATAGCCACCAACCGTCACACACCTCCACAAACACTCCGTATAGCTCGCCACCCACCAATGATACTTACCATCCCAACTGGGTTTTACACTGAATTTATTTTACCGCAAGTCAAATACAAAAAACATTTATTTCGGTCAAAGAAAAAACTATAGTAAATATAATACATTTAATTTACACTACAATCATTTTACTCTGCATTTCCTTTCCGGTAAGCCTAGCCCCTATAAGAAAAATTCATATTCCTTTCAAATTTCTTTATTCTCGGTCAAATGTTAGTTCCTTTGTGCACAGTAAAAATCAACTATTAAATTCAAGTAAAGTCACCTTCTTATAAGTGGCCCGTCTTGATTTACTTTTCTATTCAGTCAATTCTTCCAATTCTTCTCTTGACTATTTTCTTGCACTTTTATCTACATTCTTTGTGCTTGGTTTCTACAAGTGTTCCTGATTTTAATAAAATGTGTTACGGCCAATGTTTTAAAAAACGTGGGCGTTGAGCGGGGCGTTTAATCTGTTACAAGGCGAAGCGTAAGCCCCACAGTATAAAAATAATAAGAAATATAAATATTAAGAAATAAAAAATAAACTATTTGTGATTAATAAAAAAATTATTAAAAAACAATAAAAATTAAATTTGTGTTTTACAATAGCTACAGTGCAATTATTATAGCTACAATAACCTCACTGTAGCTACAGTAAAAAATCCATTAATAACTCACAAAATAATAAAAATCACATTTCTAATTACTTATAATCAGGCTACGGGAGAGAAGTAGACTTCGCGAGTTCGTTCTTCTGCCTGTCAGAGAAGAAGCCGGGGAATCACATGCGCATGGGACGAAACAGACAGGGGTAACGTGTGTGCAAGAACAAAGCAAACGACGACATAGACTGTTGTGGGATCACCTGCGTGCGAAGGATGAAGCAGAAGACGGCATAGACAATGATGCATACCACTACATGCAATGTGACTGTGCGAAGGAAGAAGCAAAGGGCTAGGGGAGATTGTCTGCATGCGGAAGACAATTGAATCAGCGTGGATCAGGTAGGTTTGAAAAACGAGGGAATTTTTTCCTTTTTGTTCGATTATTAAGTGGGGCATACGCCCGTGATGCTTGACTTAGCGCCTGGGGCTTAGAAAGCGTTTGTCCACGCCTCGCCCTGGGACGCGCCACGGGTGCGCCCCCAATAACGCTTTTTAAACAGAGGTTACAACTTGCTTTCCAAATGCAATTTGGGTTCTAATCAGCTTTTGAATTTTATGGCTTTTAAATTAACTAGATTTTTTATGTGTGATAGTTAAATTGTCATTTAGCACATATTCTTAGTATTTTAAAGTTTCCGTCGACACTTACTGAAAAATTTTTATTGGTTCTCTTTTGAGCTGTGAATTTTCAATCGAAGTTATGTATTTTCATTTATAGCATCATTTATTTGCATTTAAAAACCCGGAACCTAAAGCAACTTACATCACATGGTGTAGCTTTTATAATTGACAACTCTAATAGGTGAGGCATTTGCTTAAATAAGTGGAAAATAAGAATAATGAATAGATGTTTAAAACATAAAAATCCTAGAAATTAAAGAGCTAAGACTAAATATATGACAAGGATAAAGTAAAACATGGTAACGAAAAGGATTGAGCATTTATAATCAACTATAACGGCAAATGAGGATGGAGAAAATACAACTTCTAATTAAGTCGAGTTAGCATGTTGCTATAGGATATCAAGTGGATAAAAATTTAAAGTTTATAGAGTCGCAATTAGATAGGCTATGTTGCATAGATATGGGTGATGGGTGGTACAAAGTTCATTGAAGTTGAACATGACATATAAAAATGTTTAGATGAATAAATAGACAAAAAAAGAAAAAATTGAGGAATGATTATATTTTGAGGTTGGTTGGAGTAGCATATATTAATGATGAGTTAATAGAAAGTAGACGTATATGGCTTAGACATATACTAAAAAGAATAAATAAAACTAGGAAGGATGATCATGACAAATAGTAGACAAGATAACAAGGATATAACTCATTCAAAGATTGGTGAAAATAAAATGTAAGAACTCTAGCAGCACTAGGCAAGAAAGAATTGAAGTAGAATTTATAAAGCCAACCCAAAAAAGTTAAGGATAGGCTATGATGATGAATGCCATAAGCATAGCTTTGCTAAGATGACCTAACTAAAAAATGGCTAAAAGTTTAAATTAATGAGGAATCACGTCATGAGGCAAGTGATGACCGATATCACTTTCTTTCCCTTTAAATAAAAACTTATGTTCACAAGAAAAAGGCTTATACAGCATATATTGCAGCGCTGCATTCCAGTTAAAAGTCCAAATGAAGAACCTAAGGATGCAATAAGGCAATTAAAAGTTCTGAAACATAAGACTTTTCTCGTGTAATTATTAGTCAACCTAGTACCTTAGGAACTTTGAAAACAAATAGCCTAAAAATTAAATTTCAATTTTTTATGGAAGCTTCATCTTACATGTCAAGAACAAGATTATGTGCCAAAAAATCAAGTACAACTCTGATGATATTAGAGATTAGTGAAAAATATACTTGCCTTCCCTCCAAAGAAGCAATGATGTATTCCCTGTTAAGCAAAAAATCCATTAGCTTGTCAGATTGGTGCCTCTCTTCTAGTAAGATAAATCCCCTCGTACAAAACTCACGCGATATAGTAGGGCAGATAAAAACTAAACATGGCAGTCCAAGATGCTCTTGTACAAAATGCTTAAGCGTGAAAGCTGATAGGTCTTTCTCCAAGTTATCAATTCTGCAGAAGTAGTAGGTTCTTTTCTTTTCAAAATGTTGATATTTCTGAATTAACTGCCCTCCCATATCAAAATCCTCTTCGAAGTTGCCACTCATGCTTTCACTAGAAGATCTTCCTATAAAGAGAAGGGTTAATAAAGTAACAAAATAGATTAAAAAAGATAACTTCATGTGCTGCAGGATATTTGTGAGCAGAGAATATATACCTTTATCGGGCTTTGGAGTCCCTTCTAGTTTAGAAGCTTCTATATTCTACAAAGATAACACAATCTTCATTACATATAGCTCTTTAATTTTTAGTTTAGATAAAAGAAACGTTTCTATGTAGGCAGAGCATGAAATAGTTCTCGAAGGTGTGTTCCAATGATGACATAAAAATAGGGGTGAAAAATCTTAGAATGTTGTCACCTTTACTTTGGATGAAAAATCTAGTTAAAATAAAGAAAAAAGGCAACTATGAAAGGATTAAACTATATAACCTCAACGGATGAGAAGAACAAATGTACACAGTGAATGCGAGCCAAAAAAGCCTTGGAAAACGAGAGACAGCCTTATGAAGGAATCATAAACAAATGTGAATTTAAAAAATCTAAATTAAAAAGGGCAAATATTAGTGGATTAAACTACGAATTCATTTCAAAGCATTGGACTAAGAAAAAGACATATACTTAAAAAATGCAAGCCAATACAAAAACCTTGACAAATGTGTCGGTCAACTTTTTCGATGGATTCGAAAATATGGTATATGAAAATAATTTTTGAAATTTAATTTAAGTATAAAAGGTATATAGTTTGAGTTTTAAAAGTAGTATGTTTTAATTTTTGAAAAAATGAGACCACATGGATCTCATTCATTTAATAGTTTGCATGATCGTGTCCGATACCGCGAATACTACACCCTCCCGAAAGATAAATGTAGAACTCGGCGATAGACTCAATCCTGCAAGCTAAGAGATTTGTGACATCCGTTTGGTCTGCGAACTTTTTTATGCATGACCGACAAGTTCCCTAATCTAATACAAAGATTAAATAGGGTTTATTTTACCTGGGTTCCAAGCTTCCTATAAAGGCAAGCCCCTATAGTTAATTACATCTCAAATGACTGAGGTCACTTGAGAAAACTCTCGATAATGATCAGAGGTATTAGTCTTCAAAATTTTAAATTTTTAAAATTTAGGTTTTCATGGTAAGACGTGGAAAAGGCACAAATAGGAACAGTTATTTCAGGAGTCCAAGGTAAAGAAAAAATAGGGGATGTCACTGATCTGAGGTAAATCTCGATAACTTCCCAGACTATCCTACGGTGTGGCTACATTTTTGGAGACGACGTTAATTAAGTGTTTGATCCTGCCAGTTTTATTATTTGAGACTTAAACTTGCATAATGTCTAATTATGCAAATAACCCACAGATATATGAGGGTTTACGTCGTACCGTACGACAACTTCGGAATATAAGTCGAGTTAGGACTTACACTGCACAACATGGTTGCACATGTGCCTAAAAAAAGAGTGAGAATTTACGTCGCGCTAGGCGAGCTACCTCGAAACCTTATGGGCTGTCATTATACTAGGAAGGGATAATGCTGAAGAAGATCCTCTTACTGCTCGGTCTGAATTCCTCGCCGTGCTGCCCACAAAGTTGGCTCCAAGCTCTTGTCGTCACGACGGCTCCAGGGTTTAAGTGTTTGAGATTGGTGATTTGTGCTTCTCAGTTTTGGTGTCAATGTTTGGTTTTGCAAGCAGAATGATCAAATCGCGGGTAAATAAAATGTACTTTGAAAAGTAAAATGTTGTGAATAAACTGTAAAAGTGTATATAGGCATCTGCTACTGTTGCGTGATTAATATTGCAAGTGTAATATGACTTACAACAGATTTAAATAAACTTGCAAGAAAAATACATAAGGTAAGAAAACCCAACATGAAGTTGTTGACCTCATTTTTAGTGAGGTCTTAGTCTTCTAATCTTAGAACCTAAGACCTAGCTTTAGGAGTTTCTTGTTGACCATCCTAGCGGACTAGCAATGAAGCCCACCTCCCGTAGAACTTCAAGCCACTTCCTAACTCATTTTTGTGAAGAACTCGCATGAGTGGTTCCAAGCACTCAACTTTTAGTTGCAAGGGCTCAGGACCAACATGTAGAGGGCCCGAAATTGAGTTCCTATAGGATCAACAGCCTTAGGTGAACCCTTTGTGACTCGATTACTCGCGAACGCCTCTTTTCACGCACTTACTGCAC
>NEWO01000388.1:327176-357567 GCA_003013225.1 Phalaenopsis aphrodite
ATATATTAATTTATATTAAACCTTTTTTCCCCTTTCCTCTTTAAACACTAAATCCCTAACGCACGCACCCGAGCTCTGCCTCCTTTCCCTCTCCCGTTCGCGTGCCTGGCCCTTTCCCTTTCTCGGTCTCGAGCCAATCGAGCTCCTCCTCCACGCGAGAGAAAGTTGACTTCTTATTTGTCTTTGCCCGACACTCTCTGCCCTCGGCCTTCCTTCCCGAAGCCGTGCCAGTCTCCCTGAACTATGGTTTTCCTTTTCTTTGTAATTTGACTCTGGGAGGCTTGCTTCCTGGTACACTAGAATGGCATTTTCTTCCCTTCTTCCCGATGCTTCCCTCGCTGCCACTACTCTCGCCGTTCGGTCTGAGAGGCTTCGGTGGCTTTGCCTTCCGTGAGCAGGGAGAGTGTCATTTTCTTTTGGCCCGATTCGAGTGTCGTGGGTCGAAGGTGTGATATCTTTTCTCTTCTCTTCTATTCTCTACATATAAGGATAGTTTCTTTTGATTTTGGGGTTGTTGAAAAAAAGTTTGCAAGAGTAGAAAATTTTGGCTGCGAGGAGATTGGAAAAGGAATTTCTGTGAGAACATTTCTTTGAGGTGAATTCTTGTGTTGCAGTGCTTTACTTTGGCATTATAGAGGTACTCTTCTTTCCCCCCTTTCTTCTCAGTGCCTCGTTGCCTTTCGATTTTCCCTCTGCCGAGCCTTGTGCATGGTTCTGGTGGATAGTACAGCATGCTAGTTCTCTTTATTTTCATATTTTTCGAAGCATTCACTCTAAAAGCATGTGAACGATAGAAGTATGAGCATGTTTCAGGAGTTCGCTTTGATTACTCGCTTAGAATGGTGGAAGTATAGCATGGCATAAATGTTCTCCTTCTCTCTACTTGCTTGAGATGAAACAGTGGCATAGTTCTATCATTGTGAATAGGAACCTTGGAATATGGTCTTGAAATAATTCTAGCTCTTCTTGCAAGCATGTTGGGATACGAATTATGAGGCTTTTCATTTCTTTTTTTTATTATTTAGCATGAGATATGGAAGAGGTTATTTGGCCTTTCATTCTTGTTCAGCTCGGCTTTGGCTTTGGTTTTTGTTGAGCTCAGTTTGGCTCTAGTTGGGGGTTGTGTTTGGCTTTGGTTCTTGTTGAGCTCGGTTTTGGCCGGTTTGGCTCTAGTTGGGGGTTGTGTTTGGCTTTGGTTCTTGTTGAGCTCGGCTTTGGTTTTGTTGCTTGTTGGGCTCGGTTTGGCTNGTTGGGGGTTGTGTTTGGCTTTGGTTCTTGTTGAGCTCGGCTTTGGTTTTGTTGCTTGTTGGGCTCGGTTTGGCTTTGGTTGAGGGCTGTGTTGGCTTTGTTTGGCCTCTGCTTGGCTTTGGTTGAGGGTTGTGTTTGGCTTTGGTTCTTGTTGAGCTCGGCTTTGGCTTTGGTTCTTGTTGAGCTCAGTTTGGCTCTAGTTGGGGGTTGTGTTTGGCCTTGGTTCTTGTTGAGCTCGGCTTTGGCTTTGTTTCTTGTTGAGCTCGGCTTTGGCTTTGTTTCTTGTTGAGCTCGGCTTTGGCCTTGTTGCATGTTGGGCTCGGTTTGGCTTTGGTTGAGGACTGTGTTGGCTTTGTTTGGCCTCTGCTGGGCTCGGTTTGGCTTTGGTTGAGGGCTGTGTTTGGCTTTGGTTCTTGTTGAGCTCGGCTTTGGCTTTGTTTCTTGTTGGGCTCGGTTTGGCTTTGGTTGGGGGCTGTGTTTGCTTTGTTTGGCCTCTGCTGGGCTCGGTTTAGCTTTGTTTGGCCTCTGCTGGGCTCGGTTTTGGCATCCCACCGGTGTCTTAGCTCAAATATACGTGCGGTGGATGAATTTATGTTGGTTCGGAAGAACTCTGCAGTTGTTCTTGTGTATGGCATGCATTGGTTCTATATTTTGATGTCTCAGGGGTGTGAAAATGTTTTCTACTATTTTGTCGTAGCCTGAACTCGAACCTTAGTTGTAGTTCAGCCTTGGCTTGGCTTGAGAGCTCGGTTTGTTTTGCCTTACCCTTACCCGAGAGGTGGTTTGGATGTGGTTTGCTGGCTTTGGTTCCTATTACTACCCGTGAGGCCCATTGGAGTTTCTTGAGCCTAACTCCCCCCCTCTTGTTGAGTTTAAATCACTTGCATGATTGCAGATGGATCGACGAATACTTTGAAAGATCGGTGATGTTTTGTACTCTCCTATGTATATCAAAACTTGTAGATAATTGATTTGGGTTTGTCACGACCGTGAGCCTCACTTGTTGTTCATTGGGTTTGCCTCAGCCGTGAGTTTCCTCCCCTTCTGTGCCTCGGGTTTGCCTTGGTCGTAAGTCCTACCTGTTGTTCATCTCTTTGTAGTGAGCCCAATCGTGAGCATTTATTTGATTTTGTGGGAAGTTTTTTTTTTTATGCTTGTTTGATACGTGAGGTTATGGATTAAGTTGTAAGTCAGAAAATTTTGATATCAACCTTGGGAGCTGGGGAGGATTTGCAAGCTTTATTCAGGAGAGCATTTGGTTGATTTGATTAATCCTACATTTTTGGAGTTTGGAAAATCAGCACAAAGGGATATTTTATGTTTGTTAGGAAAGACCTCGGGCCCTACTTTTCCAGGTTTTTTCGATAGGAGTTTTTGAGAACTGATCCAATCTCCTTTTCGGTGTTTTAGATGGATCAGTATCTCCTCTCTCACCCCATTTTTGTTCTTTTTTTTTCCTTGTTTCTTGGTTCGGTTTTCGATGCTTATGTCCGATGCATAAGTGTCCGCGTATAGCCTTTTGCTATACGTGAAACCATCAAGCAAGGTCGCAAGTAGTCGTTTTGGGGCGTACGGTGGTGATCATAAAGGCACACCGAAGATAGGCAGAAAGATATTCTATCCTATAACATTAAGATCCAGGTATTTGATGAACAATAGAATATGGTATCCTTCGTCGACATAAGTCTAGCGAGAGTTGGCTCGAACCTCCTCAGAAGATGGGCAGTCCCACGCCCGACAGTGTAATCGACTCGTGGACAACAAAAATTTCTAAAAAAAAAGAGATAAGTTTGATAAACCATTTTCAAACAAAAACATACTTTTCTACGAAACAAAATTGATAACTCTTCTTTGCATGTTTAAAATTTGTGTGTATGTCAAAAACATAAATTTTAAAATACGTTTTAAAGTTGGTTGTTCACTTGACGAATATCTGTTTAGGCTGAGAAATAGCCCCCTAAGTGAGGTTCAAGACACCCTTCTAGACAAGTGGCAGGTTCTATTCATTCGGGTGACCGAGTAGCCTTCGTGGACCCTCGAGAATAAATATACAGCTGAGCCTAGTCCCATACGAGTGCTTACGATCCCCCTCATCCGAATTTTCTTCTTGTTTTATCGAAGTTTTTGGGACAGGGCACTCGTGTTACTTTTCCTTTCTTTCGGGATTTTCCCAGGAGTTTTTGAGAATTTTCTTTTACTTGAGTCTTTTTCGTCGAGTTTCCCGAGTTTTTTTTCATTTTTTTTTCCTCAGATTTCCTAGATGACGTTTTCTTCCGAACTTTGCATTTTGAGACGCATTTAGGCTTGCTATACTTAAGAAACATCGGATTTCACGGGCATACAGGTTTGCTTTACATTTTACAGCATTTAATTTTTCTGTTTCTACCTGCTACCGTACTGTAAAGCATATTACACTTATCTTATTTCTACCTGCTACCGTACTGTAAAGCATGCTATACTTGTCATGTTCCTACCTGCTACTGTTCTTCATGTATAGTATGTTATATTGCTCATGTTTTTGTCTACTATTGTTCCACGTGCATTCTATTGTTTGTTCCTGCATCGCACACTTTATATTTTATAGCTTCAAGCATGCTTACTTTTTTTGCATAGGATGTTTAGAGGACTACAACCATAGGGCCGTTTGATTTGACACTATAACTGGACACCCTAGAAAACTCAAACTCGTCACGTCGAGGAGCTTGGAGCTAGCGCAGTGGGCAGCACGGTCATCTTCAACAGCAGAACATGTCTTCCCAGCAAAACTATGTATTTTCCTAGAATTTAAACAACAATCCATAGGATTTCGAGGTTGTTCGTCTAGCGCAACATGAATCCTCCACCTTTTTCTTTAGGCATTCGTACAGCTCTGTTGTACGATTTAAGCCCTAACTCGTTCTAGGTTCCGAGGTTGTCTTCCGATACGATGTAAACTCTCATATCTTCTAGACGATTTGTGTGATCATGTCACGCAAATATAAGTCATAATTAAATAAAATTGGCAAGATGAAACATTGTAATAATCTCTTTTCAAAACTGGAGCCAAATCATAGGATAATCTGGGAAGACACTGAGGTTCTCCTCAGGATCCGTGACTTCCTATAGTTTCTCTTCATTTGGATTCCTCAACATTGTTCCAGGTTCGAGCATCTCCCCTTTCACATCTTTTCGTCCGATTTCGTTGAAAAGTCCTATCCTTTTGACTTCTTTGAAGACATTATTCTCTAATTTTTATCGAGAGTTTCCTTAGGTGACTTCGGTCATTTAAGATATAATTAACTATAGGGGCTTGCCCTTATAGGAAGCTTTTCTGAACCCAGCCTAAAATAAACCTTATTTAATTCTTTGTATTAAATAGGGGAACTTGTCGGCAAATAAAACGGTTTCGCAGACCAAACGGATGTCATATCTTTCTTAGTTTATTTGATCGAGCCTCATCCTCAAGTCTTGTGTTTATCCCTCAGGATAGATACATGATTTGAGATAGGGTGCTTTTTCATTTGAACTGCGAAAAATATGAGGTAAGTTTGATTTCATATTTTTCTAAAAATTATATATATATATATATATATATATATATATATATATATATATATATATATATATATATATATATATATATACACACACACACGCGTAAATTAAATCGTCATTCCGAAGCGGGCGACGGGATTTCGATTCCGGCGACCGACAGCTTCTTACGGGCAACCCACAAACTTTAAACACCCTCTTTTTAGCTGCCGACGCCATCATCATTATCCTTATCCTTATCCAGACCACTCAGAGTCAGCATTACAAATCCTCATTTTTCATAGTTCTTGTTGATCATTGCATGATGCATTAAGCTATCTTTTTCTCACTCTTTTTGCTTTTCTAGCCATATCAATATTTATCTATGATTTTTCTTACAATATTTTCATTACTTTTATATATTCATCTTTTTAGCTCATTCTAATCATCTTCAAAAACACTCAAACTATGTAAGTTTATTTATCGTTATCTTAACTTCAATAGAAGTAACATCCTTAATCCCTCTAATATAATCATTTATCGCTCAACAATTCCTATTTTTACCACATTCACTATAACATTCTCATTTATGCCACATTTAACTTAATTATCAATAACTTCTTGATCATTTAACAAACAAATTGATACAAAATCAAATAAACTGCAATTTTTAAAATGTATGATACTTATATTCTAATATATTATGGGAAAGAGGGAAAAAAAATAGTAAACTGGGTGACTTATGACAATGCCCCATTTAAAATGGGGTTCTCACTTAATTTTGAGATTTTATAAATTATAAAAAGAAGGAAAACAACTCACTCGAGCATTTTAAATTTAACAAGGAAATTAATCTATCCGAGAAGAAAAATAAATTCAAAATAGAGCCAAAAAATAGTGGCCGCTCATGTATGGTTGAACAAATGAGTCCTTTAAATTATTTTTAAAATAATAGAATCGAAATTTGAAGAGACTATTATTATAATCTCTTCAAATTATTATTTTTTTTCATTTATTGATTCATTTAAGTATTGATAAAGAAAAGAATAAAATAGATTCTCCAAATTTGCATTTAAAAGTATAGATTTGTAATTTTATAAAGGGATTACATAAATACCACATAGTTCTTATGAATTTACATATCTACCACTCAAACTTTGATATTAACTTCTATAACAGTTTGGTATCCCAATCTCATCAAAATTTGTGAATGAAAAAGCATATTTCACTTAAAAAAATTAGTATTAGAGATATTTTTATGTGATATTAAAAATTTGGGTATTATATAATTATCAAAGTTCAGGTTTGGATATGTAAATACATAAGAATTGCATGGTATGTAAATTTCATTATTAAATATAAATTTATAAGGATATTTTATAATTATTTTTTATTTCAGATATTTTTTTAAGGATTACTCTTATTTTGTTAAGACGGAAATGTGGAAAAAAAATTTTATATATATATATATATATATATATATATATATATATATATATATATATATATATATATATATATATATATATATATATATATGCATTTTAATGACTTCTGCAATAATGAAATCATGGATTGTATGAAAATGAGATGAACGCCAAGATTCAGTAGGAGTTACATGTGTGATTGAATATTATTTCAGGGGATGGCTCATCAAAAATATATTTTATTAGCCCAGCATGGCAGCATCATAGGGTTTTTTCCTTGTTGCAGAATACAGTTAGGTACTTACCATCCTAAACATCCTAACCATCTTAACTTAAAAAGATATATCATCATCATCTATATAAAAATGTACATAATGCATATACCTACATGAAAACAGATATAATGAAAATTTTGCTGTGCTAACAAGAAAATCACTTCTAAATGATTCTAAGTATAAATAGAACTAACAACAATACATTAGCTAATATGAATACCTTAAACAATGATGCCAAATAATTTACCAAATAATTTAGGTGTTCATAAAAGAAAAACATATATTACCATGAAGCTGCAAAAATCTCGTCGATGCTTCTTTGATTTGTGTAAGGTTGTAGTGCTTGAGATTTGATTAGTAGAAATGAAATTTGTGCTTGAAGAGAGACCATGTCGGCTTTCTAGTTTAGATTTTTGCGTTAGTTCCGATGAACAAGAGTCAAGGTTTGGGTCACTTTTGCTTTTTACCTTCTTAAGTTTATCTTTCATAATATCCACAAATTTGTCCAATGTTGGGTTAACAATTACATCATGAGATTTTATGAGGCACACATTTTCAATACCAAGAACACTTTTTTTTCCTTTTAGAGGACCATCTTGCCATAACAACTCAAATTTGCATCGACATTCTCCCTCTTGCAAAGCATGTATCGAAGGATTTACCTGTATCACACCAGTTGAACATAGAAGTGACATTGAAAAAGTTGGGCTAACATTAATAAAAAAATATTCTAATGTGATAAATTTTATGCAAAAATAAAAAGCTGAAAAAAAAAAGAAGTAAAAACTTCATAAAGGGGAGGGGAAGAGGGAGAAGTGGGCAGTAGAAGAGTTGAAAAATATATAAGTTAGAGCAGAAATTCATGAGCCCTTAATCAACAAAAAAAAAAAAAAAAAAAAAAAAAACCAAATAAACAAAACAAAACAACCAAACTAGATGCAGCATTTTAAGCTCTCATCAAAATCTTTCATCAACACTTATCTTTGTGGATCAGGAAGGGGGGTTAAAGAAGCATCAAGAGACATTCACTTACAGCACCACTCAACACGGCTGGCTACATCAAACTGCAATAATCCAACCAAACCAAGACGGGAATTGGCTAAATTACACCATGATTGCAAATCACAAGAGAATATAAGCAAGTGAAAGTCAAATAGAAAAGAATGGTTAAAGAATAAACAAATGACATACATAACCAAAGAATAAAATATTGTTAGAGATTTGTTTTCTATTGTTTCTAATGTTATCCTAGATAGCAAGAAAGATCATTAGAGAGGAGAACTGGTTCGGAGTGGCCAGTAAGTGTTTCAAGAGCACAGACTTAGGCATATCAAATCACAGTGTCCAAACAGAAGATTTATCTCTTTCACTGAGCAGAGAACAGTGGAAGAAATAAACAACGACACGAGAGAGAATGAAGCCTTCAAATAAGAGTTAACTTTCAACTAACAAGAAAGAAACGTCAGTGATTCAAGCAAAAGCCCACGAGGAAAGTCCAACATGTCAGGGATGAGAAGCTATTGAACTATTTCTAGAAGATTATAAGGAGTGATTTGAGTATTAAATTCAGTTCAACAGTGCACCCATCAATAGATGGTCAGACCAAAGGGATGAACCACTATGTTAGAATTACCTTAGAATCCATGTGGGAAAGAATATCCTATAGTGGGATCCAAGTCCTTCTAGAGAAAAAGTAGGAGCCTCTACTGAGCGATTGCCACTGAAAGTGGTCCAACATCCATAGATTTCATTACATAATAAGTTACTTCAAACGAATTTGTTTATCAGAGACACCTAATCAAGTACAAGTGGAGGAAGTAAATTCAGATCTAATACCTAAAGAGTTACTTTATGAAAATCTATGTTCATATGCAGCTTTAGCTCAGGTTGTGCCAAAATAGAATGAAAACTTATTATATTTGGTTGTGCATTGAAATGACAAAGCCTACAGGACTGACTTACTAGGAGATTATGTCATTTACCTTCAACGTGATTGACCTGAAGCCATAATACGAGACAGAAGCTTTGACGTATCCCCCAATCCCAAGAGACTGACGTGAGTGTCTCCCACAATCGGAATAAGAAGCAACATCGGGGTCACGCGACCGCACAAAGCTGAATCGAGTGGCTCCGCTTTCGATTCTTTTACAATTTTCCGCACGTTTCATTTTATCTTTCCTTTTTTTCTAGTTATTTCCTACATATATATTGTATTAGAGATTGAAATCTCAATTTTGGTGTGCTTTCAGTCAACACACCCGTCAGAGTCTGTGGTTTCCCCTTCTAACACTGTATCCAAGGGCAAATGGTGTCCCAACTGTATCTCTTTCCGAGGTGGTGGCTATCCTCAACTTTCCCTTGTTTTGCATCCTTCCCTCCACTGTCATTATCGCCATACCTGTTGCAGCCCCCTAAAACAGCCCTCCTTCCACCTTGCCACCACCATCCACCTCGCACTCCTTCATTCTTATTTGCAGCCACGTTCCAGGAACCCCACTTCCTACTTCGCCTTGCTACCAACACCCACAATCATCTGTTATAAAAACATTATCCCTATATCAAATGATTCTCCTGTCACATGTACTCTTGAAAATGCCACTTAATTTTAACGGCCCGCCTATAACTTTGGAAGTTATGGACTCATCAATATAATCATTTCTAGATATAATAGCTGAATTTTTTTTAAACTTACCGTACCGAATAATTAGTTCAAAGTCACTAATATTGCATGATAATTATCAATTTCATACCAACTACAATTCCATATATTTAGTCTTCATTTTATCAATCACAAACCATTTATCTTCTATACATTTCATTTACTATAATTTTCCACTTACTTTAGGAGAGGCCTTATCTGCTAGTTATATACACTGATGAACCTTAAGAATAAGTAAAGGCTAATTCTTCATGTGATCCCATGTATGACAAATATTTGATCACACTTCAATTACTTTGAATGCCAACTAATTTTTCAACAAGCACAACTTTAATAACGTCATGTCATTGAAACTTTTCATAATGCACGCCAGATTAATTCTCATGGTGGTCAATCAAATGTCTCTTTTGTAACCTACTCTTTTTTTCATGAATTGGCTTAGCAAACATTTATCTCTGTAATAAATCTTTTTGCTTAATACAAAATTAATTCTTCATCAATTGTGTGATTTATTAAAATCCAATGTTCCTTGACCCTCTCAAAAACTTCGCTGACAAGAAAACATCTTCTGTAATATTGCACAGCTTGCCCCTGCATATACAAAAGGAAACCATTTTAATAATCATTTTTTAAGAGAGAACATGAAATATTTCAAACAAGCTATACTCACTCATCTCACCAAACAAATAAGAAGACTCTTAATCCCTAGTTTCTCTCAATATTTGAATAGAAGAAAGAAACTCTCTTGAGACTGTGATAACAATTCTCTTGTCCCAGCTGGTACCAACGGGTAAAGATGCTCTACTCCAAATAAATGGAAGTTGACCAAACAGGTATTCCTTTTTTTTTTTTGTCTCTATCTTAATTTACTATAATTAAATGAAATATGACACTCAATAGGACGCAACGGAGAAAAAGGATTCATGAGCCAACCCCACTTAGTGGGATAAAGGCTTGTTGTTCAATTAAAGCAAAACTGGGCAGCATTTTGGTCGAGTTCACAAGATACTCTGTTGGCCTAAACTTTAGATTAAAAGAGAAGAAAGGTTTTGTTAATGTTGGATTTCAAGATGAAGGATAGAGATGAAGGAATGGGCAGCATTGGGTCGACTGTCACGATGTTATTTTGGTTGAAGGATGGAGTTCATTTTAAAACGTGGCTTTCGCTTATGCTTTGGCAACCGCAACCTCTCAGTCAATTAGGTTATAGCCTATAACTTGGTAACTGAATAACACAGCTCACTTAGAGTTATGTCTAGGCTCCTACCTCGACTGCCACAACCTTTCCTAGGACCAAATGGAGAATAATCTACCTAGGTTCATGGCAATGGCCACGGCGACCACAACTTTACACGGGATTGTATAAAATAACATGTTTTGGTTTACGGCGTCGACTTATACTTCGACAACCAAAGCTTCTCATGGGACTGAATAAAAGATTCAAATTAGGAATGTGACCAGAGCTTTTATTTTTGAGATCACAGCATCAGCCGAAACTGAATGAAGGATTCTTTTAAGGGTCTTGACCTAACCGACCATAGCCAAGCTTGGGACTAAGGAAGAGACCCACCTTGGGGTTGTGTCCTAGGCTTTGTTCAGAAACAACAGCCTCGCTTAGAACTAAATGAAGGATTCTCATTGGCATTGTGGTCTTGGTTTCTATCTCTGTAACCACAACCTTGCATGGGATTGAATACACTCCACGTTAGGGAATGGCTAAGGATTATGCCTCAAAGACTACAGTTCACCAAGGCTTTGAAGATCTTCTTTGAGATTATCCTTTTCGGCATTTGTCAAAATTATAGAGTGAAAATTCACAGGAGTCTTGCAGCTGAATGAGGCAGTCCACTTGGGGTTGTCTTAGGATCTAACTCGAAAACCACAACCTCACTCAAAATAAATTAAGGCCCCATTTGGGGAGGCTTATTGGGAGCGGCAGCGTTTTGAAAACGCCGCCTCCCTGTTTGTTAATTGTGTTCGCACCGGCGTTAGCCTCCCGCACTGCTTCTGCGTTGGTTAATTCATTTATGTCGTTCGACGCTGTCTGAGCCCCGCGTTCTGCGTTAACCATCCACGTTGCCCTAGAAATTCCGGAGGTGCCCTCAATCTCCCTTGTCTCCTCCTTCACTGGTTTCTTTTCTAGTTCGTCTCCCTAGAGGAGATCGAACCTTCTTCCTTTCCAAATTTTCTTTCCTGATCATCAGGTAACCTTTCGATTACCATGGATGTGAGCCTTAGAATGCTTTCTTTACTCTGATCTTCTTTCTGAGCAGTGTTGATGCAGGAAATGAAATTTTTTATTTTTTTCGGGAGAAATATGATGATATTAAGGGTTTTTAGGTATTGCCCAGTTTAGATCTATGGCATGAGTTGTTTTGGAAATCCTGTGGCTTCTGGTATTTTCTCTGGTTTTTAGGTTTTATGTCTGTTGAGAAATGTTTCATTTTCTATGCCCCGATATTTTGGCATTTTAACTGGTTGTTGGATTTGGGTTGCTAGCTGCGATCCTGGAAACCTTCCTTTTCGCTGATCCTTTTTTTGAGATATGTAGATACAAAAACCGTTTTTTTTTTTTTACTTTTTGTCTGAAATATGAGTCCATGATAGTTTTTATGCTATAGGCCAATTGAGATATGCGGCATTCGTTGTTTGATTGGAGGTATTGGCTCTGGTTTTGGGCATCTGTTTTATAGCATGATATTGTGGCATTTTTTTTGTTTTAGCTCTGTTTGTTTGATGGGAGGTATCAGCTACGGTTCTATTGATGAAGTTATATAATTGTTTAGCTGTTGTTTGTGTGGTGTAAAATTTGCAGAAACTTCTTTTATGCACTAATTTGAAATAACCAATTGTTGACTTGGTTATACAATGAAGATTATGGCTTGGTTCATGAAAATGCATTACGAAATAGTAACTAGGAAACAGACCAACAACGTATTTTAATAAGGAATGGTGACAAAACATTGCTAAGAGATTCAAAGAATTGACTGGCAGGGATTACGACCGGCTAAAATTTAAAAACAAATGGGACCAATTGAAGAAGGAATGGAAAATATGGAAGGAGTTGAAACGTGGATCTACTAGTCTGGGTTAGGATCCGATTAGAAGGACAATTGATGCTCCACTGAATGGTGGGCTGAAAAATTAAAGGTAATTTTCTAACTAATCCATGAATTGTTAGCTTCGCAAATTGTTTTCTCTAATTATAATTTCCTAACTATTCCCTCTAAATACTATATCACAGGAGGTACCGGCAGCGAGAAGCATAAACAGTGCGGAATTGAGCCGGAATTTGAAGAAAAACTGAACGTAATGTTTAAATGGGTTGTCGCAACTGGAAAGTTTTCATTCAACCCTACTAAAAGTGGTTTTACAGAGATACCAGATAAAATCACACCTAAGCCATTGAGACCCGATGAAGAAGTGTCTAGCATTAACTAGAGGGATATGAGAGAGTCCAGTACAATTTTAAAGAGGCCAAGGATTGCTAAGAAAAATGAAGAGAATGAACATTTTGTAAACATCTCCTTCGATCGTTTAATTGAAGCTTTTGAAGCTCCACCAATCTCTGATTCTAACATATTAGACTGTCTCAGGCTTTTGGGTTCTATTCCTGAACTTGAGGCCGACAGGCGATTTCACGCACAGTGTGAAAAAAAATGAGAAGACAAAACGAAAAAAAAAATACACAGAGAGAGAGACTCAAAAGCACCTCGAAAATATGCGAGAGTTGGGCGAGAAAAAAGATATTTTGAGACACAGTATATATATATGTGGAAAGAAAAAAAAATTCCAACTAAGGCCTTTTTTTTTAATGTTTGGAACTTCTAATCATGTAATTTTATTTTTAATATGTTTGGACTTTCTACATATGTAGTCTTTTATTTTTAAATGTACATGTTAGTGGTTGAAGCTTTATTTATAAGTTGCGTATTATATGTTCTAAACTTCAACAATTTATATTTGAAGTTTAATTGATTGGTAGTGTTGTAAGCATATCTTACTATGCACTCATTATATTTACATCTTATATCATTTAGGATGGATCCGCAGCGTGAGCGTCGTAAGAGAATGACATTTGCTACAACCATTACAATATTGTTGTTGATTATTACCGGAATAGCACTGCTCGCATTCCCCGCATGACTTTCAGTTTTATTGGAGATAAATGGGTTGGTGAAATGTTTTATGACCATCCAATAAGGTTCAGAAATATTTTCAGAATGACAACACCTATTTTTATGAATCTTCTACACGAGTTATGTCTAAATTACGGCCTCCAAGGTTCTTCTAGAACGACGTGTAGAGAGGTGTTGGCTATAACACTGTACATTGTGTCACATAATGAATCAATTAGAGAAGCTATGGAAATATTTCAGCATTCATCTGAAACAATTAGTCGTTACTTTTCTAAAAGCATACAGGCCCTTGTTAGCTTAGCAGCTGAAATAATCAAACCAGGGGATCCATCATTTGCTACCACTCTAGAATAAATTACCAACGATCCTCGATACATGTCATATTTCAAGGTAACTATGAGTGGTTTTATTTTATTACATACCATACTTTCATAATATTATTACTCTCTAACGAACAATTAAACAGAACTGTATTGGTGCAATTGACGGTACCCACGTTGATGCACAACTACCCAACCACGAGAAGGTTGCATACATCGATCGGAGTGGTTCAACAACTTAGAATGACATGATTGTATGCGACTTCAACATGTATTTTACTTTTGTAGTGACGAACTGGGAAGGGAGTGCACATGGCAGTCGGATTTTCTCATTTGCCACTAGGAATAGATTGCACTGTTCCCTCACCCCCCATCAGGTTAGTTTTGCTTTGCAATTTGTATAGCTGAGCAGGTAATATTTTTAATTAGCAGTGTTTTTCGTACGAGGAAAATATTATCTGGTTGATGTCAGATATCCTATGCAAAGGGGATACCTGAAGTCCTATCCTGACACAATATATCATCTTCCTAATTTCGAGATAGCAAGTGGCACTGTTCGTGACATAAAGAAAATGTTTCATAAATGTCACTCATCTTTACGCGAGGTAATTGAAAGAACATTTGGGGTTTGGAAGAAGAAATNAATGTTTGGAACTTCTAATCATGTAATTTTATTTTTAATATGTTTGGACTTTCTACATATGAGCTTTATTTATAAGTTGTGTATTATATATTCTAAACTTCAACAATTTATATTTGAAGTTTAATTGATTGGTAGTGTTGTAAGCATATATTACTATGCACTCATTATGTTTACATCTTATATCATTTAGGATAGATCCGCAGCGTGAGCGTCGTAAGAGAATGACATTTGCTACAACCATTACAATATTGTTGTTGATTATTACCAGAATAGCACTGTTCGCATTCCCCGCATGACAATTAGCTTTATTGGAGATAAATGAGTTGATGAAATACTTTCTGACCATCCAATAAGGTTCAGAAATATTTTCAGAATGACAACACCTATTTTTATGAATCTTCTGCACGAGTTATGCCTAAATCACGGCCTCCAGGGTTCTTCTAGAACGACGTGTAGAGAGGTGTTGGCTATAACACTGTACATTGTGTCACAGAATGAATCAATTAGAGGAGCTATGAAAATATTTCAGCATTCATCTGAAACAATTAGTCGTTACTTTTCTAAAGGCATACAGGCTCTTGTTAGCTTAGCAACTGAGATAATTAAACCAGAGGATCCATCATTTGCTACCACTCTAGAACAAATTACCAACGATCCTCGATACATATCATATTTCAAGGTAACTATGAGTGGTTTTATTTTATTACATACCATACTTTCATAATATTATTACTCTCTAACGAACAATTAAACAAAACTGTATTTGTGCAATTGACGGTACCCACGTTGATGCACAACTACCCAACCACGAGAAAGTTGCATACATCGGTCGGAGTGGTTCAACAACTCAGAATGTCATGATTGTATGCGACTTCAACATGTGTTTTACTTTTGTAGTGGCGGACTGGAAAGGGAGTGCACATGGCAGTCGGATTTTCTCATTTGCCACTAGGAATAGATCGCAGTGTTCCCTCACCCCCCATCAGGTTAGTTTTGCTTTGCAATTTGTATATCTGAGCAGGTAATATTTTTAATTAGCAGTATTTTTCGTACTAGGAAAATATTATTTGGTTGATGTCAGATATCCTATGCAAAGGGGATACCTGAAGTCCTATCCTGACACAAGATATCATCTTCCTAATTTCGAGATAGCAAGTGGCACTGTCCGTGACAGAAAGAAAATGTTTCATAAATGTCACTCATCTTTACGCGAGGTAATTGAAAGAACATTTGGGGTTTGGAAGAAGAAATGGGTCATCCTACGTGATATGTCGTCGTAACCTTTCCAAAAGCAGGTGCATATTGTGGTTGCAACAATGGCACTACATAACTTCATTCAAAGACATTCCTCACGATCAGATACAGACTTCAGTATGGCTGACAATGATGAACTGAATGTCTTTGAGCAAACTCCAGGAATTGTGGGTGGACATTCATTACCTAAGGATGATATAGACTCTAATGAATTTGGAGATCATGATCGTGAAGATTTGGCTGATATGATTGCTTTAAGGGAGTTCATCACAGATGCTATCTATGGCTGCTGATCTACCAAGTTTGTTTATATAAGATTATAGGTTTATATTCATATTCTTTTAATTTTGATTTTTTTTTAAAATATCTTGAGCTGACATTTGGTTCTTTTGTTTTTTTCGCAATTATACCAACATGACTTCTAGGATATCAGTTACAGACCGATATTTTGTGTTATTGTGGATTGTCGTCTTCATTGCTCACGTCGCGCCAGTCTCATAGCTTTGGGAGGCAGTTCTACGGTTGTGTTAAGGGTGTTTCAGCTCGTTGCGGTTTCTTTCGGTGTGTTGACAGTCCCACATATTACACTGCCAGAAGTAATGGGAATCCGATGTTTTCCCGGGTTAATAGTGCAGTGAAGACAGGCGTAGCCGGAATTTTAAATTAAATATTTTAATATTTATCATTGTAGTTGTACTAGTCTTTGTCCTTTTTTCATGTTTTTTGGTACTCACGAGAGTGTGAGAACTGTATGTCATCTTTTGACACTGATCTGTAATGATTGTATGCTTCTGTATTATATGTTTCTGTACTAACAATAAGTTATTCTAAATAAGCTGCCCAAAACAGTTTTATCAGACGGGCAGGAATGTCATTTAACCACCAAAAAATTAATATGAATAAATTGCCCCAAACAACAAGCCAGATTATTTTTATAATCTGCAGATTATCAGATTATCAAAATAATCTGCTTATAAACAGATTATAAATAATCAACAGCTGCGTCAAACAGACCCCAAGTTTCCTTAAGAATGTGATCTCGATTTCTATCTTTGTGACTACAAACTTGTTTGGTATCGAATGGAGTCCACATTAGCGAATGGTTTACAATCATGCCTTAACGACCACAATATCACTAGAGGCTATGAAGAACTCCCTTATGATTATCATCAAGCCGCCTCACTCCGGGAACTGAATGAAGCAGCACATCTAGGGTTATGTCCTAGGTTCTGCCTCATAAACCACAAGTTCCAGTAGAACTAAACTAAGGAGTCTCATTGGGATTGTGGTCTAGTTTTCTATCTGTATGACCACAAAATTGCCTGGGATTGAATGACTCCACTTAAGAAAATGTCTAAGGTTTAGCCTCAAAGATCATAATATCACTTGAGCCTTTGAATAACTACCCTAATATTATCCTTTTAGGCATTTCTGAAAATGATAAAAGTTAAAAACTCACCGGAAAGAGCCAAAGTTGCTTGTCCCCCAATCCTTGTTGGAAGCTAGAAAAATTTTTAAAATTCATTTCTTTCTTTTCTCCATAAAATATATAGTCTTCAATGTTTTCTTGACAATAATATATAAACCAAGCTAAAAGTCCACAAAAACATAAAGTACAAGATATAAATAATTCCCACATAAAAATATCTAAATAAAAAATTAAGGAATAGGAAAAAGATCAAAAAAGAAAGAAAAGAAAAGGCTAAATTGGAAGTTGTTAATCCTCGCTCCCGGTTGAACTCGCGTACTACGGCTCCTCACAACCCCTCATTTTACAGCCTCTGCGATTCCTCGACAGCGAAACAGATGCTCTGCATTATTCTCCCTGGCTAAGAGAAGCTTAATCTCCTTCTTTTGAAGATTCTAGATCTCACTGCCAAAAGTTCTTCCACACAATGCACCTAAGGAAATTTTCAATGTTATGGTTCACCCATAGTGTCTGGTCATCTATTAAATTGAACTGAAATTTAGCGCCCTGCTTGCTACATAGGGGCCAAGAAGATTATTCAAAAACTCCTCATTTTTATATGAGGTGATGACATGCTAGATGACTCAATAATGAAAACTGAGAGGGTAAGCTAAAAAATAGAAAATCCTAAAACACCTCTCGTGAGGATCACATTGTCTTAGATGTCGTCTCTTTCATGGCACTATCTTTTAGCCTCATCAGTTGTGGCTAGAGGAAATCCACTACAAAATTTCTTCCCACGTCAATCCTAGACAACTATAAAACATATAAGTCATTCCAAAATCTATCATGATGATAAGTAGCCATCCTTTCGTGGCACAATCAGAGATGGGGTTGCATCTGGGCTAGTACTCTCATGAATAAAGCCTCTAACCATCAAGTGTGCAACCTGCTTCTCTCACTTCTTATACTCGACAAGCTGTATCTAATAAATAAGTTTGTATGAAGAAATTGACTCCAAAACAAAATACATGACAGGTCATACCACACTCAAGAATAACCACTCAAAAGATAAACGATCAGTCATGATATCTGACAAACCTTTAACAGAAGCTACTCATTTTCAGGTATTGGCTCCTCGAAAACATATCTTCTAGGACAATCAATGTTAATATTGTTGTTAGCTCTCAATTGGGTTCAATTTGAATCAATAGTATTTCTTCCTCAGTGGCTAAAGATTGAGACTCCTCTCTAACATCATTATCCTCACTTGTGACACTCAATTTGATACAATATGCCCAAAACCTTGGCACTTAACGCATTATATGGCTATAACAGATTTGGGAGTGCTAGTTGGCACCATCTTTTTTCCACTCTACATAGGTTCCTCCTCTAGTTGGGTTGCCTTGGTGCTCTACTAGGTGTACTCCTGATCCTTGATTAGATGGTTGAACTCTATCGGAAGGGTGGTGTAGACCTGATACTGGTGCGTTGTATCTCCACCTTCATGGCTAGGATTTGAACATTTTGTAATGTCTAATAAGGCTCAATTGTACCACATTGTAAATGGACGATCTTAATTCCCTCAGAAGATATCAAGCAGTGGTGTTCTCAGACTCCACTAGCCCACACTTCAATATTAGATGTTGAACTCAGTTGTGTACTCATTTATGGAGAGATTTTACTAATTTAACAGGTGAAGCTTCAAGAACATGTCATGTTTGTAATGTGCAGGCAGGTACTAGCACTGCATCTCTTATTTTAGATTAGAACAAATAGAAATTTTACTTTTACCTCCCCGTTGTCGAAAAGGCTTCTAGTACTCCCACCATAAAGAAGCATTCTTCCTTAACTTAGTAGTGACTAGCTTGACCGTTTTATCAGGTGGAATATCCTTATACACAAAGACCTGTTTTACTATCTGAAGTCACTAATAAACTCGTTCGAATTCATGGGACCATCAAAATCTCATAAAACACATTTACTCGAAAATCTAAACTTCTCTTTTGATATTTTATGTCAAAATTATCGGAGTATTGGTTCTTCTACAGTCTTCATTGGAAACTATCTAATGAAAGGGATTCAATTCCTTCATTCGATTTGGCGAGTAACCATTATGACTGATTGACTTCACTGGATTGCCTCCTCTCGAATGCAACAAGCATCTGCTGCAGCTGGAAGATTTCTCATCACATATCCTCCATAATAATCTCATTGACACCACTCTGCAAATTTTTCCTTAGCGGAATTGCGTCCTTCCCTCTCAATCAAGTTTCCAATGGATGCAAAACTGTAAATCAAGATTGGTCAAGAGCTGAAGTTTGGGTGGTAGGTGTCGGTGTGAAA
The DNA here is from genome assembly GCA_003013225.1 of Phalaenopsis aphrodite. Classification (NCBI taxonomy): domain Eukaryota; kingdom Viridiplantae; phylum Streptophyta; class Magnoliopsida; order Asparagales; family Orchidaceae; genus Phalaenopsis; species Phalaenopsis aphrodite. The sequence continues at coordinate 346,406 of NEWO01000388.1, forward strand.
TTTTGATGGAGGTGTAAAAATTGGATTTTGAAAATAGAGTTAGGGCTAGAAATTGCAATAGGAATGATTTAGATACAGTGGGAATTTTTTTTTTGGATTTTTGGATTGCGATAGCAAGACAAAACCATAAGAAATTTAGGACTTGTCGGGCTCTGATACCATATGACATTGTTGTAGAGTTCCTAGACGGAGTGATGAAGAACAAAAGAAGTTGGAAATTTTGTAAGATTGATTACGGGAGGAGTGGGGGAGATTGGAGAGCGGCTAGGACAGCGAATTAGAAGCAGAAAAAGAGCGATTTTCGGTTGTAAACAGTAGGTAGCGGCGTTGGGAAGGCTGAAGGGAGCGCAATATGAGGTACTAGAGCAGGTGGGGTGAGTTCAACGGCTCCCCGGACTAAAAAAAACAGCAAAACGATGAATCAACAAGGTATAGATGGATGGATAGCAGAACGGAAAATGGTGGGTTTCCTGCTGAAAGTTAAATGACGAAGAAGGCATTCGAACGTCCAAGAGAGATCACCACCTCAATCATGTCATTGCTACAGACACACCGCCTGAAAGAAAATCAAAGGACACAACCCCCAAATAGATAAAACCAGGAGAAACATCTCCAAAATATATAAACCAAGCCAAAAATCCCAAAAATATAAAATACAAGATATGAATGATTCCCTCAAATAAAAACCTAATTAGAAAATTGAGAAAAAAAAAAAAACAAAAAAGAAAAAAAAAAAAAAGCCTAAATTGGAAGTCGGTGTTCATGGCTCCCGTTTGAACCCACGACCTAAGGTTCCTAGCGATCCCGCATTCCGCGGCCTCTGCGATTCCGTGGGCGCAGAACAAATGTTCCACATCAATCATGTATGTGCACCTAGTCATGTCAGAGTCAAAGATATGGCCCTACACAGAGAAAAAGAGTTTGGCTAGGGTCTACAGGTTATATAGAGATGACAAGATTTGACTACAATCTACATGAAAACTTAAATCAAACTGAAGTCAGAAGCAGATCTCTTGGTAGTCTTGATGTTTCCGAATAGAAATGGAATTGCTTTATTTAATTGTAAGTAGAGGTGCAAGAGATGAGCTTGCTGAGAGGGCATCAAAATTCTATAAATAAGTGCACACAATGATATGTGTTAATAAGCGATAAGCAAAACTGCATAAAGAAATGCAAGCAAAGATCACTGTTGAAGAGCAGCCGTCAAAGTTGCATATAAAGATGCAAGTGATGATGTTAGCTAGGGAACAATAATCAATCTACATAACATGACAATGTTTTTTGGGTAGCAGGAATCAAAGTGGCATGCATGAATATGGGTGGAGAATTCATGTCTTTAATCTCCCTTGGAAGTTAATAATATAATAAGCCAGAGAAAAAACCATTATTAATAACTTACAGTTGGTGTAGATTGGCACTTTACCAACATCATTAACCCCAAAAGACAAAATTGGATTCACCCTCTAGAATGCAAATCTCCCTAGTTGGTCCCACCTTTTAATTGGTATTACACTTAGGGCTGTCAATTTGGCCCGTTGTTCGCGAACAGCTCGTGTTCGGCTCGTTAAGTAGCCGCGTTCGGCTCGTTAAGTAGCCGCGTTCGGCTCGTTCGTTAAGCCTAACGAGCCAAATACAAACAAATTTTTAAGCTCGAAACGTAAACGAGTCGAACAGGAACAAAAGTTTGTTCGCTTGTGTTCGGCTCGAATTGGCTCGAAAACAAATAAATATATATATACATAATAAATATTCATAAAATTAAATATTATAAATTAAATTAATTTTTTTTTTCTAAAAAAATAAATTATCACATTTTATTAAATCAAATCCTATAAATTATAATATATAATAATTTATTACTAATAATATTTCAATATTAGTTATATAAATATTATGTATTTATATAACAGAGTAATAAAAATTAAATAATTTAAATAATTTAAAATATATATACTACCTAACCAAAAAACCATAATCGGCCTCCCCATTCGGTTTCGAAACTTCTCGCCTTCGTTCGGCGTCCTCTCCCTCTCCCTCTCCCTCTTGCGACTCTACTCCTCGGTCGCGACAACTTAAGGCTTGTCGTCTATGTTCTTCATCTAATCCCTACTTCTCCTTCTCGGCCCTGTTGGCTCAATTGATTGGTATTCTTGCTTGTTTGCTCGATAGTCTTACACGGCTGCTTGTTTGGAGACCTAGGTGTTATTTTTGAATATCTTTTCAGTAATATTTCATATTTATCTTCAGGTATGCCTCTTGTCTTACACTTTCTTAAATTTCTTTTAGATTTATTTAGATTTTTTTAGTGATCTTAGGGCTTGTAGAAGATTTATTTAGATTTAGTGATTTTTTCGTTATAATGTTAGATTTATTTAGATTTTCATTATAAAGTGAGGCTTTTGGATTAAGTGAGGTCAACACATTTAGATTTATGTGTATGTAAATCTGATTAAGTGGTTTTTTCATTATAATGTTTAGATTTATTTTGATTTTCGTTATAAAGTGAGTTCAACATAATATTTATTCTTCTAAAATATTCTTGCATTGTTGCTAGATTTAATTATTTAGAGTTTGAACTTATTAAATGGGAGTGCTTTGATGAAATATATACCATTGAAGTTTCTGTTTTGCAGTAGATAATAATACATGATTTGTGTAGTTGTACTTCCCTTAGAAAGAGTAACTTATGATTCGTGTAGTCCGGTTTTGGCTTTTGCTTTGCCCTATCAACGGACTTGGCTTGGTACTAGCACAACACAAAAAAGAAGAAGCCCAATTAGATGTGGCTCGTTCAATGATATACTCGATTAAATCTTAAAAAAATGAAACTATTGACTATAGTAAAAGAAAGAAATTAACTCTATTTTTTGTAAAGCATAGTAATTTTTTTATATGCATTTTGGAGACTTAAAACTGTCTATAGACTACAGCAGAACGGAGATTGAGTAATCTATTCATAGGCACATTGGACAAGGAAAAATTTAGGTACTCTCTACTCTCTGGGGCTATATGCTATTGTTATTTGCTAAAATTTTTTTGGCAGGTGTCTTTTTAAATGTGGAAAGGTGTTCAAGAAATACCTTCATTCTATAGGTGTAATACAACAATACAAGTTATCTTTGAAAAAGTTAGTAAAAGTGGTATGTTTGGTATGTTTTAAAGATTTAACCTAGTTTTTTTGCATTGCAATGTCATATAAGCTTTCAATTTTTCTGATGTATATGATTGATCATGCATTAGGTTGGCACTTGGCAGGCTAAAGATTCTTTGTGAGAGCTTCTTAAAACTTAAGGTGGTCAAGTTGAGACTCTTTCCTCAAGAGAAGGTATACTTTTTTGTTTAGCATTTAGTTCAAATTTTGGTTGGTTAAGTTTTATTAGTTTTGCGATGGGCAATAAGAAAAACACGAGCCACACAGGGAATATGAGTTTTTGATTTCATTTACAGTGCAAATATATCTGAACTTGATCTTTCACAATTTGAATCATCCAGCAATAAGTTGCTAGATATACCAGAAGCTCATAATACCAACGAAAATGTCTATTACTTTGCAAGGTACAGAGCCAGAAGAAGTTCCTCATATTGTCATAGATAATAACATTGAAGAAGTCGCTACTAAAAAGGGTAGGAAGAGAAAGTCTAAAGTGTGGGAGTATTTTGTGGAGGCTACATTTCCAAATAAGGGGGTTCCAACTTCTTTTTGGCAATGCAAATGTTGTCGATCAAAATTTCAAAAATCTAAAACAGTAACTACTTCTCAACTTTTACGTCATGTTAGAGAATTTGTACAAATCAAAGTTAAAAGCAAAGCAAAGGATGATATTTCTGAAAAAAAACAAAAAATGTTAAATTTTATGTCACTTGATCTTGGTGCAGACATTGAGATCCCAGTATTTCATGATCAAAAAAGTTACAATCAACATAAAGTTAGAGAGATCATTTCCAAAATGATTATAGTGCATGAGTATCCGTTTAATATTGTTGAGCATACATGATTTAATACTTTATTGAAATACTTGAACCCTAATTATGAGAAAGTTTCGAGGAATAAAAAATGATTGCATGAAGATTTTTTAGTTTGAGAATGAGAAGTTAAAAAAATAATTTAGGAATATTCACAGGTTTTCATTAACATCTGATTGTTGGACATCAAATCAAACAATCGAATATATGTGTCTAATTGCTCACTATATTGATCAATCTTGGAAGATTCAAAAACGAATAGGATCCACCTCATGCCAATATATTTATTTGTAATGTTATTTCTCATTGTTTGTTAGATTGGAAGATACAATATGAAGTATCTACTATCACTCTAGACAATGTTAGTAATAATGATGTTGATGTTAGCTTGCTTCATTCAAATTTTAACGCAAGAGGGAAACTTAATTTTAAGGGGCATTTTTTCATGTTCGTTGTTGTGCGCATATTTTAAATATCATAATGCAAGTTGGCTTAAAAGAAATTCAAGACATCATTTATAATATCAGAGATGCTATAAAATATATAAAGAAGTCGCCGACAAAGTTGCATAAGTACTTTGACATAGCCAAACAAATAGGGATATCAACAACAAAGGGTTTGTGCATTGATGTTCCAACAAGATGGAACTCAACATTCTTGATGCTTCAGTCTGCTCTTATTTTCGTAATGTGTTTACTCACTTTGCTGATCGAGATAATAATTTCAGTTGGTTGCCTTCAGATTCAGATTGGGATAGATATGATAAAATCAGAAAATTTCTTATTGTCTTTAATAATGTGACAAAAATGATTTCAGATTCTTCCTACCCCACTTCAAATATTTTATTTATCTGTTGTGATGCATATAAAGAAATTCTTGCTAGAGGGGTCCTCTTTTTTTAATGAGTTTAATAGAAACATGATTTTTGCAATGAGAGGTAAATTTGATAAATATTTAGGTGAATGTAATCTTTTAATGTCTATAGCAATTGTTTCAAACCCTCGCTTGAAAATTAAGTTTATACAGTTTAGTTTTGCAAGTATGTAAACATCTGTTGAATCAGACTCCAAAATTCAACAAGTTGAAAATGTTTTGTGAGAAATTTACAAAACTTATGCAAGTGATATTGCAAGTTCCAGTTCTACGAGTGGCAATGTTTCATCAAAGTTGTCCAGTGATTCCGTTATTCTAGAAAGTTTTGATTGTCTGCTCGCATTTATTGATTTTGTTGTTTCATCTGTTTCTATTCAACCATCAAAATCAGATCTACAAGTCTATTTAGATGAGGTTCTTTATTTGCCCAATAAAAATGAGAATTCTTGAGTGGTGGAAATTAAACACTCTCAAGTATCTTTGCTTGTCCAAAATGGCTAGAGATATACTATCAATTCCAATAACAGTTGCTTTATAATCAACATTTAGTACCGGTGAAAGAGTTCTTGGTGATTATAGAAATTCGCTCTCGGCAAATACGGTGAATGCATTAATATGTTCTTCTAGCTGGATTAGATCTTCCACAAATAGTTTTAATACTCCTTTGGTAAATTCTCTCAACCTAATTAGATTTTTAGCTTTTGTTAACATTTTCATTTTATGTTCTTATCACTTATTTTTTTATATATTTTTTGTTTCAGCAAGAATTAATGGAAGAGGAACAACTTCAGGTGACTTGACCCGAGTAGATTGATGGTAATTTCTCTCAACATTTTCATTTTATGCTCTTCTAGCTGGACATATCTTTTGTTTCTGATTGCTTCCATTTATGTAGACAATATGTTGTTTGTTTGTTCTATCCTTTCGGAGGACTGCATCTATCAATTTTTGGATTTTATGTAAATCTATCGTTCTGTCCAACTATTTATTACTACGCAGGGCTTTTGTTACTCAATTTCTAGTTTCTATTTCCAGGAATCTTATAGCTGTTTTTAAATGCCTACTGCATGTCTACTACATCTTCTTTAGGGGAGTAATGGTTTTAATTATTGTCAACTTATTTTAATTGAAGTGTTCTTGTGTTATGTAATTTTCTTGTTATTTTAATTTTTTAGTTTTCTACAAATTTTACCTGCTTTTTTTGTATTATTAATCACAAATGTTACTCTTATCATAATTCAGTGTAAGAAGAAGAGAATAAAGAGGAATTTTTTTTTGTAAATCTTTCTTTAATAATTTTTTTGCATAATATCATTTGCTGAAAAATGTCAATTTCATTATTTATTTCTCATTGCAGGCAAGTAGGAGACCAGACATTTTCTGCTGAATGCTAAGCTCCGGAGATTTCCATAGGCAATTCATAGGCATATAATAAAATTCTGTAGATTCAAAACTATTATTTTGGTAGTTAAAAAGATATTTGCTGCAAAAATGCCTTTTATTCTGTACTTAATAATAAATTTCACTGAGCACAACAGCTTTATTACATTGCTTCTATTGTTTGTTTTGTTTCTCATTTCCTTTTAAAATGCTGATTTTGCCTAAATGTGCATGTTTGTGGGATCATTTTTGGGAAGATTTACATGCATACCGCTCAATTTTTATGTATTTACGTATCAAACCTAAATCTACTACTTATTTTTCTACGTATTATTTGGACTTGGATATCTGTGTAACTTGCTAATTTTTATTTTCTTTGTTAAAAATTTCCTTTTGTTGACTAGCGTGCATCAATGCTTCAATTATGGGTCTTTTTGTTTGTTTGTTTGCTAAATTTGGTTTGTTTAGGGTTTAGGGTAATTATTTTTCATATGTATATGAGTTTGTGGCTTTGCTATGGTTCAATGCCTGTAATGGCACACTTTGTTGTTGAATGGGAGTCTGGCAAGGAGGCCTGCACAATGCATGTTTCTCCAGATCATACAATGCATGTTTCTCCAGACCATATGCATTGCCAAAAAGAATATAGAATGGTGTGATTGCAAGCTTTCAGTCCTTAAGGTTAGATTTTTATTCTTTGAGTTATGTCGAACTGTTAGTGATGTTTCTTATATACCGGCATTTTTCACAAATAAGGGTTGTTTTTAATTTTTTTTTAATCAGTTGTGGTTGTGAGAATGTTATTGGAACTTACCCAGTTTCAGTTCAGGTGAGAATTTTATTGGTTTATCAAAGAAAGATGCTGATCGCTTGTTTTCTTTACTTGTTGATCAGGTGAGCCATATATTGTTGCTTCATTTTTTTTTATTTTCAGCAAATATATATGTTTTTTGCACTTTCGTTGACAAAATGATAAGTGGCAGTTTTTTAATTCTCAACAAATATATGTGAGTCTTGTGTTTTCCTTGTATGTTTATTATTAGAAGCACGTAAGACTGTAAATATTACACAAATAGTGGAATGAAATACTCAACTAATTTCTCTCAATTCTTGTTATGGTATTATAGTCGTAAAATTTTTACTCACTTAAGACATTTACATATATAACACCCAATTCTTATGTATTTACATATCTAACACCTAAACATTAAAAGTTTTAAGTGTTAGATATGTAAATATCTCATTTCATTGTTCATTTAATTTCTAATATCTCTTTCTGAATACTTTCTTACAGGAGCCTGCGAAGCTTCCCTTTACATTTCAAGTCATCGGAAGAATTCTCGGTGGCGGAATCTCCGTTTTCGAATTTCTCCCATTATCATTAGATCGTCAACCATAAAGATTGAGGAATTAATTCAAAGTTGTTGTTTAAATTTAATGTATATTTTTATTTTTTTAGGCTTATGTAAAGTAAAAGAATATGCATTAAATATAAATTTAATTGAAATGTTCAATACATTTGTTTTTACATGAATTTTATTTGATGCTTTATTTGTATTTTTTGTAAAATTACTTAGTTGGTAAATTATAAAACTTGTAATAAGTTGGTTCTTATTTGGTATTTTTTTTAAAATACTATTAATACTCTTATTGTGTAAAATTTTGTATTCAATTTGTTCTTGTAAATTATTTTTTAGCTGATCCATTTTTTTTAGTTTATAAATGTCTTGAGAGTTAACCCTTATTTAAAATAGAAATAGTTTCATATATATAAATACTTGTGCTATTATTAAAGCTGTTATCAGACTTGTAACTTAGGAGGAGTAGATGCCCAACAACAAGAAGATGTTTTTAATATGAAATTAAAAGTTGAATACAAGTAAAATTAGTGAGTTAATATTAATTAATCATTAGGTAAGACACTACACTTATAATTCAAACATCACACAATTCTTTTAATTATTTTATAATTTGACTTCCCCTACTTTATTAGTGATATGATGAATAAATCGATCCATAACAAAATCTAGTTGATCATTCAAGTCTATTTTCAGGTAAGTCTAATAATTTTATCTAAAAATTTGATCTTATTGGATTAACTTTTTATTTCTAATTGGTTATATTATTTCTTGCTAATTCCATTTTATATAGACTTCATTTCATGAATAAAAACAACAAGAGAAGCTTCTACTAAATCTTATCGAACATTTTTATTAAGTTGTAATGATATCTTAATTAATTTAACAGTTAATATAATTTAATCATTAAGACAACTAAAATTATGTTAAAACACCAATATATTGCAAGATAGCATTTGTCAGTTAATATGAGTACAAACATTAAATGGAAATTATCGTCAAATTTGTTTAAATGATGCTCTTCTTTTAATTGGAAATTATTTTTCGAGAATCTTCTTAGAGACCATGAGTTTTAATACACGACCAGTTTATGTTACAAGATAATTCTCCTTAAGGGTTATTGGGATAACCCATGAGAGAGGCATTTCTATATATGCCTAAAAATGTGGATAACAAATTAGAAATACTTATATATATATATATATATATATATATATATAGCAACGAAGAAGATTACATGCGATTATTTGCTAGAAGGATAATATGAATTGATAACAGAGCAATGAATGTTCTGAAATGGTCTGTGGATTTTGAACCACAGACGGAACCGCCAATCATTCCGGTTTGGATTAGTCTCTCTGGTCTGAAATTTCATTATTTTTCTCAAAAAATATTGTACTCTATTGCCTCAATTTATGAGAAACCACTCAAGACGAACATTCCTACTTTTAATCTGTCTCGTCCTGCTGAAGCCATAGTACTTGTTGAAAGAGACAACACTTCACCCGCTTTTGAGGAAATCTGGTTGGGCACACAACACCATGGATATTGGCAGAAGGTAGATATTGAACTTTTTCCGTCGTATTGTTCGAACTGTCGTATGTTCGGACACTCCAGTTCTCAATGTCACCATCTACACCCCCAATTCAGACCAAAAAAGCAAACTGCTCCGCTAAAGACTGTGATTCCATCTCCTCTTGATCAGGCAAGCAATATAACAACCATTCAATCCCAAGTTGTAGCTCCCTCGTCTTTGGAACCTCCTATCGTGGGGGAGAGGGAGTTTCTTCAGACCCTGCATGTCTGTGTTGTCGTTTATTTCCTATTTTGACAAGTCTTGTGTAAACCTTTTGAATTTTAACAATAATATTTGTATTTTTATGGTGGTTTGGGTTAACTCTAGTATGAATGCATAGTTTGTCAAACCTACTAATGGTCTCTATTTAAAATTGCTCAAAATAGCTTTATGTAGGTCACCATAAAAGAAGGCATAAGGGCCATTCATTTGTAACATAGTATTTATATATATGAAACTTGAAAATAGTGCGGGTGTAGCAAATAATAGAAGTGTGTGTATGTAAGAAGTATGTGGCCATCTAGTTGATCATTCAAGTTATGTTAGCAATAATATAAACAATTGAGAAATTCCTTGTTAAATTATGATTTCTTAGTTTCACGGAATTACAATCACTAAATTATGTTAATCCATTAGTAAAGTGATATGGAATTATTAAGTTTTAAAAATATTTGTTAAAAACAAATGTTACAGTAAAGTACTGCTCTCATTTGTTCCTATCCTTTAATATATTAATTTAGTAAATTAACGAAATTTACTAATGGATTAACAGGGATTGAAGGATGATTGACTAAATATTTTTCTATTTTTGTTGGATTACATCAGGGATCGGCTTTAAGTCCATATCTTTTTGCTTTAGTTATGGATGGTCTTACTGGACATTACAGGATGTTTAACATTTTAATGACCATTCTCCGCAGTATAAAGTAAGTTTTCAGTTTGTTACCCATTATTTTTACAATCACAAACTGAAAACAGGCTCTCAATTACTCATAATTCCCAACCTCATATATAATATAAACATATGATCCAGAGCAATATATTAGTCTCAACTATTCATATCACATATTTTATTAGTGATACTTTCCTATTTACATGTCTAACTCCATTCAAGTATGCAAATGGCCTTAGTGAGTCTCAACTATTAGAAAAATAATTATTTATGTTAATCCAATATATAAGAATTTCCTTGTTTTGGTATAAAACATAGAAAAATTTTTAGATAAAATTATTATTTTATTTTTTAAAAATAATAATTATTAAAAAAAAAATTTTATTTTAACGAGTCAATTTCGAGCCGAACACGAACATGAACATTTAAATCAAGCTGAACACAAACACACTGTTCACGAGCTAATTTCAAACACGAGTTATTTCAAACGAGCCCAACACGAGCCGAGTCTGAGTCGTTTACAGCCCTAATTACAATACTTGATTAAAGTCTCATGGGTTATCTAAAGTTGATAATTAGTAAAGTGATAAGGGTTAACTAATCCCAGCGAATGACAAGGCAACCTTTAGAAATTTTGGTTAAGGGATAGATCCTTATGAATAGATGCATGGAGACTAGCATGGGCTATTATATCAATCGATGACAGTGGGGTGAATTCCTATAGATAATGATCTTTTATGTTGTTAGGGTTTGAATATATGGGTTAAATCGAACTTAATTCCAAATTCAAGATACAGTAAAACAAAATGAGAGTTCAATATGCCTCCTTTTTTTATTTTTTTTTATTTTTATTTTTTTTGGTGGTTGGGTTGGGGAGGGGGGAGCTAGTATGTAAATACATAGGAATTTAGGGGTATGTATGTAAGTACTTCAAAAAAATAATAATAAATGAAGGGACTTTTAAACGTTTTATATATCTAACATCTAACTTCGCTGTTGACATCTATACAATCCAAATCTTTCATATCACAAAAAGATACCACTGTTTTAACTTTTAAAAAGGGAAATACATCTTTTTTTGCATAGGTAAGTGGCATATGTTTAAAAATTGAAATGTAAG
>NEWO01000388.1:357630-376236 GCA_003013225.1 Phalaenopsis aphrodite
AATATGCCTCCTTTTTTTATTTTTTTTATTTTTGGTGGTTGGGTTGGGGAGGGGGGAGGGGGGAGGGGGGAGGGACACTCTCTAATGTTCAAGTTAATAACTAAGATTGTAGATAAATAATAATTTAAGTTAATTATTGGAGTTTTCATTTGGGTTAAAAGAGAGAAAGCTCACACAATATCTCTCCTCTAAATGGGAAGACAAATGAGTATAATACCAAACCCTTCGGGAGATATTTATAAGCACAAGGATAAATGGGATTTTAATGATGATAATCCATATCACATCTAAGATCAATCAAATGTCCCTCAATTATGGGTGTTTTGGTCCTCTTACGCATTGAAAGGTCGAGAATCAAACCACATCATACTTGAGATTTATGCATGTTCTCAACAAAAGCGAATGAATCGAAAGAAGCCTAGAGCCCTAAGATTAGTGACATTGGAGCCCTAAATTAGACAATCAAAGATATATATATATTAATGAACTTAAGAATAGTATGAAAGTTGATAGGAATTAGATGGAAGGATCTATGCCAAAACCGCATAATTGAAGTTGGTTAGATGTTTTTCGCCAAGCGCAATCAAACAGGGACACAAATCGTGATATGTTATGAAAGTGTAGAAGGTTGTGAGGCTATTGCCTCACTTTACCCTTGTTACCCAAAAAAAAAAGAACAAAGAACAAAGAAAAAACAAAAGCACAAAACTCAAAATGCTTAATCAAACAGTCGGATTAATATAGGCAAAATTCTTCAAGGACACAACAATAATATATTGTAATGTCATTAGCTCCACATAAAAATGAATCACTCATATCAATTATGAATATCCTAATCAATGAATATAAAACAATTACACATTAGAAGCTTATAAAATCATCATCATTACTATTGGATTTCTCTAAATTATTTGGGACCGACTTTACTATTTGTTATTGTTCAATGTTGTTTAAAATGTTAAACATATTCTCCGCAAACCATTTTGAGCATATTCTATTATTACAACCATAGATCCGACACTTCTCCTTCATAATCCACTCACACAATTTTTTATTGCTATTCTAATAGGCTAATGAAGCAAAGATTTATTATCAATCTTGCCACATAAATCAAAATGCAATAACTAAAGAAAAGGGAAAAAGGTACCTTATGTCAACTAAATTGAGAAAAAAAATTTAATATAATGAAAAATCAACATATCCCTTCATAGATTAAGCACAAATAACTAGCATAACTTGCTAAGAGACAATTGATGCAAGACACTCATTAAGTTCACCACTTTCAACAATAAATATGGAAATTGTATAAGCACCACAAATGAAAGCACAATGCCAACTTTACTTGGAAGCGAACAAAGAAAAATAGAGTAAGCATTGAAGCTAATAATGTCCCTTCTGATGGCTCATTTAGTTATTGGTAAGAGCAGTAGATCACACGAGAACACAATTAGTGCTCCAATTTTTTGTCACATTGTGAGCAGACTATGCAAAATCCTACAACGCACTAAAAAAGATTTGAAATATGCAATTGTTATCATCTGATATTGAATCGATGCAACAAATAATGAAATAAACAAATGAAAGAACACACAAATTTTACATGGAAAACCAAAGATGAGAAAAGCTATGAGCAAAAGAGAAGAATTCACTATGTCAAATAAGAAATTGCAAGTGGAGAGTTTCGACCAACATAAAATTAAAAAAATTAAAGATGAGTTCTCCTGTACAAAACAAAAAAAGGGATATTAACAAAACCCCATTAAATAAGATAATTAAAAGAGAGCCAAATAAAATAAGAACACACATATAGTAATATAGAAATTATTATAAAATTGATCGAACACAAAAACATTCAATCCATGTGCTTAAAGTTTTCTTATGGGACAATAGATACCAACATATTTCAGGTCACAAATTTAGCAATCTTCACCTTAACACAAATTCCAAAAAAGTATAATATGTATTTAATCTTAGTCAAAAGTTTCTCCACCTCTTCTGCAAAGCTCTAATGATCAAGAATGAATATCAACCAAATCTAAGAAATGCTCAAAGTTGGGTAATGTGTTAGTCATCATACCCGTAAGATTATCATGATTATTAATCTTGTTCGTGATTATATAAATATGAGCAATAACTTTACAAATGAAGTGATAACAAACATCCATGTGCTTAGTTCTCACATGAAATATCTTATATTTATTGAGATAAATAGCACCTTGACTATCAGACATTGGTGTGGTGATCTTCAAATCTTCGCTAAGCCCATCAAATAAACCATTCAACCAAAGAGTTCCTTAGCAACCTTTAGTAATTATCATGTGCTCGACTTCAATTGTAGACAGTGTAACTATTGTCTATAAAGTGGCCTTTCAACTAATAGTAAAAACATCCTGTACGTGATTACTTTCTGCCAAGATCTCCAAAAAAATTTGAATCAACATCGCCAATGATTTTATATATTGTCTTCCCAAACTGGAAACAAACATCTTTTATTCCACATAGATAATGGAGGATCCATTGAACTTCTTTCCAATGCTTCTTACCCAGATAACTCATATATTTGCTAATTGCATTTACTGCACATGATGAACATATCATAGCATACATGAGAGATGGAACTCGAGACATATACTAAATCTCATCATCTGATTGTGAATTTAAAGTTGATGAAAAACTGAAATATGCAACTAATGTAATACTAACAAGTTTAGCATTCTACATATTTAACTTATGCAAAACTTTCTCAATATACCTTTTGACTCTTAAATAAGTTGTCTTTCTATTACTGTGAATCTCCATGCCTAGCTTTTTTTTTTTGTATCTTTTAAATATTTGATCTCAAACTCACTATAAGTTGAGCTTTTAACATCTTAATATTTTCTTTATTCTTAGCAACTATGAACATATCATCAATATTTAAGAACAAGTAAATAAATATATGTTATTATTCCTCTTAAAATAAACACAATTATCATAAATGTGCCTCTTAAACTCATAAGCATTGATGAATGAGTCAGATTTTTTATACTACTATCTAGAAGACTGCTTCAAATAGTAAAAAAATTTCTTCAATAAACTAACATGATCTTCTTTTATTGTAACCATGAATCCCTCAGATTGTTGCATATAGATGTCTTCCTCAAACTCTATGCAAAAAAACAACATTTGCACCTAACTGCTCAAACTCAAGGTCATGCTTAGCCACAACACTAAGTAAATCTCAAATTGAACTATATTTGACAATTGCAAAGAATACATCTATAAAGCTTACACCTAAATTTTGACTGAATCACTTTGCAACAAGTATAGCCTTATATGTCACGTCTTCAACTCCCAGTGTATTTTTTTCTTAAATATTCATTTATATTGAATAGCTTTCTTGGCTTAAGGAAACTTTACCAAATCCTATTTTTGTGTATAAATTCAATATCGTATTGCATAGAGATCATACATAAACTTACCCAAGTCAACTGAATTAACCGCTTCTCTATAGCTAAAAGGTTCTTCACCACACTCAATCAACTACATTTAGAGCATAAGTAATCAAATCAACCTTTCATACCTCTAAGGAGGGTTAATTCCGCTTGTTCTATTATTGGCAATGTAACACTCTTGTAGTGGTGATGGAAAAGCGACATCACCTTGATTTTCTGAATTTAACTCAGAAGTCATGTTCAATAATATATCTATCTCAATTTAAAGCTCTATTTGTCTGTTAGACATCTCCTTCTGACCATCATCCTTAGATTTTGTAATAGATATTGTATGTAACATGACAAACTTATCAAATACAACATTTCTACTAATGATGATTTGTTATATTTTTGCGCACCTTAACTTGCGGTCTTTTAACTCCAATTTTATAACAAAGAAATATGCACTTTATAGATCTAGGCTTAAATTTATCATTATTAATATGAGAATATGTAGGATAGCAAAACATTCTTAAATTAGAATAATATTTATGTTTACCCAATCAAATCTCCTGTGGAGTCTTCTTGTTGATAACAATGAAAAAAGAGTGATTCACAAAGTAACAAACGGTAGAAATATATTTAGCCCAAAATAACTTAGATAGCTTAGCATTGAAGAGCATACAACGAATCTTCACCCGCTTAGAGCTCATACTTACGCTCACATCGTAAAGGATATTAGCTTACTCTTGAGTTGTAGAGTAAAGATACACGCGGTGGGCAAAGGAAGCAATCTAATTTTATCAGTGTTGTATCGCTAACCAAGCCCAATATTTTCTTATTGATTGCTTTGGGCAATAAGTGCTTTCAGTCATGCCAGATTCTCTTATCTTTCTTTACCTTTAACGACTAAGCAAGATTGTGTTCCTTATTCAACTTGGTGCAACTGATAAGAATCTCCATTATAGTCATGTTCATTCGCTCTGCCTGACTATTTTACGGTGGTGTGTAGTGGACTTTGAAGTTTCTCGAAATTCATTTCAGTTTTTAGAGTGCATTAAATTCTCCTGAACAAAATTTCAGCCCATTATCAGTGCAAAGGTGTTTCATCTGCTTTCTAATATGCTTCTTGATCGTAATCTTTCACTCCTTAAAAGTTATAAAAAGATCACTCTTATTGACGTGGGAGCTTACCGCCAGCCATACTGTAGCAACTATAGTACCGCGGATGCAGTTACTATAGTTGTATAGTAACCGCAACCCCCCTTTCCTATTTAATCTCTTTCCTTTCTATTTCTGATGATTTTCCATTATTTCCATATCTGCTTCTTTCATATTCCTCTACTTGCCTATTATGAATCTTTTCTATCCTACTCCATATCTATTTTATCTAATAATTCCCTCTTCCTATAGGTGTTGTTTTTTGAGGTCAGGGAGGAGTTTTTATGAGTGCAGATTTTTTAGTACTGATTTAGAGGCGTTCTTCCCCTCCGAGGGCTACATCCGACGATGAGAAGGTTTTCTGACTGTCATTCGTCCAAGGTGATGATCGTCTCCAAGAGTCCGAGTAGTGCTCTGGTTGTAGCTCGACCCCAACATGACATTTCTTATTCTGCAGCCCCTCAGGCCCCGTTTCCAACAGCCACAAACCACTCAACCTTCTTGTCATCTTCATTCTCTGTTGTTGTTTGATGTTTCATGCAACTATTCTCCTACTGCCAACCACGCCAACACCCTCTCCACTGTTATTCAATGCTTCCAACAATTGTCTTGTTGCCGCCAACCACACTAACACCTTCCTCACTATTTTTTGGTGATTTCTGCAGTTGTCCCTGCACCCTTCAGCAACTGCAGCCCCTCCTCTACAGTTGTCAGCCACCATCCAGCCTTCTTTCAGGAACCGCAGCCATTTTCCATCAGTCATGAACTCACCGTTCGGCAGGCTCCGTCCACATTGTCACCGGCAGATATCTTTTATTGTTTATGTTGTTTGTGTTTGTTTGTCATTACTTCATGTTTTTTTCAAGTGTCATTTTTATAATCTGTTTGAAATTCAGACATAATAATTTGTGTTTTTGTTGTGGTTTGGGTGTTATCCAATGTCATTTGATATCAGAGCTAACCCAACCATAGCCTTCTCCTAGGGTTCCCCAGCATCCGACCCCACCAAGCCACCTCCTACCAACATTTTTTCAACCCTAAAAGCTTTGAAAGATGAAGTCGAAGCTCCCCAACCCCAAGAGATTAGCACAACTTACCACCCGTGGTACTGTAACAGCAACAATACCACGGATGCGATTACTATAGCAGCTACAGTAACAGTGTCCCCCTTTTCCTATATAATCCCTTTCCTTTTCTGTCCTCATAATTTCCCATTACAATTCATTTCCTTCTTTACTTATTTCATATTCCTCTCCTTGGCTATTATATATCTTTCATATCATACTCTTTACCTATTTTATCTACTAATCCCCTCTTCAAATAGGTCTTGTTTTCTTAGGATACAGAGGAGTTTTTATGAGTGCAAATTTATGAGTGTTGCCTTAGAGGCAATCTTCCCCTCTAGGGGTTGTACCCGAATGTGCTCCGGATGTAACTCGTCCAAGGTGGTGACCGTATCCAAGGGTCCGGATGGTGCTCCGGCTGTAGCTCGACCCTGAAGCGACATTTATCCTTCCGTAGTCCCCTCCGACCCTACTTCCAACAGCCGCAAACCACTCGACATATCATCTTCATTTCCTATTGTTGTTTGACGTTTCCAACAGTTATTCTGCTGCTGCCAACCGCGCCAACATCCTCCCTGTTATTGTTCGACACTTCCAGCAACTGTCCTGTTGCCGCCAGCCCCGTCGCCACCTTCCTCATTACTTTTCGGCGCTTCCGCAGCTGTCCCTGCACCCTCTAGCAATGCAGCCCCTCCCTCACAGCCGCCAGCCACCTTCTAGCCTTCGTTCAGCAACCACAGTCATTTCCCATCAACCGCCAACCTACAATCCAACAAACACCATTCACGTTGTCGCATGCAGATATCTTTTATTGTGTATATTATTTGTGTTTATTTGTCATTACTTCCTGATTTTTCAAGTGTCATGTTTGTAATATGTTTGGAATTTAAATATAATAATTTGTGTTTCTGTTGTGGTTTGGGTTTCCTCCGGTATCATTTATACTTCAAAAAGAAAATTCAAACTTTTTAAGAGAAATCATCAATGAATGTCAACATATATTTGGCACCACCTTCAAATGATATTATAGATAGCCATCAAAGGTCAGAATATATGTAATTTAATATTTCATTGATAGCATGAATGTTAGTATTGAACTAAACTCTTTTCTATTTTTTAAATATAAAGTGTTTACAAGACTTTAATTTAGTAATGCTCTAACTATTTAGAAGGCATCTCCTACACAGTTCAGTTATCTCATTCTCACACATATACCCAAGAGCATGTGTCAAATTCTGATTGCTTCATTATCTTAGTAACTGCTACAACACATACGATATAAAGCCTTGCAAGATATAAAGTTTAGTAGCTTTCTTCTATTATTTCATCATACCAAGAAAGTCTTTATTGACCTTTAAAACTCCACCTTCACCTTAATATTTATACCCTTCAATATCAAGCATGCTTAAAGAAATTAAATTCCTTTTCAAATTTCAGTCAAGTCTTTACATCTCCAAGCGCTCTAGTGACTTCATCGAATGTTTTGATTATAATAGTTCCAATATTGATTATCTTACAAGGACCATTACTACTCATTAGCACATAACCCATCGACACCATTTCATATGTTAAAAATTAGTCCCTATTGGGACACATATGAAATGTGCAAGTTGAATCAAGAACTCGTTCATCATAAGATTTGACATCATAGATAACTAGATATTCACAAGCACTAACTTCTTCAACAACATTGGCTTCACCAAAGTTATCTGATTGTTTGTCTTTTTGATTAGAAGATATTTTTTTTTATTATGCAGCTTGTAATATTCAAATTTGATATATCCCTTTTTTCTTACAATAATTGAAATCTTACTTTCATTTCTTGATTTTGATATTTCTTCATATTGGCATCATAACTTCTCATTTGAGTTTTACCTCGAATGACAAGTTCTTTTTCCTTAGCGACATATTCATCCACAAATTGTTTCATATTCTCTTTAAAAAAATCGAGCATCATATACTTCGTATAGAGCAAGTGTCTCTCACCCATACAAGATAGTATCTCTAAACATTGTGTATGATGAAGGTAACCGGCACATGATTAATGAAAAATCTTTTTTGTCATGCAAAATTTCCATGACTTCTAAATTAGATACTATTTTCTAAAAGACAGTTAGGTGATCTATAAGAGTTGCACCTTCTATCATTATTCAAGGGTGCAAATGTTGTTTCAAATGCACTTTACTAATCAAATATTTTGTCATGCACAGTTGCTCTAATTTTAACCATAATACAATAATGATCTTGTTTTTTTAAATATCCTATAAAATCTAATTTGGCAATTGAAAATGAATTTGGAAGTTTTTCAATATTTACAATGCTTCTCCTCCAACGACTATGATAAATACATCTTTTCAAACCCAAATAGAGTGTCATCTAAATCTATATGCGCCAAAACAAGTCACAACTTAACATGTCAAAGTGAAAATTTGGTATTGTGATCTAAAAGATGGATGTCTTAATTCATTGTTGTCACCGTTGAGACCAAAATTTTGCTCTAATACTACTTGTTATCACTTGAAATTAAATTGATACACCAAACAATGAAAAAAATAAAAGAAAGAATACAAATTTACTTGAAAACCCCAAGTTGAAAAAAAATTAAGGGTAAAGAAAAAAATTCACTATATGAAATAAGAAATTACAAGTGGTGAACTTTAACCAACATAAAACCAAAGTAGGGGAAAAATAGTTAACTTGTACAAAATGAAGAGGGGTTTTATAAACTTTGACAAGATCCCTTTAAAGAGAATGATTAAAAGATAGCCAATAAAATAAGAGCATGTGGATTGCAATCTAAAGATTATTATAAAATTGACCAAAAAGTAGAAGCCTCTAATTTGTGTGCTAAGAGTTTCCTTCTAAAACTTTAATCTGTGTGCTCACAAATTTTTATAACACATGCAGAACCCACAAAATTTGGGTCACAAATTTAACAACAATGTGTATAATTGTGTACTCAGTGCACAGCGAGCCGACACTAACATTATATTAAAATAACGCTAATCTCGGTTTCCACAGACTATAACTTCCTCCAAATAGTTAACATTCATGCTACACTGCCCTCAAACCATCCATATTGGCCATTTTTACATCAAAGAAACCATTAGGAGAAAACCCAAAACCTAAGGATTTTTCGTTCTGAAGGAATTGCAAGGAAGGAAAAGAAAAGCAACTGATAGCGAAAATGATTAGGGAGATTAATTTAGATTTGTTTTTTATCGAAACTCGTTTCCATTAGCAATACTGGAACCAAACACCCAGCATAAAATTGTAAGTAGCATGCATTTGAATTCCCCGTCAATTCCTTTAAACCAAACATGCCCTTAAAAGCGTCGTTACTTACCGACTGCACGATTGCATCAAAGAACCTCAACTCAACCTCGGCTAACCGATTGGCTGCACAAACCCTCATGCCCTTTACTACTACATCGCAGTTCTTGTCCTGCAGTTGCGACGACGCCAGCCGAAATCGCTTTCGGAACTCCTCAACGCTCTCAATGTTCTTGAATCCTTCAACGGTGTATACCTCGTCGTATTCTTGGGGGAAATCGCAGTACATTACAAGAAGTTTGTCGCCCTCCAAACGAAGCCGGACGGAGTACCAGGCTTCATCATGAGATCTGAAATCCAACATTGGCGACACCTCGGCGGCATCCAATTGCCGCTTCGCTGACATTGCCGTTTCGATTGCGGAGACGGAAGCCGGAGCGTCGGAAAATTTTATTCACTCAGGACTCCGATGACTAGAGTCCCAGTGGAACCGGATCCCACTGCATATAAAAATTCAAAAAAACTTAGTTAATGTGAGCCGGGCCTAATCACTCCAGAGAAAATTAATATGTGCATTTTTTTTGTGAACTCGGCCCGAATTTAATCCGTCCGGCACAGAAACAGACAAAAAATGATTTTAAGTTAGATTTGGGGATTTTTGTAGGTTCGCATTCGGGCACCTTCCTGCTTCGGCTCTCTTCGGCTCTTCTGACGGTTGTTTGTCTACGGCGGTAGAGGTTCTCCATTCAGACAGCTGGTGGTAGTTCTCCATTCGGTTTTGACTCTTGGAAACGAAAGGTTGGTTACATAATACTCATTATAAATATTAGTGTTTAGTCGTTCGGCAACAATAAGTGATTTGTTTTCTTTTGCTTTTTAGCACACAAAATGGAAGGTCGCCAGGGTACGGAAGAAGAAGCTAGCGGTCTCTCGAAGTCGTTAAGGTAAGTACATTGTTTATTTTAGAGAAAATGTTGAAGTTATAATGGTGTTATAGTAGCGTTATAGTCATGTTATAGTCATGATGTTATGTGTTATTATGTGTTATTGTATGTTATAAATGTGTTATTTTGTGTTATATTGTTATAATTGTGTTATATATGTGTTATTGTTGTGTTATGTTATTTAGAGATATGTTATAGATGTGTTATTGATGTGTTATAGATGTGTTATTGCGTGTTATAGATATGTTATTGTGTGTTATAAATGTGTTATTGTGTTATTGTTGTGTTATGTTGTTATAATTATGTTATAGATGTGTTATTGTGTGTTATTGTTATGTTATGTTATTAGAATTATGGTATAGATGTGTCATAGATGTGCTATTGTGTATTATTGTTGTCTTATAGTTGTGTTATAGTTCTAACACAAACATAACACAATGATAACATATTCATAACACACGATAACACAATAATAACATAATCGTAACACAACAATAACACAATAATAAAATAAAAATAACGCAACAATAACACAATTATAACACAACAGTAACACATAATAAGTTATCTGTAACACAACAATAACTGAACTATTGCAGTCATATAACACATATGTAACACTTCAATAACACATTTGTAACACAATAATAACACATTTGTAACCCAACAATAACACATATGTAATAATAAAAATTGAGTCATTTTAAAATATGTGAATGGAGAATGTTCTATATAATAATATTTCCTATGTTTGTTGTTGTAGGTATATGAACGCGGGAACGTTCAATTGAAGATATCGTCCTTCTGCAGTGAGAAGTGCACTTGATATTGTTAGACACATTGTACTTTTTAAGATAAATAAATGTTAGTTAGTTTTTTGACATGTCTTCTTATCCCCAAGATAATGGGTTGAGTCAACATATCATGGGATTCTTGAATAATGAAAGAAGAGCTTTTGTGATGGATTGGAAGTTGGTAAAATTCCACGCCGGCCATGTGGCGCTGTTGTTAGGCATGCTCAACTGGGGAGAATCTGTTAGTTGGAGAAAAACTATCATCCCGTGTAGATTTCAGAGAAATAAAGAAAGATTTGACTAAGTATTCAGTAGAGTCTTCCACTTCTTTTGAGAAACTATTTCTTAAGTTTTTGCTGATAAATTTATTCTTTCCCTCGAGCAATTTCGGTCTGCCCGCAGGTCTTTATGCATTTGGAGAGAACATACAGACCTTCTCTTCGTTTAACTAGTATGTTGTCATCTGTGATTATATGATTGATCAAATGAACTTTGTTGCAATCAAAATAAGGTGGAATCAGCCACTTTGTTACATAAGTAGTTTTGTATTTCTTTTATCTGTAAGTTTATATTATCCACAATTAAAAATTTTCCTTTTCACTAATTGTTTTTTTATGTTTTTTTTATCTTCTGACAAAATGATTTTTGATATGTGTTATCTGCAGCTTTGATTCTTTGAGCACACAACTCTGTTTACTCTTGTTACACCTGAGGCTATACCACGAATACTGAGGTGGCAAAAAATTCATGAGTGGACAGCAACACAGATTCATGAAGCCTTTAAGTTGCTCGAGCATGTACCAGGAAGTAATCTTATTTGTAATAAAATTTTATTTGGGTAATTTTCTATGTTGTTTTAATAAATATAGATAAAACATTGTGATTTTTAATGTATGTTAATGACACCATCGACTTAAAGGAAGATGAACTCCACATGTTGTCCAATCCCGAGCATTGAACACCCAGCCCTGCTATGACTCTTTCACGTACTGGTTGTCATGAAACTCCAGTCGGGCCGCCATCACCAAAATCTCAAGGTGTTGGTGTAATTGTTTCAAGTGAGGTGACCCCAGAAGCAACACATAGAAGGGGAGGTAATGAACTTGAAGGAATAATTGAACTACTTAAATCTCAGCAATAAATAAGTTTAAGTTTACAAGAATCTATGTTTGTCCTAAATAAGCAAATCACTAATATTGAAGAGTCACTGTCCACCCTCACAACTATAGTTAAGAGATTAAAAGAAACCAAAGCTGATAAAGAACATGGAAGTCGTCGAACGAGTAAGTCCAAAGATGTGAAAAGAAAAAGGAGCATAATTAATGAGAATTTACCAGTTCACATCAAAGATCCATATGAAGTTCATCTTGTTCGAGATGACACATTAGGAGAAGAACCAGATGAAGTTGTTACTCGGGATCTTTTTGGCTCTCTGTCTCATACGATAAGTATCTCATTTTTTTCCCTTCAGTTGTTTATTTTATCATAATTGAAAGCTTTAATAATTTTTTTTTGTAAGTTCATATTGTGTCGTCCATTGTAGATATTGAAGCCCAAAAGGGCCAAGATCAAATAAATGTTGCACATGACAATGTTATAACATGGGACAAGATACTACGGGAGGAATTCAAACGAATAACACATCATGTTCATGATATTGTGTCATTTACGTTAAACAACTCATTTTATAGTGTTCTCTGTTATTTAACCCGATAATACGTTTAAAAACTTCTGTTCATTTGTTCAGAGTCATGTTGCATCTGTTGTAGATAAGGAAGACCCAAATGGCCGACAATAGGAAATAAATTTAGAACAGTCATTTTTTCAAGAACCTCAATCAATAATGGTGTCAGATGTTGTGTCATTTGAGGCAGAGACAACTCTGGCTCAATTTGAAGAAAATCTTGAACAAATTGTGATGACACCCGATGGTTTAGGTACCTCTATAATCAACCAGGGACTGCAAAGCAATCCAATATTGATCACTAGCCAGAGCACCAATTTCATTACTGAGAGTCATGCGATAGTGGTATAAAAAATAACCCATTTATATTTCAATTTTTTTAGTTAGTGTTTATAATTATTATTTTTTTATTTTTTAGCCTCGTATTGCAGCATATTACCTAGAATATCCTGGTATATCATTAGTATCATGTGAGATGCAAGATGTTATTGATAACTACATTGCTACATATACGGGGGTGTAAGTAACTTTAAACCGTAGTTTTCATTTTATGTAATAGTTTGATATTCAAATGTGACAATCTTTTTTTCTTAAATATACAAACATGATTTTCTTGCAAATAATGGTTTTGAAAGGGCGATTGACCCAACCGACCTCGAGGATGTATTGCTAAATGAGTGGTTTGGAAACGAACATGTTGATGTTTTTGCTGACATTTTGCTTGAAAGAATTGTCAGGTCACATGAATTATACTGGCCTTACCTCTTTGTAACGTCACAATATTGGGTCATTGCAATTGTTTAATTTATTCATATTTTTATGGCTCATACTTTCATTGTAGACACAATTCAATTTAACAACTTCTGCACATACATAAAAATTTGGATAGTCCTGCTTTTTTGAAACATATCACGAAGGAAAGTATAAATGAAGCACAAGTTATAATATTTCCTATAATTCATAACGGTCATTAGACTTTGTTGGTGGGTGAGCTGAAATTGAGAAAATGAAAATTGTACGACTCTCTGCCCAACAGTGTGTATAAGAATGTTTCCCACAAAGTTGTAAGTATATTATGCACTATTAACATATAATATCACATAAATAACACTCTCATAACATTTGCAGGTGAAGTTATTTGCAAAGGATGCTGCAAAGGCTTTTCCTAGAGCCAAACCTGAGACATGGTGATTTACACTTGTTAGGGGTGTACCAATGCAAAGCAATAGTATTGATTACGATATGTTCATATGCAAATTCATGAAAACTCTAGTATTGGCACAACCGCAAGATAATTGGCATAACCACAATATATTTTGATACGATTAACAATATAACAATTTATATTAATTACTTAATAACATATACTATAACATGTAATATATATAATTAATTGAATATTATAACATATAATATAATATAACATTAATGAATCATGAAAACATTTAAAAAAAATTTAGTAAACAACCACTAAAATTACATCTAGATCACTTAATGATGAACATGTCAGAAGTGTTGTTGAAATACATTGACTTGATAATATTACAATTATAGATCACTTATTGAATCCATCAACAGTTGGGCATATCCTTGTGTTGGTTGCAATGATGGATAAATTAAAATGAAATAGAAATGCTAATATCACTAATGAGTTTCAGTTATACACCTGAACGAGACAATCTGACATTTTAAATAAATTTGCCTCGGATGGTATACCGGAATCTTGGCTTGTTGATGCTTCTTGATATTTTCCTATATACAATGATTTAAGTTTGAGAAAACAATTATACATAGATTAAAATATCTCAGAATATTGAAATATATACTTTTTGGCCTCTTATTTTTCTCCCAATACCTTTTCCACCTAGACGTAGAAACTTTTTTCGACCTCATCTTTGTCGGGTCATTCAAATTTATTTGAGCATTTGGTGTTTTTCTCTACTTTAAATTTTTATTTTCTTGAGGAGGTTTTCCAGCTAATGTGTCATCAATATCTCCAGATAGATGTTTAAATGTTTCTCAAAGGATCTGCTCAGTGTTTCATTTTCATGTGCTTTATTAATGAATTGGTATGCAAACTTGTGAGAGAGTGAGCAAAATAGTAGATCATTTGCAGAATTGGTGTTCATTTGAGATTCCTTCATATGTTCGAAACCAGTGTTGTTATACGTGTTCCTTTTAGTGTGAGTAGACCATCGAATTAACAAATATTTATGGGGATTTAGCTTTATTTGAGCCACATTATGCACATAAAGAGAGTGAGGATATAATATCCCCATCATTTTAAACTTTTTGCAACTACAAATGAGCTCGGAATTGACTTTGTCAAGTTTCACAGTCCAGTGTTTATTTTCTCCTTGGTTATCCAAATTCCCTACATAATATTCCAAGTCACTCTCTGGAAAGCATTCAATTGTCATTCCACAAAGCCTATCTAATAATTGTTGCTGGAACACTAAGTAAAGCTTTTTTGAATAAAAGGTGGCAGCTTGCCTTAAAAATGGGTTGCCTTTCACCTCAGGTGTGATGACCGATTGATCGTTTTGAAATCTTCATCCTTCTCATTTTGGCGTCATGGTTTCATAATATTTTCAAGACCAACAAAACAATTAACAAGAGAACTAGTATGCTTTGAAATACCGTGACAAATTTTATTTGTGGACTCACTTCGTTGTGTTGATAATGTTTCCATGACAAATATTTCTTTATTGAAGGTTGCGGGTCATTTATGTTCGATCGTGTACATGTCCTTTAACCACATGTTGTTGTGGTTGTTCCCCTTCTCAATCATTGTGGCCCAAATTTCTTTAAATTCCTCTTCAGTATCACACTTACTCATGCATTTTTAAAAGAGATCGCCTGCATTCTTGACACCCAATGCACAATGCACTTTTGAAGGAAATTTCTTGTATATATGTCATTGGCATAACCTATGTCGTGTCAGTGGGAGATAATCTTCAAAGGCTCGAGTCATCGCTTGATCCTCATCCGTGAAAATTGTCATACTTGTCACCTATTATTCGGATAAATATTTTGAATAACCAACTAAAAGAATCAATGGTCTCTTTCGACAAAAAACCGACACCGAAGAGGACATTTTGTCAATGGTGGTTCACCTCCATGAATGGAGCACAACATAAATTATACTTATTTATTTGATAGTCTGTATCAAAGTTTATTACGTCCCCAAAATAATCATAATCAATCCTGGATAACCCGTCGTTCCAGAAAAAAACTTGTGAGTCTGCCACACTCATTAGTTTCAAAATCCCAAGTAAACATGGTATCCTCAATTTGCCTCTCCATGAACAACTGTATTAGAGCATTGTCATCTCCTTGCTCTACTCTTTACCTTCTTTCTCTTTGAATAAAATTGCATTCATCTCTTTTCGTGCATTCTAGGTTCTCCACCACCAACCTCCGTAGCCATAAAGTTATATGCATCTGTTGCTCTAATCCCTACTTCTGTCATTGATCTTAGCAAATATGCATTTAACTTACTTATCTACTACTAGAATGCAAAAGATGTTTATAGCCGCTTTCGGCAAGAAGGTGGTTACGGCTTTCAATGAATTTCCTTACAGTTCAATTTCCTTCAACATCGATGACATATCTAACCATGGCCTGACATCCAGTCATCGTGTCAGCTTTTATGAACTTCACAGTATCGTCAGGGTTGACTCCTTCTTGTGGCCAGCCTTAACACAAATAAAATCTTTAGTTTTAATCTTCTTCAAGTTTTTCCAATTGGTCCTATGTGCATAGACACAATAGCTTTCATATGCTTCTTGATCATTGTGCATATCGGTGCAAAAAAACGTCTTTGCAATTGGAACATTGCAATGCACATCACCACCCCAATTTAAAGATGGTCAGATAGATATAAGGCAAACAATAACAACACAATAACACTACAAAAACTAAATAATAAAATCACCATAACAGTACAAAAACTAAACAAGAACATCGCCATAACAACCCCAACAATACCACAACATTACAACACTAACACCACTACAATAATACAATCACTAAACCATAACACCACTGTAACACTAAAAAAACTAAATAATAACATCACATAACATCTTAGTAATACGACAATAACATGACAAAAATACCTAAATAATACAACAATAAACAACTAGGATAATACAATTCCTAAACTTTAAACGATAACACTACACCTTAAGCCCTGACAATAACACCACCATAACACTAGAAAAACTAAACTATAACATCACATAACACCTCAATAACACGACAATAACACGAGAAAAATACAATAATAATACAAAGATAATAATACTAGAACATTACAATCCCTAAACCCTAAACCATAACAATAACACTTTTATAACACTATAATAACTAAATAATAACACCACATAACACCTCACTAACACGACAATAATACGACAATATTACAAAAATAATACAACAATAACACCACTAAGACAAAATAATCCATAAACTCTAAACGATAACACTACACCCTAAGCCCTAACAATAACATCACTATAACACTAGAAAAATTAAACTATAACATCACATAATACTTAATAATACAAAAATAATCCGACAATAATACAACTAAAACCTTAAAAAATAAATAAATAAAACACAGCCCTAGCACTATACTCCTGAAATCTAAACAAAAATAACAAACCTAAACACCAACATAACACCAAAATTAACACCACACTAATTATATACTAAAATAACTAACAAAAACAAGCTAGAACCAACATAACAAAGCAATGCAACAGTAAAATCAAAGTAAAACTAAAGCAAACTCACATCTGATTTAAGCTTATCGACATTATTTAATGATTTCATGATTAATATTTCTTCGTCTTCGGATGAATCGAACACACTAGCTCGGAACCCAGCACAAACATGACCTAAAGCAATAGAATCCGCTTTTTTTTTGGACCGGCGGCGGCATAAAATGCGACATAAAACTTTTGGTGGGATTAGCTATACAGACAAAAAGTCACTTTTTCGCTTTTTGGGCTGGGGTCGGGTTTCGGACGGGCCAGGTCACCTGCTTTAATTTATTCATTTTACCTTCTGTTGCGGTGGGCTCCAGAATTCCTTGTGGTGAGCTTGCATTCGACTCCGCTTGCAACTCTGCTTCCGAAGTCCGGATGAAATAAGCGTTCGAGTGTCGGACAGTGGCCAGGATCAAATGGAGAGCTCTAGGAGAAGCGAACGATACGATGTTGGGATGGAAACTAGAAGTAAGCCTCTCTCTCTCTCTCTCTCTCTCTCTCTCTCACTCACTATATATGGATGTACATTTTATTTGATCGCCTACCAAAAAAAAGTGCATTGCATTAATTCTTATAGAGGTTTAATGAATTCATGCAATAGATCATAAGAATGAAAATATGACTCAATCTAAATATTATTTTATATTCCATTTTATATATATTTAAAATTTATTGGATTTGGTTGGATTCAGAATACATAATATGTAAAGTTGTGTCAAGCATGCACCACCAATTGTCCCACATTGCAAGTCTTGCCCACCCAATTATAGAATCTCTCTCTAATTAAAGAAGATTGGATTACATAAATATGAACAATCAATTGTCTTCTGTCATTACAATACTTATATAACAAGAGCATGAAGATAATAATTGGCTAAAAATATTCTTATAATCGTGTAGTTGGGCTACAACGACCACGTATGGTGGCCGATAGCAATTGATGGAAATTCATGATTTCAAGGCTGTTGCCAGTAATCTAGACTTGACACTCGTTAATTTCTTCTTGTTGTCATGTTGAAAATTGGGTCATATTTATAGAGCTTTATGATAGACATTTTAATAAATTTAACTAAAATCTCGTAACACTCAATCAGACGATTAGCGTCAAATCTTTTGACCATAGATAATTTTTTTAGTATTTTTAAGTGTTTTGGTTATTTCAAAATTCAACAGTCTTGTGCTCATTGGATTCGTCTCACTAGCTCTTTGGTTATGTTGCAAGCATGCGAGATTTAAAGGTCATTTAGCCCTTCAAACAGGATTCAAAGTTTCTAATTATGCTTTAAAAGCTTAATTTGGGCTCATGTAGTTCCGAATTGGACTACTTTCATCTCGATTGGATGTTTAATTTGACTATCAATTTGCTGAAATCGATGAACGGATAATTTTGAGTTTATTTATGAAATTTTTAACTTATAATTGGATCAAGATTTATGTTATATTAGATGAATTTCTAATGATGTCATATTTACATATACATATTGAATAAAAATAATCT
>NEWO01000388.1:403357-414531 GCA_003013225.1 Phalaenopsis aphrodite
GTGGACTAGTTTGGTTCAGGTGAGCAAACAGTTGTGGGAGTCGCGGTACTGTAGGAGTAATGTAGCAATGACCACAAAACCTTCTCTTGGGTCACTCTCGCATCAGTCTTCCGTGGTTGGGGAGCTTCCACCTCATCTTTCGAAGCTTCTGTCTTCTCATAATCTTCAGGTTAGCTCTGTTGAAGATAGTGGAGATGTTGCAAGCTCTCCCTGAGAGTCAATCATGTAGGCGGCATTTTAAAGTACATTTTGATAGAATAAGTATCCATCATTGGCACAACTTGAGTTGGAGTTGCATAACAACATATATTCTCACCAGCCCAATCCCAAGCAAGTAAATTTGTAATTTGCTTATTCCAATTCTCGCACTTTGTTGGATGTATTTGATAAACATGTATATGAGGAAGAATCAACTTTAGGATTAAATTTGTAATAGGTTGCGCCACTCTCACCAACAACCATTCAGGAGAGTCGTCTTCTTCTTCACTGATAGGACTTGGACATCATTGGAGAATTTTCTTCTCGATTAAGCTCCTAAGATAATTTTCAAAGTTGTAGTTCCTCTCTCCTGTATGGATATCTGATGATGGCTATAATATTGAATTGAATTTAACGTCTGAATAACTCCATGTAATTTTCTCGAAATGGCACAAGAGGGCCCCATCTCTCATATCCTTGACCTCCCTCATTAGGGATAACCATAGAAGAAGTATGTCTATCCAAAAAGTGTGAATTGTTCTTTTCTAAGGTTGTCGGGTGTTTGATGGCAATTCCTCGGACTTAGGACTACCTTACACCACCAATGTGAATTATGTTAGTCTCCTTTATGCCCTCAGTTGGAGCTACGTGCTTTTCTTCATCTGCTAGAATTTGATCCTCCTTTGTGTTCTCACTCTCTTCTATATTCTTGCTATTGTCTATTTTTTCAATTACTCTCTGCTCAATGAAATATATCATCCCCTTATTTGTGCAATCTGCTTCAAAATGCCCAAATCCATGACATTTGAAAACTTACTGGTTAAGATAGACATGGGAATGCAGATTGGTGCATTCTGTTCTTCACTCTGAACTAGCGTCTCCTCAAGTGATGTCAACTTGGATGTTCCTCTAGGTGTACTCTGGCTGTAAGATCTTAAGGTTGAAGTCTCCCTGTAAAATGTGGTGATCGCCCGACGATGTGGTCTCTCCAGTTCTGAAGTCAGGGTGTGGACATCTGGTCTGTACTGAGCTAGTAGAAACAGACGTTGTATCTTCCGTTTCACCTTGGGCCAGGTAGTAGTTTGGTCGTTTCTCTCATGCTGGTGTAGGTACTTCAGATTTTGCCACCAAAATAATACACTCTAGTTTAGCTTGTTGGCAACTAACTTGACTATTTCGTCCCTATGAGATGTCTGGATAGTCAGACACATTCCAAGGTCCAAAGTCACTCGATGAATTTGTCTGAATCCATGTGGCTGTCGAAATATGACAAATCAACCTGTATTTCAAAATTTCGGCTTCTCAAATATTTCATGTGATATCTTCGATCCTTCTTCCCTGGAATTTGTATGGTGGAAGAGATTCATTCCATTCCTTTGATTTAGCAGGTCGCTATTATGACTACAGGTTACCCATCTGGATTTTATTCTTTCAAAAGTGGCATACCTCGGTTGTTGTTTGCAGGTTTCCCTCTTCATCTCATTCCTGTTCACCTTTTTTGTGAATTTCTCATAAATGGTATAGTGTTCATTTCCCTCGATCAGGCTTCCAACAATTATCTTTTGGCGGCTTGGCTAGATTTTGGCTCTGGGTAGGTGGAAGGAGGTGTGTAAGGGTGATGTAGGGTGAGAAAGAAAAATATTTTGGTGGAGATAGGTTCAGGTATGACAGATGCTAGAAACCCTAAACTAGGACCAAGGTTAGGCTAGCTTTGATACTAAATAATACCGTAGTTAACCTAATCACATTAGCAAAAAACAAATATTATTACTGGAAGCAAATAGACAGTTATAATCAAGCACATTTGAAAGGAAAATATAACACACACGACACACAAACTCACGTTAGGGCGGATCCCAGGTGATGATAGTGATGGTAGAGGATCTGGCGAGGTAGTGAAAGGGTTTTTGGGCTTTTGATAAAGAGAGACAACGATTATAAGTGGCTGAAATAACAGGGCAGCAGCCCAAACAAGAACAATTAGCTCTTTGGGGCAGCTGGACTACAGAAAAACAACAAGAGGGAGACATTGCGACAATAGCAACAAGCTGGAATAAGGGAAACAGCTGGCCAGGTGGCTGAAACAGCAGAAAACAGCCCAAACAACTGTTTCTTGACAGCAACATCGAGCGGGAAGGACGGCGGCAGCGGCGGTGAAGGTGTGGTGCTGCGAGACAGTCAAAGGAGGACTGTCCAGGGGCTCCAGCAGCCAGAAGGATGGCTGATCGGCAAGGAATTGCGGGAAGACAGCGACAGGACTGCTGTCGGGGCGGCTGCAGCGAGGAGTAAGGCGTGGTAGCGAAGCAATAGGGAGGCGGGAATGGGACGGGAATATAGTCACCATCTGAAAATCAAGATACAGTCAAAGAACCACTTGGAATCCTAGGATACAACCCTTAAAGGGAAGAAAAGACGCCGACGACTATCCCAATATAAAACATACAAAAAAACTAACACTAAACTCCCATGAATACGAATTTATAATAATAGGATAATTAGAAGTGGGCTCAAGAACCAGCGGCGCTCCCAAAACAAAGAAATACTTGGACTGATTCGGTCCAGGCTAGCAGACGGGTCGCGGGAGTCAAAGTACTGTATCAATGATCGAAAAAGCATCTACTGGGTCACTCCCGCAGTAGGCATTAATTACTAGTGGCATAGTCTTAATTGATATCCAAAGATTCATATAAAGTCCCATGAAAAGTTTTTTTGTAAATTAGTTAATTCATCCCTAATATCTGACCTAAAATTTTAATTAAACAAATCTAGAAGCAAAAAAATTTTATCTATAGAACTTCCAAATCAAGTATAATATTCAAAAACTCCATGTTCACTTTGTTTATAATTTTTAAATTGTTCATGCAATTCTCTGTATATCACTTAAGGATTACTATCTTATCGTCTAATAGATAAATTTTTTCATCATTTGTTGTATGTATCCAAACCGCATAATTCTATTTCAGATGGCCTCATCTTCAAGAGACTTTATTTCAACCATTCTTCTAACATAATAATTTTTTATTTTATCCTTGTAGTCCTTAATAATAATAAATTATTTCTCAATGTTTAGTCATTTTTGGCATATTTTTTCTAGCTCGGTTTCAAATTAGTTGCTCTAATCATTACATTCTCTATCATTTGATGTATCTTTCAAACCTCACAAATTTATTTCCACTTGTATTATCTTCAATAATCGCCCCAATTGTTATTCTACTATAATCATTTTTATTTATTCATGTATTTTTAGTAAAGGTATATTTTATTTCTCAATATTTATTAACTTCTAGCTTTTTTCCTTAGCGTAGCTTGTTTATAAAGTAAATGGCTTTAATTGTTTACTTTGAGATGTTCATTTTTTCTATGGTTTGCATTGGCATCTTTTGCAGAATGTTCAAGGAAGAACTTTGTTGCTTGTATTCCAATTGGCAAGAAGTTAGAATCATTGAATCTGACTGAAGGGAACTTTAATATGCATAACCATGAGAAAGCTGAAGAAAGTCCCACTAGAATGAATACCAGCTGGATGGAGACAATGCCTTCGAGTGCTTCAGCACTGAATATTGTTGGCACAAAAAGGGATGAATCTGTATTGGACCGTCATGCTGAGAACTCACTCAAGTTCATAAGGGGCTACAATAGAGATAATTATCTGTATCAGGAGGAAGAAACAGAAATAAGTTCAGAATTAAATAAAGAAAAAATGGCGTCACAACCTCCACTTAGATGCAGTGAAGCTGCTGCAGGTTTGAGCTATATTTCATCCCAAGAGCCTGGTCTTCAGTCCCAAACCATTGCATTAGGTGTTGTGGACAAGTTTCTTTCTGTACATAATGAGGAATTTTCTTCAGACATTAACAATGAGAACGCGGACACAGTGAGATCACTTCCTATTGCAAGTGTGAAAAAAGCTCAGTGTTTTGTGAGGAAAACTGATAAAAATACAACGGGAAAAGTTCAAGTATATGACTGGATTGATTCCCTTGAGGATGAAGGTGGCGGTGAATTATTTAGCAGAAGAAAGGATTCTTTCTTTGGCTGCAAACAAAGCAAACGAGTATCACACAGGCTCGTAGGTTCTGATAACAAGAGCAGTGCTGAAGGCGCCAAGTCCAAAACATGTCAGAAACTAGCAGCTTTATCAAAATCAAAGAAAAACCTTTTCAGTGAATTGAAGGAGCAAATAAACACAGATACAATGGAGCAATTAAAGAAATTTGATGTTCCCATAAGTGATGAAGGTGTTTATAGCTGCGGTCCTGCCACTCAAATGGCAGCTGAAGCTATGCAGGCACTGGGTCATTCATCTCCTGTTTCTTTTGAACCGACTACTGTACAATCAAGGCATGGAGAGGACACTAGAAGTTCAACACAAATTATAAAAGCTACCAGAACTCGTTCAAGAAATGCCTCTGCAAGGAAGAGGAGTAATAAATCGGAAGGAATTATGACACCCTCAAAACTACAAAACATCTCGAAATCAAGAAAAAAATGCTGCAATTCTTCTAGAAAACAGTCCACTAAGTCGAGTAAGGAGATAGTTTTGAAGGATGGAACAGCTGAAATAACAGCAAAGATGATTATAAACTGCGAAGAAATGATATCGGTTTACAATGGAGATTATGAAGTAAATACTGGTGGGGAGACAATGAAGCATATGGTAGATAAAAAGGTTGAAAAGTCTCCTGTTCCAGTGTTCAGTAAACAGCCTTCAGTTGGTGAAAAGCGCACTTTGGGCACTAGTGAGCTCTATACTTCACCCGTTGCACATCGTACTAGGCGTTCAAAAGCAGCTGAGCACTTAAGCCTCAATCAAATATTATCCACTAATGCTTGCAACGATACCAGTAGGATCAATTTGCGTACCCATGGACCTGTTGAGATGGAGGATGAATCTGTTTCAAACACATCAGTAGTACCAAAGGTCAATAAAAATGGTTGCATTATAAGCTTGAGTGGAACAATGAACTGTGACCATGGATTCAGTGCTCTTCCTGTTGTAGTTGAGGTGGAGAGAGGGCATGCTGAAGAAACAGTAACTTCTCGTGACAGAGATCTTTACAGAGAATCTAAAAGAAGGAAAATGAAAAACATTGACAAAGAGAATCAAACAAGTGATAGAAAGTCTGCTATTCAGAAGAAAGGGCGCAAAGTTTTTATCAGAAGTTTTGCTGAAATTTTAGATACTGTAAAGCGAAGGAAGAGATCAAGTTTTCTGAGCAGCAAGCTTGAATCCGATGGCATGCAAAATGAGTCTGGCATCAGAACGAGGTCATCATTGCTTTCAGATATTTTGAAGCCTTATGTTGCAAATAATTCACATTCTAAGGCCCAACTCTCTTGCAAACCGGCTTCTGATGGAACTGCTAACACAAATTCACTTTCTTCTGTGAAGCGAAATGTTAATAATGATAAGCTTGAAACATCTAAAAAAAGTGCTCAGTTTCGACTACTTGCTGAAGTTGTGAACGAAGATACAAAACCTGAAGGATCAACTGTTGCAATTTGTCAATCTGGTTTACAATGTTCACCAATAACCGGCAAAAATGCAGTATCCCCTGTTTGTAAAACTGAATACACCTCAAGTTTATCATTATGTAAATCTCTGTCAAGATCTCCTATTTCCAGGGAACTTATTCGGTTAGAAACTTCTTATACATCGCCATCAAAATTGAATGATGTGCGAAGAAGAAAAGATATGGCATGCTTTCATGTTTGTTTCAGCAATCATTTAAACAAGGATGTAATTAAGCAGCAGAAAAAGGTGACCTCTCATCACATCTTTTGGCTTTGAAGTCTTGAATCAGCATTTTTATCAAACCAGTCTCATTAATTATTTACCTGATCTTCTGTTGTAGATATTGAAACGATTAGGAATTCAGGAAGTCTCCTCCAGTTTAGAAGCAACACATTTTGTTGCTGATAAGTTTGTGCGCACAAGAAACATGCTAGAAGCAATGGCAATGGGTAAACCAGTGGTAACACCTATGTGGCTTGAAAGCTGTGGACAGGCAAGCTCTTCTATTGATGAAAAAAACTACATCTTGAGGGATAGTAGGAAGGAAAAGGAGATTGGATTTAGCATGCCTGTTTCACTTGCTCGTGCATGTGAACATCCACTGCTGCAGGTTCTTTTTATATCTAGCAACTCTTTAACATAGCTTGCTACATCTTAGTGGCAAATATAATTGGAGCTTTATGCTCTCTTGTAATTTGTAGGGTAAAAGGGTGTATGTCACACGAAATGCAAGACCAAATCAAGAGCTTATTTCCAGCTTAGTTAAGGTAGCTGGTGGTCAGGTATTTTACTGTGTGCTAAATTTATTATGGAATCTCTAGCTCTTAATTGAAGCTCATCTTCCATTACGGATTTTTGATTATTTAATTTGTTTTGTACAAGTAATGTTCCCTTTCTACGCATGTCCTACTGAGCTAACAGAAGTATTCTAGGGGATCTAATTTATATGAACATTGCTTATTTAGAGGAGGAGAAAAGTTATCATTTACCAAAGGGAGATGAGGATTTTAAATCCCTGGACTTACTAAAGATGACTTTATTTTTATGAGTGAAATGTCAAAATAGTCTCTGGTTATTCACATGTGGTCATTTTAGTCCTAAAATATATAAAATATCACACTACTTCCTGGATTACTTGACTATGGGGATGAAACAAGTCTCTAGGGATGACTATATTAGCCCCCTTTAAAAGAGTCTGATCACTTAATTGACACTTTTATAAACTCTGAGATTGAAATGACTCTTGACAAAGAAGCAGGGGAATATTTTGACACTTTTCTCTTATTTTTAACCTATGTATTTTTAAAAAAGTCATGATAACAAATCACACATCTGAAAATTGAACTGGATAATTAAAATAGAAACAATGAGGGTTATTTATCTGGTGCTGGAACTATTACATGGAACGAGCATTGGGCTTTGGAGTCGTCATAATTGATTGCAGCAGTTACTCAAAGCTTTTTTCCGTCATGATTGCTTAGGTATATATCACCTGTGAACTTGCAAATCTCTTTGCTTCCGAGGATGAATCCCTTCTTTTTATTGACCATTTGATGAGTCACTGCAATATTTAGTGGATATTTAGAATATATAATATTTATTATTATTGTTTTTTTAGCAAATCAGGAGCATGACCATATAATCGGAGATATCAATGCTCTAATCAATTATTAAGAGGCTTCTGCATCTAGATTGGTCAGACTTTCAGAGGATTCACACTAAAAAATTGCTTAAAAAGGAGATGTTGAACTCTCTCAGGATGTCACTCTTTTCTCTGTTTTATATATCCCACAATTGGATTCCAATTTGATTTCTATCATTAAGCTTATTCATGATATGAAATGTGTAACTAGATTTCTTGCAAATACTGGTGAATTTCAAATAGTGGAGTTGGGGAAGGTGATTGGCAGTGCTGAAATACATCAAGACTTGTACCTACTCAAAGAAAGTCTCTCTTTAAACACACAAAGTCTTCCATTTTTATCACCAATTTTTTAGTTTGTTCAGTCTGTCTATCAAAAACCAAATCATGTTATGGCATTGTCTTCTGGGTCATCTTAATTTCAATTATGTTGTAAAATTGTATGCCCATGTAGTTATCAATAAAAAAAACTTAATTTTAATCAATGTAAAATTTATCAACTTGTCGAACACACTATAAATGGTTATCCCAGTACAAACTCTCATACTCTTCTATTGTGCATAGTGATATTTTGGGACCTTCAAAGGTAAAAACCCTAAGTGGTGCTAGATATTTTATCTCATTTATTGATGACCACACTAAAATATTTAGGTATTCCTAATGAAAGAAGAATTTAAAATAGCCTAAATCTTTCAAAATTTTCTCGACGTGATTCTAATTCACTTCCAATGCAAAATTCAAATTCTCAAAACTAATAATACAAGGGAATATTTCAACTCCATCATTGGGTCCTATCTTTCAAAAGAAATGAAATTATACATGTGAGTTCACATATTGATACCCCACAATAAAATGAGATAGCTGAGAGAAAAACATGCATCTCCTTGAGATATCTCTCAATTATGTTGTCCCATCAAATTCCTAAACAGTTTTGGGAGGAAATGATTCTTATTGCAACACACCTTATCAATCGAATGTCATGTCGGGTTCTTCAAAACATCTCTTTATATTTTGATAGTTATTTATCCACATATCAGTGTTTTCTCTTATATCATCCCATTTAAAATATTTAGGTGTGTATTTTCTGTCTCGTTCATTCCAAAAATCACACAAAACTGGACTTTAAATCTATCAAGTATATTTTTTTTAGGTATGCCACCAACAAAAAGGAATATAAGTTTACTTTCTTGTTACCAAAAAATACTACAATTTCATGAATTTATATTTTTTAAAAATCAATCATACTAATTCAAATATGATGTTCAAGGGGAGAGCGCAAATTAACATCAATTTTGGGAAGCACTTGATGACACCTTTACGGTCTCACTACCTACCCACCTAGCCCTCATATCCTGGTTGAGAACGTGCAATCAACCGGACCAACCCAACCTAAAGTTCAAAACAAAGAACTTTGTTTGTACATAAGGAGGAAGAAAACCTTAAGTTGATAGAAGAAAACTTGCAAGGACAGAATTGCTCGAACCAAAATTCGAGCCCGTCTTCATCTAAAATTTTGAGTAAGGAGGAATCTAGCACCCATGAGTTATCCCCTTGCTTTTTTGATGTTGGTGATAAGGAAAACTGCATTAGTTATTCAATTTAGGAGTATGTAGTTTATGAGAAGTTATCCTCATCTTACAAAGCTTTCATTTCTAACCTTGATAATATTCATATTCTTAAAAGTTATTCATAAAACTCTTGAATATTTAGAATGGAGGGAAGCAGTTGAAGAGGAGATTTAAGCACTAGAGCATAATAACACATGTATTCTTACTATTCCTCAGGATAAGAAGTCGATTGGGTTTAATGGGTGTTCAACATCAAATGGAAAGCTGATGGAAGTATTAAGAGATTCAAAGCCAAATTTGTTGCAAAAGGTCTCACTCAAACCTATGAGATTGACTATCAGGAGGCCTTCACACTAGTTGCCAAACTTAACACTATCAGAGATCTCTTTTTAGTAACAGTTAACAAGGAATGGAGATTGCATAAGCTTGATGTAAAAAAATGTCTTTCGTAATCAGGATTTGGAAGAAGTGTGTATGGATATACCGTCAGGACTAGAGAATGATTTCAACGAACATCTAGTATACAAACTCACGGAGCCTCTATATGAGTTTAAGCAATTACCAAGAACATGATTTGAAGATTTACTAAAATTATGAGTTCTAATGGGTATTATCAAGGTTAAGTTGATCATACTCTATTTTTAAAACACACTCTAGTAGATAAGATTGTTGCACTGATACTATGTGTGGATGATATGATTCTTACTGGTGATAATGGAAGAGAGATTTTCAAGATCAAAGAAGTGTTTGCCACAGAGTTTGAAATCAAAGACTTGGAAATCATGAGATATTTTTTTATGCATGGAGGTAACAATGTCCAAGAAAGACATTGTTATCACAAAAGAAATACATTCTAAATCTACCAAAGGAGACTGGGATGATTGGATGTAAGCCTATTGGCATTCCAATGAATCACAACCAGAAGTCAAAGAGAGAAGAAATTGTCTCTCTGTGGATAAGGGAAAATATCAAATATTAGTAGGAAATCTCTTCTACATGTCACATATGAGACCAGATATTGCATATTATGTCAATATTGTGAGCCAACACGTGAATAGCCCAAATAAAGAGTACTTTGAGATAGTGTACATAATTATGAGATTTTTTCAAGAAGAATCCTATTTATTGATTAATTTTTAAGAATACCAAGAATAGAGGAGTGGAAGCCTGCACCAACACTAGTTGGGTTGGGGACCTAACTGACAGAAGGTCCACCACAAGTTACTGCTTCTATGTATGGGGAAATTTGCTGACATGGAGAAGAAGCGAGTGGTTATTTCTAGAAGCAATACAAAACTAGAATGTATGGCACCCTCCTTTGGAATTTGTGAAGAGATCTGGATTCAAAAATAGTTAAGAGAATCGGGGTGTACCTCCAAATACAAATGTTTTGTAACAATTAAACAACTATCAGTGTTGCTAAGAATCTTGTGCATCATGATAGGACCAAATCTATTGAAGTTGATAGACACTTCATCTCTCAAAAGGTTCTTGGAGGAATTCTACAGCTAAACTATATCTTGACATACTAACAACTTTTTGTTGTTTTCACCAAGGCTCTTCCTTTGAGCATCTTATTAGAGTTGAATACCAAGCATGGTCTCTACAATATCTACGAACCAACTTAAGGTCTGAGAAGATCCTGTTTTCCCTCTTTCTTTATCATGTGGGCCGGCCACTAGATTCCAAAATAGGGAAGATTTGATTGTGGTTAACTGAGGAAACTCTTGATTAGTCTATTTTCTTTATATTCTATGTTTTTTTTATTTTTTATTTTAGAATTATTTCCTTCCCTAATTTAGGATAGATATATTTAATAAGTTTGAAAATAATGAAGAATTGGTTTCCTTATATATGTGCCATACTTGTGAATAATGAAATTAACTCTCTTTTCATCCCAAAACATGTTTTCAACAGTTTTTAGTTGGTATTGCTATGATTACATGGAAGGTGATAATTATGTGTTACTAATATCTTGTGTGATCTCTTTTTAAAAATATAAAAGGGGTTAGGAATTGTGCTTTTGATCTTATGATTTCATTTCATCTTCTCAAAAGGAATTTTATTCTTTTTTTTTCTTGGATTAGGCCTTTAACTGGAATTTTCAATTAAATGTGGATTGTTCTTGTAAAAGCAACTTCAGGAGGCTGCTTGTTGCTTGCAATATTACAAATTATTTGATGACATTATTTGCTG
Source organism: Phalaenopsis aphrodite (assembly GCA_003013225.1). Taxonomy (NCBI): domain Eukaryota; kingdom Viridiplantae; phylum Streptophyta; class Magnoliopsida; order Asparagales; family Orchidaceae; genus Phalaenopsis; species Phalaenopsis aphrodite. The sequence goes on from NEWO01000388.1 coordinate 414,477, forward strand.
CTTTTAATAACTAATTCGACCGTTTTGGCTCTTTTTTTTTTTTTTTTTTTTTTTT
>NEWO01000388.1:414559-425448 GCA_003013225.1 Phalaenopsis aphrodite
AACATATGGATTGAGATGGATGCTCTTAACCTTATTAATATTTTTAACAGAGACTTGTCTAGTTTTGGATTATATTCATTTTTAACATTAAGCTTTAGCTTTCTAGAGTGGTTTATGCATTTTTGCATATTACTCATTAAAATAATTCTATAGCTAATTAGTTAGCCAATGAGTGCTGCAAATGAAAACTTATAGAATCATTAATCTTAATGCAGTTTGTAGGAACCTCATTGGTATTATTAGACGTGATAAATGTGGCTTGCTTTATGATAATGTTTAATTGGTGTTATTATTATTCAATTTTCTTTTGGTGGTGGTTCTCCATTTTATACTTTATTTCTTTGTTATTCTTTATTTAGTACTCACTCTTTCATATCGTGTAGTTGTGTTCTCTTTTGATAATTTGATATGGAGTTGGCATATTTCCGGTTGGTGTTTGAAAGAACTCTGTTATTCATTCGATTCCTTTTATTTAGCTTTGTTTATCACCAGTTTGTTATCTTCTTAATAAGGCAAAAAGAGCTTGAAACTATGGAATTGAAAAAGTTGATATATAAATTAGCTATAGCAAGAGATATGAGATCTACAAATTTTAATCAGTTAGATGCATTATAAGCGAAGATTATAAAAACTTCGGTAAAAATAAAGATATCAAGGAAAATTAAATGACACTTTAAGAAATTATTAATTAAAATTTAATAAAGAAACTATTTAAAAGAATAAGATCTATTATAGATTGCTAATAAAAATTGTACTAGAGTTGGCTTTGATGTAGATTTATAAATTTAAACCTTATGTTTAGATGAGATATCTATTAGGATTTTGGGACTTAAAAGGGTATATTGTAGTGGTTTTGTTGACAAAACTTGTCAATGGAATTTTATGGGAAAAAAAAAGGATTTCAAAAGATTAGGAAAGAAGTATTTTGATGCTAATATTGTAATTATTAAGGAATATAATAGAGTATAATGGAACACAAATTTTAGTGAGCTGGAGGAATGTTTTAACTATGGAGAAATAGTTGGAAGATATGTGGCTTAGAGATAGTAAAACAAAGATAGATTCTATAATTTTAGTGAGTTGATATTAATTTTCATCAATTATTTCTAGAAGATAAAGTGATACATAAGTATGACATGTCTAAGTGGTTTAGATGTATGTGTGAAAGAATCAGGTTATATATTGAGGATGTAATTTATAGAGTGAATATTCCTTCGTTAAAATGGAGAATTATCTCAATAGTAGTATGCTATTGTTATAAGAGTATATCATGGAAAATTCAAAGCAAATTTAAGTTGACAATGTTGTATGAATCTGAGTGTCGGCACTAAGAAAAATGATCTATGTTGAGTGTGACAAAAACAAGAACTTTAAGATAAGTTTGTGATAAAACTCGACAAATTTTTATGGAATAATTTTATTAGAGGAATAATTGGAGTGACTTCTATTGAGAATAAGGTAATTTAACATTGGCATAAGGTGTTTTGATCATGTATAATAAATGGTAGAAAATGTACTCATCAGACAAATGGATAAATTTAGCATTGAAGGATTAAAAACAATAATCCATACCTAAGGTAACATGGACAATTCAAAATGATTTGTGAATGGTAGTAAATTTAACTCCTCAGGCAATGCTCAATAAGTTTGAATGAAATATGAGAATTTGATGAATCCTAGATTATGTTCTCTTTATCTATGTATTTTGATACTATTCTTAATCTTATTTTAGATTTTTTTATTTTTTTTCTTTGTCTCTTTTTTTTTTTTTGCAGCCAATAAAGAGAATTGAACTGTCCGTTACTGAAGAAGATAAACTGCCTGACAATCTTCTGATTCTCTCCGGTGAAGAAGATTTTGCAGTTTGTGCGCCGCTGCTTAAGAAAGGTGATCATTCTTTCCTTTTTTATGGACATTCTAAAATCTAAAGAAATTCATTGACCATAGCTCACGTATATGAGTTTCGCATCAAGCAGGAGCAGTGGTTTTCAGCTCAGAGCTTTTACTCAATGGCATTGTTATCCAGAAGCTGGAATATGAAAGGTATTTTGAACTGATTAATGTTGAACCTCATTCCAAATTTTTTCCAAACTTCGTTTTTCATGAAAGAAATATTCTTTGCTTTCTTCAGGTGCATTATTTTTTATGTAACTAGATTAAAAAATAGAAAGTGATGCTGAATGGTTCAAAAATTTATAATTTTTACAGGGAAGATTTTACACTTGTAAAACTGCTTTTGCACTTGATGCATATATTAGTTTTCATTTTATTTTCCTAATCATTGTCTTTTTAAATTATTATATGATGATAATAACCACTTGTAAGGATATATGCATTATCAAATGAGAAATGGCAGAGGATGTTAAATTATTTTCATACTATTTGATGCAATAATAATTTTTGGTTTTGTAAAAATCTTTTAACTAGCAAGAAAACATCTTTTGATTAATTAATAATTATGTCAAATAATAATTTATCTAAAAAATGTTCAAACATAATGGAAATGAATTGAAACATCAGTTTTATAGCTTTGTATGCAATATGTCAAAAAGTTATGTTGACTCATATATTTTCATACATCACCACATACAAGATTCGTTAAAATTATGCTTGAATCTCTGAACATATATAACATTTGCTATTTTAAGAAGTCCAATCTAATCCTCATTCTTTGATTTGCAGACACCAACTTTTCTTGAATCAAGTTAAGAGGACACACTGAGTAATATGGCCTAATTGTGAAGATGGAAAGGAGTTTCTCTGTAGCTGGATCTGCTTCAGCGGAAGGCTAATGTAACTTATGAGCTAACGATTAAATATGGTGCTTCTTTTGTATAGTATTTTTGTCTCCTTTTGTGTGAGGTGTTTATATCTGCTATTGAAAATTTTTTTCTTTATTATTATTATTATTATCTTTTAATATATCCTCCGTGCATAATTCTTGTACAGGTTTTTTTTTTATTTTTTTATTTTGTGATTTGTTTATTAATATGGTAGCAGTCTTATCTTCCTTTGGCTTTATTACTATGTTTTGGGTAATTTATGTTCATACCCCACAATTCTTTTGTATTTACATATCTAACACTTAAAATTTGATATTTACATTTGCTACACTTTGGTGTCATAAACCCATGCATGAATGGTGTATTTCACTCTTTAAAAACGAATAATAATGATATTTTTTAGGTGATGTCAAAGTTTGAGTGCTATGATGTAAATATGAAAGTTTTGGCGTTACATATGTAAATACAGAACTGTTTGGTATGCATGTAAATGCTCCTATTTTCTTAGCGGATGTTTTGTTGCTGCTGGATTATATATATATATATATATATATATATATATATATATATATATATTAAATTGGCTGGCTCCTTTTCTTGAGCTAGAGGCAAAACAAAATTGGCTCCTTTTCTTGAGCATGTAATACGTTTTTTTGTCATTTTTTGTTTTTTTGTTTAGGTCTTGTAATTATCTGTATTCTCTTTTTTTTAAAACTATTTGTATATGGTAGTTATCTTGGGGGAAAGGTGTTTTGATTGGGCCCTTACACACGGGAAAAATTTGCGTATGTCAACCGTACGCAGAGATGGGTACATAATAGGGTACACGGGGGTTATATGGAGATTACAAAGGGGTTATAACCCCGTTGTACCTCCCGTGTACCTCCCGTGTAACCCCGCTGTAACCTTGTAATCTCAATGGATAAAATAAAAGCGCGGTTACAGCGGGGTTACACGGGAGGTACAACGGGGTTATAACCCCTTTGTAATCCCCATATAACCCCGTGTACACTATTATGTACCCATCTCTGCGTACGGTTGACGTACGCAAATTTTTTCCCTTACACACAATCTATATGTATCCTTATTTCTTTATATATATTATGTTCAAATGTTTCTTTCACCTTGTGGCTCTGGTTTGGAGGTATTGAAAGCGGGGAAATGTAATGGAGAAAGGAATTACAAAGTTCATTCAATAAGTTCATCAATTTGTTTGCTTGTTCGATTAATAAGAAATTGAGCTTTTTAATCTCATTTATTTCATTGGAAATGGGAGTTGTGAAAAATAACGCAAATACCAATAATGATTTATTTCTTGCCTTTTAATTGAAGAGAATTTTACATACATATCATAATATAGCATTAAATTCTTAAGGATATATGTGTAACATTTTTTTTTTATATTAATGTTTACAATGTTTAGTGTCATTAATCTATTTCCTAAAAAGAAGGTAATGAATTTCCTATTATAGTAGTAGTAAAAATGAGTGTTATGCCTATAAACATAAAAAAATATAAGTGATAGATATATAAATATATAATAATAATTGTGGCATGCATGTAAATAACTTTTAACTAAAATACCTAATATAGACTTTTTTGTTGCACCCGCACTTTTCTCAATTCTTAAAAATCAAATGTGGGCTCTGAAATTTAGATGTCTTAACAGGGCTCTCAGGTTCAAATTTCTTGATTTGATTTGAGATTTCAAGTGCAACCTTTGCAACTAATTACCCCTTTCCATAACATGACAACATGACTTCATTTTCAATTGCGGGCAGCATTTTTAAATCAAAGTCTCATCGTTTGAAAAACACATTTTGACAGTTTATCCGAAAACGCGGTTGAATTTTTACACTAAACGCAAGCAATGAGTCGAATCCCACTGACAACCTGTGGGCCAAATCTCGCGGGCCGCATATCAGGATAAGCTGTTTATCTGAATAAACATAAGCTAACCCAAACGCACCCTAAAACTAGTCATTAAGATATTAAGTATTCAAATTCAATTTATAAGAGCAGTAATTACATTTTAAATTGATTAAATTAATCACCATTGGCTTATAACAAATGATTGGAGAAACTGTGCCACTCAATCTGAAACATTGTATTATGAGTCATCAAATCTTTCGAATTATAGTTTTGAGCCGGTGGCTAATAGCCGTCCCTACAACAACTCCCATCCAATCAATCACAACCAGCCTCATTCGTCCTCCTTCAAGCTTTCTCATTGATATTCTCGAACTACAGTTTCAGGCTCAGGCTGCTGCTACTAGTCGTCTTCTCAACTTAAATCAAATCACTTGCATCGATTAGATATGAGGGAGCAACAAATTAGTGTTTCAGACATCACAGCTTTCCCAAATTACATCCATTGGGGCATCAAATTATCCTTCTTCTGCAGCAACTCAAAATGTATAAAGAAATTTCCTTAAACACATCTTCTAAAAATCAGAAAAAAAGAGGAAAAATTACTCGCCTTAAGCCGTATATAATAAATAAACACAGACACATGATTAGAAAGAGAAACCATACCGCAGAGATTATAATGCAGGTGTCAGACATTTTCCAGATGTGGGGGGGTGTTGCGGGTGCTGAGTGATAATTCACAGAACAAAATCATAACAAACAAAAAACATACAAATAGAACAACTCATACATCTTAAACAACCTAACATCTTCAAGTATGAGAAAACATTAGTAAATACCAACAAGAAAGCTAAAAAATGCAAGGAAATCACCCCAAATGGCTGCTCATTCCCTAATCTTCTCACAGTGCACGGCCATGCTTCTGTGACATCGACGGGCCTGCAAAAGTATATCGCGATGAGACCGGTTGTGAATTCCTCTCGCTATAACCAGATAATGTTATTGGAGCATGAACCAGATGCATTTCGCCAAGCCTTGCATCCCCAGAAGTAGGCAGTAATCTGACATGAGGAGCTGGTTGAGGGTGCGCTAATGGCCTAAAACTAAAACCAACCTCATCCAGCCTACGCCGGGAAGGATCATTCAGATAGTCTGCTTTGGTTTCGTAAGGTCCTGCAGATCTATAAGGATGAGTATAGATTTCTGGAACATTTCCATGAGGCACTGAGAAATGGTTTGGATCTAAACCCAAATTTATATAGTCTTGCTCGATCAAAGACCGAGGATTGAGTTGGAGGGTGTTGATCGGAGCGACAATCTCTCTCTGTACTGGGACAGGACCGTCCAATGGAAGCATTGAGGGCCATAATACTGCGACTGGAGCAGGGGCTGGGGCAGGGGCTGGAGCAAGAACTTGGACTGGCTCGGGCATGGGAGGAGGAGCAGGGACTCGGGTGACAAACTGGACTGGCTCGGGCATGGGAGTGGGAGCAGGAGCAGGGGCTCGGGCAACAAACTGGACTGGACCTGGCATCGGAGCAGGAGCAGGAGCAGGGACTCGGGTAGGAACCTGGACTGGCTTGCGCACAGGAGCATCCATGTTGAAGATTGATTGGTGCGGAGGTAAAGATGGGAATAACTTAATGAGCTCCTTTACCTTTAAAATGGAGATTAAGACGAGTAAGTAAACCGTCATACAAAATTGGATATGTATATTCATATGATTGGATGATTGACATTTGGTTGGAAAATGATAGTTGAAATTGCCATGCATAATGGAAAACGAACTAGAAAGAAATGAGTTAAGAAAAGTCATTTTGTTAGAAATTGCTATATAAAAGGTGAGGTGAACTCATTACTTTGTCTCAATTCTTTTCTTCTGAAAGCACTTGTAATTCCACAAAATTTCCAACGATTCAACAAAAAATAAAATGAAAAATACAAGGAAAAAAGGTCACACTCTTCGCTTTCCCTTATAACTTCTCCTCAATAAAATATATAATAGAATCACAACAAATGAATCGACTGTTCAGCTTACTAGTTGCAATTGCTAGCTGGATTCTGAAACGAAAAATCAAGATGGCAATGATAGGCATCCGGTAAGCACACTATGAGAAAGGGCGGGAAAAATTTAAAAAAAAAATCAAAACTCAGTGCGAAGCAGGAATGAAGGGCAAACAAAAAAGCTCAGCAAGATTGTTCAGATATGTTGTGAGCATGATATCGTTTTAGAGCTCCTATAAGGTGTGAAAGTATACAAGAAAGGGGTGGGTAAGTTGATGGATAGGTCAGAAAAATAGGAGGATGGATGTTGGTTGAAATCTGGCATTAACAGCGGGATGAAAGAGAATCAAAAGCGGAAAACAGAAGTTTTCTGCTGTCAAGGAGCAGCAGCAGTAAATTAGATGACGAAGGAGAGATCACCACTTTGATCCTATCAGGCTACAAACAAACCACTTGAAAGAAATCTAAATATATCACGCTCCAATAAAAATACGAGGAAAAACTTCTCTAAATAACATATCTATAATGAAAAATCTGCTAAATCAGCTTTAAATATCATATTTATACTAATAATTAAATTAAACCCTAATTAGAAGAAAATGAAAGAAAATAATCCATAAAAGGAAAAAAAATCCAGCTAAGAGGAAAAATCCCGTAAGATAAGTATCATGGGAAGGGAATCCCATCCTAATTGCAGAAATCCTCAATTCCACGGGTCCTTGGCTCGCGCGTAATTCTTACAAAGCAAGAGCATTATCGTCATCCCAGGAAGCTTCTAGAATAGATCTACCACAACTATGATAAAGTTATTGTATTGTTGTGTTAGAGGCAACTCTATTGCAAAATCTATGCCCACACTCATTCCAAACAACTCTGAAACATAGACAATTCTGAAACACACTTATCATTTAAAAGGTTGTCCTGAAAAAATAAGTAACCATCATTTTTTGGTACAACCAAAATTAGAACTGCATTTGGGCTAGTGCTCCCACAAACGAAGCCTCAAGCAATTAAATCTACAACTTGTATCTTCCACTTCCCGTACTTGGCTGGGCATATATGATAAACAAGTATGCCTGTAGAAATAAAGCATGGAATGAATCCTATGGCATACTAGACCACCGTCAGTGGCAGCTACATAGAAGGTAAACGGTCAATCATGATATATAGTAACTCCTTTAACAAGAGCTTGTTCCTTTTCAGGTATCTGCTCCTTTGACTCACTATTTTCTATTACAATCAATGTTAATCCCATTGTGATCTCATTTAGGCTCAAGCTTGAATCACTAGAACCTCTCCCTCGTTAGCTAGAGATTAAGACTTCTCTTTAACGTCATTATCTTCTCCCGTGTCACTGTCCATTTCTTCAAATGTTCTCTGCTCAATGAAAGAGGTCACCCCACTGTTTGGACAATCATAATTAATGTGCCCAAGGTGAGACAAAATTTGAGAGTGTTATTTTGTCTCCACTTTTTCTCCACTTTAAACTATTTTTTTCTCAAACAATGTTAGCTTGGAAGTTCTGCTAAGTGTACTACTTTTGTTTGATCCTAGGTTGAATTATGTTTATAAAGTGTGGCGGTCACCTGGTATGTTTCTCTACCTTTGAAGCTAGGGTTTGAATATCATGTAATATCCAATAGGGCTATAACTAAACCACATTGCCAACAGAAGGTCTCGATCCTCTCATATATCGAGCTAAGGTATTCTCGAGCTTCATTAGCAGATACTTCAACATAAGCTGCCCCAACTCAACGATGTACTCCTATACCGAGAGATCTTGCTATTGTAAGTGATGAAGCTTCAAGAATATATCTTGTTTCCAATAAGTTGGAAGAAAATTGCATTGCACCTCTTGTTTCACCTTAGATTAGATGATAATTATATTCCCTTCCCATTATTGAAGAAGCTCGAGTTCTTCCACCATAAATAAGCATTCTTTCCTAGCTTAGTAGTGATTAGTTTGACCTTTTTGTCAAGTGGAATATTCTTATACTAAAAAATCCGTTATAGTGTCAGAAGCCACTCGATAAACTTAACCTGATCTATGTTGTTGTCAAAATCGATGTCAATTTCACTCCAACCTCTCTTGTTGTTGTAAGTGATGAAGCCTCGAGAACATATCTTGTCAGTAATGCACAGGTAAATATTTGCATTGCATCGCTTGTTTCATGTTGGACTAGATAGTAATTTTACTCTCCTCTTCTCATTGTTGAAGAAGTTGAGGTTCTCCCATAAAAAATAAGCATTCTTCAGCTTAGTAGTGATTTGCTTGACTTTCTTGTCAAGTGAAATATCCTTATACACAAAGACTCATTCTACTGTATGAAGCCACTCGTTAAACTTGTCCGGATCTATGTAGTCGTCAAAATTTGGTGAGTCAATCTTCAATCCAACATCATGGCTTCTCATGTATTCAATGTCAAATCGTTGAGGCATCATTTGTTCATCTATAAAAACTTCCCGCCATAAGGGATTCACTTCCTCCAATTGACCGGTGAGTCATCATTGTGAGTGACCTCACCGGATTACCTCCTCTCAAAGGAGGCAAACTTCTATTATATTTGGAGAACTTCTAGTTCCATATGCTCCCTAAAAAGCTAATGGACAACTCTGTAGATTTTTCCTAAGCAACATTATGTCACACTCTCTCATTCAAAGTTTTCGACAAACGTGGGATTGCAATTCAAGTTGAGGCAAGGGCTTAGGTTTTAGGAGTAGGTGTCGGTCTGAAATTTTGGTGAAAGTGGGAAGATCGGATTTTAAAAATTTAGGAATCAAGCTAGAAATTACAATAGTAATAACTTTGAAATGGTGACTTTTTTTTGTTGGAATTTTGGATTTGAACAAGAAAGACAAAAATCCTAAATAACCTAGGGCAAACTAGACTCTAATATACCTTTTTAGAGCACCTAGAATGTGTGAACAAACACAATAAAAGGGTAAGTAATTTGTTGGGTAGGCAAGAAAATCCGGCCTGAACGACTAAAAGACCACAAATTGGAAGCAAAAAAAAAAAAAACAGCTATTTTCTGTTGTCAAACAGCAGCACATAACAAATTGGACGATGAAGGAGACCTTCCAACGTTCGAGAAAGATCACCATTTTGATTCTATCAAGCTACAAACAAAACGTCTAAGAGAGATCATCATTTTGATGCTATCAAGCTACAAACAGGTCACTTGAAAGAAATTCAAAGATACGGTAACAAGAATAAAAAATCTGCTAAATAGTTTTTACAAATGATATTTATCCTAATAATTGAACTAAACCCTAATTAGAAGAAAAGGAAACGAAGTAGTGCAGATGGGTAAAAAAATTCAACTGAATTGATAAAAGGGCAGACAAATCCCGTAACGGATGTATCACAGGATGGGATTCCTGTCTGATCCAACCCACGATTGCAGTAACTGTGGGAATCCGCAGCTCCTGCATCGGTCTCACTCTTCGCATTCCCTTAAAATTTCTTCTGAAACAATATTTAATAGAATCACAACAAATGAATTAACTGTTCAGGTTAAGTGTCATTCCATGCTAGCATATTAAATTAACTAACACCAAAAGTTGCACTTGCTAGCTGGAAGCTGTAACAAAAATCAAGATGGCAATGATAAATAGGCAGCTGGACAATGTACAATAAGAAATCACGTGAAAAATAAAAAAAAATTCAAAAGATAGTGCAAAGCAGGAATGAAGAGCAAACAAAAAAGCTAAGAACAATTGTTGAGATATGTTGCAAGATAAATAAAGATATGATGTGATTTGTCTTTAACTCGTTAAACAAGTACTCACTTGCTGAGCAGATAGTTCTGTTTTGAACATGTTTCGGATGCCAGTGTAATTTTCCTTAATGGCATGCTTGAAGATGTGTTGTGGAAGGGGCGCACAAGCACGTTCAACCTCATAACGCACCTATATTGATGTTAATTGGTTCCCATTAGTCTTAAAAACACGTACGATTGAACGAAAACTCCATCCTGCAATCCTATTATCAAAACACAGAAGGTAAAAGCACATGTATTGCCAATAGGGGTGTAAACGAGTCAATTCAAGCTCGAGCCACCTCAGTTTAAACTTGAGCTTGATTAATTAATCAAGTTCAAGCTCAAGCTTAATTCATAGAGTTTAGCCAACTTATTTATTATTAAAGAATAAAATAACATTAATTGAAGTCAGTTGTCATCTCCCAAAAGAGCTCTTATGGGTGGTGGGCAGCCCAGGACTTAAATACTG
>NEWO01000388.1:425508-490179 GCA_003013225.1 Phalaenopsis aphrodite
GAGAGTCCACACACCTGGCAGGCAGTAATCTGCTCTGATACCACTTGTCACCTCCCAAAAGAGCTCTTATGGGTGGTGGGCAGCCCAGGACTTAACACCTAGCCAATGTGGGACTATTTGTCCGTGACACAGTGCTGTAATGAAATAACAAATATAATGTGCAATCTAGAAAAAAAATAACAAAAAATCAGTTGATATAAAATATTAAATATCATTTTTAAGCATTTTTAGTAATTAAAAGGTAAAGTCTCGAATTTTAATATAATTTAAGTATATCTTATATTAATATCTCTCAAAAGTTAATCAGTCAAGTCGGGTCTGGCTTGAGCTTGTTAGCTCATCAATCTTAATTCACGACCACTTATCGAATCGAGCCCGGGCCAGCTAATGAGTCGGCTTGACTCAGTAACACTCCTAAGGCACTACCTAACTTATACATAGAAAGATAAAAAATGAAAATGAGAGAATACAACCTGTGCAGAGTATAAACCGTTGAAAGCTGCAGGCTCAAGTTTCATCCCTCCACATGATGATGCTTTGAAGATGCCATATAAAAGCTTTAAATCAAAATCATACAGGAAGAGTTTCATACCAGGCTTAACACGCAACACTAAATCTTTTCTATGTTCTGGAAGGCCCAAAACCTTGTAATGAAAGCAATCATGTTTGGTTCTACCATTGCACATGAATATCAACCCGCCAAACGTTTCGTTGGTGTTCGCTTGTGTTTCTTTGGCAGTTGCTTCACTATGTTCATTCACCTGAGTGCTCTCATCAACTTTATTAGTGATGTCCTTCACAGTTTTGCTATCCTCGGTGTTCAACTTCTCAGATATTTCACTTTTTCGCTTTGAAGCATTTTTCACTATTTTTTTTGAAGCTTTTAGTGATTTGCCTTTCTTTTTTTCAGGCTGCGGCTGTTCTGATGTTGTAGAAGGATTTCCAACCTCTTTGTTCTTTGGTTTGCCCATATGCGGATCTCTCTACCTAAGAATTGGAGGCAGAGTTCAACACTTTGCTCATGAGAGTAAAATATAAAACTTGGGCTAAACTCCGAAGTAATTCCCCAAGTGTTCATGCGAAATTTTTCAGTTTAGTCCTTTGACTATACAAAACTGATCTAAAATGATCCCTCTAGAGTTAAATTGAGATCAATTTTTTATAGTTTGAGGGGCTAAATTAGGATCATTTTTGTACCATAAATTTTATATTATGGACCATTTTTAATCAATTTTATATATTCAAGCGATTTAATGGAGAAATGTGATACTCTGATACAAATTGACCGCAGTAATTTTAAAATTTAAACTCATAGATTTTCAAAAAAAAGTATGAGAAATTTAAATATTTATCCAACAAAAGTGGCAGTATGTGAGAAAAAATAAGTAAAATTTGCACACTAGCATTTAGAAAACAATTCTTATGTATTTACATATTTAAATTGAGATCAATTTTTTATAGTTTGAGGGGCTAAATTAGGATCATTTTTGTACCATAAATTATTTAAACTCATAGATTTTCAAAAAAAAAATAGGAGAATTTTAAATATTTATCCAACAAAAGTGGCAGCATGTGAGAAAAAAAGAAGAAATTTGTACACTAGCATTTAAGAAAAAAAGAAGAAATTTGCACACTAGCATTTAATAAACAATCCTTATGTATTTACATATCTCAAGTCTGAACTTTCATATTTACATACATAGCATTTTGGCGCTTTAAACCTATGCATGGAAAGGTGTATTTCACTTTTAAACGTGATAATTGTGTTAATTTTGATGTGATATTAAAGACTGCAAAAACTATGTAAGTTCAGGTGTAAGATATGTAAATAAAGTAGAATCGTGCGTTAAGTATGTAAATGTCCCTAAAAAGAAGTGACAGTATGAGAATATTTCTTTGCTTAATTTTTCAACGTTCAAGTAAATAAAAAATCATAACACACAAGTATAAGAAGAGAACATGTTCAAGCGCAACAGCACTAAGTAGAATCGCCGGCTGTATTTTAAGAAATACAGAAGGTTATCAACTTCAAAGCAACCACTACAGTTGCCAAAGAAATAATTAACAATAGGGAAAACATATCTGCATGAAATATGGGAACTACAACCGTCATGAAAAGCTACCCTTACACTAATCAATTTCCATTATTCCCCTTGTCATCTAAATTAGTTCAACATAAAAACCATGAAAGCAACAAAGTTCTCTCAATATAAAAGAACATTTAGAGAAGATATATAATATTCTGCTTCTGATGATGATTGAGAAGCTGAAAAGATTTGAAGATAGGATGAATATGTGGAATATTTGTTTTCAACAAAGTTGCTCCAAGCTGCCAAACTTGAAGAATTAAGAGTTTTCAGAGAAGGAAAAAAAAAACACACACACACACTTGCATGGTCAAGATTTAAGTTCAGAAGCAGTGATCATCGGAAAAAAGTTTTAAAAAAAAATCCAAAAGTAAAAGGTGTCTTTTAAAAGATGAAAGAAATGAGAGTATTAGGAGGAAATCAACGATTGGGTATCCAAAATTGAAGAACTTTAAGAAATCCATCAATAAAGGAAAGTAAAGAACATCCTGAAGATTCTCAGAATGAAGATCTTAAACTGTGCATAAAAAAAAAAAGGAACAACAAAGTCATGGCTAAATATGGTCCTATCTGCAGACAAATTATGACAACAAAATAAGATATCAAGGTTAAGACTCTCAATGTTCAAATATTCATAAACTATGACACCAAATAAAACCTCTGACAAGTTAAAACGAATTACAAAACACTTGATAATTCAAGAAGAATCACAAGATACATCCTAAAACGCTTTAAAGATAATTCAAAATGGATGCTTCAACCATTCTTTTCTCAATTCCCAACTCAGCAAATTTCAGTTCGTTGAGAATACAACCTATGAAATAAATAACTAAAATATCACTGCTTAGAAGCGCTGGAACACCATGACATTAATCCTCTTACTAAAGCAATCTGGACGTCCCATGACATTACATGAGCATGGATACTATTACAAGTTATAGAATTTGTATTGAGTCCGTCGATACAAGTATTGCTCGAGATCATCTTAATTTTATCTGGTTTTTTTTGTCAAACCATATTAAGAACATTGCTACGGTTTAAACTCAACAGCTGAGCAATAGAATTTATAAAATTATGCAATAGCTTGCTTGTTCACCGAAGAATAGATGAATGGTAGAAAGATCTTATTTGCAGCTAAACCCAAATAATTGATGCATCCGTTCTTCCATTGATTTGATACTACGAACTTGATCTGTCTAAATGTGTGACATGTTAGTCTAAAGTTATTGCATTTTATTTTACCATTTGTACCCTATTTGTGATTTTCCAGGTATTTTTCCGTGTAATTGCATGTTACAGGTATTGACGAGCACTTAATGATGTATTAATCATGCATAGGAGCTAACACAAGGGAGGTACCTCAATTCCAGAGGTCAAACCGAGTCGAGTTGAGCTTGAGCCACTCTCAGATTGAGCTTGATTAATTAATCAAGTTAGAGCTCGAGCTCGCACTTAAATCAAAGAGCTTAAGCCGGCTCACAAGCTAGATTGTTTAGCATTAAAGAGAAACATAGTAATTTAAGCTATTTTTTATAATGAAATGACAAATAGAATTGACATTTAAGAGCTAATTAATAAGAAATCACTTGATATAAAATAAAAAATATTATTTTTTTAACATTTTTAATAATTAAAGATTTTCTTTTAAATTTTAATATATTTTAAGTATATTTTTATTAATTAATTTTTAATCAAACTGGCTCATTAACTAAAGAGTCGAATCAGGGTTGGCTTAAGCTAGGCTTGTTAGCTCATCGATATCAGTTTATGAGCCACTTATGAAGTCGAGCCCGAGCCGGCTCACGAGATGGCTTGGCTCACGAGTTGGCTTGGCTCACGAGTTGGCTTGGCTCACTTACACCCCTACCCAATTCCATTCCAAATGCACCTAGTGCCTCCCAAACGATACATATGCACTTCACCTTGGCTTTTCATGTCACTCCAACCAGTCAAATCAACACCAAGGCACCACTATAAGAGGTAGAAAAGTACATCCCTTATGCATGGCAAGCAGACTCCAACTCATGGGATCAACACCAAGGCGCGCACTAGTGGCACCAAGGCATCACCTTAGGAGGCATCAAGGCGCCTACAGCCTATGCGGTGTAAGCAGAGTGCCGAGCAAGCAGCATCAAGGAGTCAATTATGAGCAACCTGGCGCCTAACAATATATGAGACGACAGAACGATGAAGAGTCTTGCTCTTCAAGTAGGAACTCAAGCGCCAACCGACCGATGTAAGGAGTTAAAGCAGTTTTTTAACCGCGTGGCATGTCGTGGCTATAAAGATGGATTTTTTAGGGCAAAAAGGCACTCTCCGTTGGGAAAAAAAGTGAAAACTCTGTGAGAATGAACACGAGGGTCTGAGAGAATTGTGAGGTTGAGTGCATAAAAAGTTGCAAGGGGATTTCGGGAGAATATCTCTGTAGGTGTTCTTCATTGTTCTTAGTGAGAGGAGTGGACTCAGAGTGGCACTTGTTCTAATATTTTTTCATTCCAACTCTAGTACTCTATTTCGCTTCGATCAATATAATGTGGAATTTGTTGTTTTAAAACATGCATAGTAACTAATTTGCATTTTCTACTCTAATTTGGTGATTGGAAAACTTGGGGTTTAACCTTTGTTGATGTGACTGATTTGGAATTGCTTGTGGATTTTTGTGTTAAAATTTTCCGCTTCATTTGCACTCAACCCGACCTGTTATTTTGTTAAAATTTGCTGTGAACTTTGGATTTCAAAATGAATTGTGGTAGAACAACTAGGTAAACACACATTAACTTAGGAGAATAGGAATATTGCTTCTAGGTTAATGCAATCATGAGAAGGAATACAGAGTTCTGAGAATAATTACAACTTTAGGGAACTAAAGTGTAACTTTGCAATCCTCCTTCGACCATTGGTTGGAGCTAAATAGAATAATTGTTCCTGAATCTCATATTTAACTTTGTCACATGGTTAATCCTAGGTTTCTAGAATCTAAATCAAAAGAGAAAGCTTCACATGATAGAACCTCTCACATTAATATCTTAAGAATTGGATTTCGCAAAAATTAGGTTTAGACATTTTCAAAAATTCACCAAAGCTCGAACATTTAAGGCTAGATACAACGAGTGAACTAAAACTTTTCCCAATTTTGAAATTTAACTCGATCCTCATGGGATCTATACGAAGACTCAAATTTGTATACCACTTGATCGACACTTATACTTACGTGGATTGTCAGTGTTTCATAACATTTTAATCGTATCAAGTTTTTAATGAAGTTGGTGGGAACAACATTAAATTTCCATTTTTAGAAATTTTTTGCTGAACTGTTTAGGTTTAGATTTGTAAACGTATTTCTTACTATATTTCCTTATTATTTACGGTGTTACATACATTGTGCTTTCTTGTTTTCTATACTATGCAGGTATTCATGTTTTACTACATTTCTGAGATTTTGAAGCTGAGTTGTGTTTTCTTTGTGATTGTAGTACATTAAAATTCTTAACTTTTTGTTCTGAGAATTTTGTTTGTTGCGACTTGTTATATATGTTAGTTTAGGATCACTCACTAGATTGTCCTAATTCTGTATGTGTAAGCCTGGAACTTCATAACTAGTACACCATACGACCTTGAACTTGAAAGAATAGTTTAAAAAATCAAAAAATTTAAAAAATTTAAAAAGAAATTTGGAGAAATGGCAAAACATACCTCAAGAGAATATCATGCATAGACGACTAAGAAATATTTCGATCCTTTGATAAAAGGAATTCATTTGAGTACCAATAACCACACCGTAGAAGCTACCTCCTTCGAACTACAGCCCGCTATCATCAAAATAGTACAAAAAAGCCAGTTTAGAACATCATCCATAGAAGACCCTAACTTCCACTCAGCTAACTTTTTTGAATTATGTGCTACATTCAAGTATAAAGGTGTCTTCAATAATATCGTTAGACTAAGACTATTCCCTTTCTCACTTAAGGATAAAGCCAAGATATGACCAAACTCAGCACTAAAATCTGGCCAAACTAGGCACCAAGATCGATCACTAACTGAAATGACTTAGTGATACCGGAGAAAAACCCGAACCAAGACTCAAAATTGAAACTAGTAATACGAGATGCTAGAAAATTACAACGACGACTATGTAACAGGAAATGACATAGCATAGGTAAACAATAAACGACAATGAGGTATGTCAAAATTAAGGAAAAGGCAATAACATACAACAGAAATAGACCTCTGCGTCGGGTAAGGCGGGGCGGGGAAGGAACAGCGGTGTTGGTGGTCATGGGGAACAAGTCAGGAAGGCTGGTGTCTGCTAGGAGTCAAACAGGTGGCCTGAATGTGTTGGAGAGGACCAACTGTCTACTGAAAAGGAACCAAATGGGGCAGCAAGGTTGGCGTGCTACTAGGAGATTTGGCTAAGGTAAGGGTGTCAATTCGGGTCGGCAGGTTGGTTTCAATTCCACCCGAAAGTAATCTGATACGAATCAGGTCAACACGAACCCGAACTGAATAAAAAAATGGTCCAATTCTCTGCCTCGAAGCCGACTCAAAAAATATCAGGGTCAACCCGTACCCAATTTTTTCGAGTCGAGTTTAGGTCGTGTTAGTGTGTTTGGTCAATATTTGAAACCTATGGATGTCAATTTGGGTTAGCGGGTTGTATTAAGGTCCGACCAAAAAATGACCGGCTCGAATCGGATTAACCTAAGCCCGACCCGAATAATAAACAGGTTGAATTCTCTGACCCAAACCCGACTAGAAAAATATTTGGGTCAATCCAACCCATATTTTTTTAATCGAGTTTGAGTCTTGTTGGCGTGTCACGTCAATTTTTTACACCCGTAGACCAGGGGCAGGGAGAAGCTAAAAGGGTTGTCGGTAGGTGGTCGATGAGAAAGACAATGAAGGGAAGGAGCAGGGCTGACAACAGTGGAAGAGGGGTTGTGATGGCTGGACAGGAGCAGGAAGGTGGCTGGCAATAATGGAAGAGGGGGTTGTGGTGACTAGATTCTGAAATGATAGAGGAGAAAACGAAGTATGGCAAAGTAAATGTCTTGTCGAAGTCGAGCTACAGCCAGAGCATCACTCGGACCCTTGGAGATGGTCACCACCTAGGACTTCCTCGCCTTCGAATACAACCATTGAAGGGAACACGCCGACGGCAGTAATCTTAATTCAAAAATCACTCAAACTCCAAAAACTGAAAAACTCCAAGCATACCACCTCTTATTTATAATAAGGCTTAAGATTTATTTTAGGCGATGTTTTAAAATAAACAAGAGAATAATAATAATAATAATAATAATGTTTATGACAAGAAGATTTCATAATAGGCAAAAACTGATAAAAATAATAGAAATTCAGAATTGGTAAGTGTTAAGAAGGAAAGATGGGAAAAGGAAAGAGGGAATAAAAGGAAAAGGAGAAGGGAGAGCATGGGCAACAACCCCCCTTGAGGACCGACAGGTCCAGCAAAGCTGGACCGAGAACAAGTCAGCCCCAAAAGCCCAATGTCATTCTTTCGAGGTTAGGACAGCTTCAACTTTGTTCGTCGAAGCTTCTGGTTCCTTGTCTTTAATCCTAGCAGCACCTGGGTCCCACTGTCGACCGTACTGCCTTCGAAAGCACTTCTGGGCATTCCTCCATCTCGATCCAATCTCCTGGGACTGAAATTTCTCACATGGTGATGGTCACGGTGGTAAAGAATCAATTGTCACTAAAATTAATCTCACTGCTTTGCTAGTAAGGGCTCATGTGTCCCCGCGCTCTATCGAAGGGAGTAGAATGATGTGTTTGTTATCCTTGATGGAGTAATACATGTTTTTGAATCCATCATGCTGAGTCTTCCAGCCAAACTATCACAATTTTCTTAGCAGAAGGTGGCAAGCATCCATGGAGATCACGTCACACCATACATGGTCCTGCAGTTAACTCCCTATCAAAAAATCTAATAGACATTGTTGGTCAATGCTGACTCTACTTTCCTTCTTCAGTCATGTTAGTGAATATGGGTGGGAATGTTTCTGAGTCGTGAGTCCCAGTTTCTTTACCATCGGGGTCGATATCACATTCTTACTACTTCCTACGTTGATGATGAGATGACATACATACTTTACGATGCAACAGATGTAGAAATATTGTGACGAAGTCACTGTGAATCCCAAGGATCTTCAAATAACGAGTCTCTCCATGTGGGGAAGGATGATGTATCTCACTTTGGTCCTCAGTTGTCTGCTCCTCACCGACCTCTCCCACGGCGCTCTACTCGATAAAAGATACAAGTCAACTCGTCGGACAACTGGAGGCTATGTGCCCAAATCCCCAACATGTAAAGCATTTCTTGACGGGTACTATAATCGACTTCTTCTCATTGGGGTGGCTTTATCCGTATCCGAACCAATTTTCTCAACTTCCTGCAGCATGCTCCTATTGGTGTCTCCATCTGTAGGTGGTTGTCTTTCTAGTCGTGGTTGTCAACTCTGCTTCTGCTACCTTTCCACTGCCGATACTAGTGTTTGGACATCCCCCAGCATCCAGTACTGCTGTAGATGCAACATTGCTAATACTAGGCTTCAAGCCCCCAAGATATTTCGCTATTGTATTCTCCTCTGGCTTTGGCAGATCGCACTACAGTTGTAAGTGGTCGAATTGAACTGTGAACTCCACTGAAAGGTCCCACTGTTGCGGATTGTCGAGTTTTATAAACATGTCCTGAAGATAATGAGGGGAAAGTTATTTCTTCAGCAAGATTTTCTTCATCTTCTCCCACCTAGTAATCTTATAGCCACCTTTATCATTGTACGTTCTTCCCTAATATGGAGACACTTTTCTTTAGTTTCATAGTAGCTAATCTGACGAGCCTCTGTTTGGATTTGGACACCTCTTTGTAATCGAAGATCCGCTCAACTATATGTAGTCATTCAATAAATTCATTTAGATCCATGCCTCACTCAAACTCGGACAAATCTACCTTGATTTTGTGGTCTCGGTGTCCTCCAAATGACATCTCTTCTCGGAAAATTTCCACGTTGGAGGGATGTAGGTCTCCTCTGATTCTAGATTCAAAATATCATTTTGAAACATCATGACATGTCTTCGTCATCATTGAAATTATCCCTATGGAAGGGATTCAAGTCCTCTTCTCTCTCCCCTTCGACTCTCCAGGTCTTGGTCGAAGGTAACTTCTTCTTGTGTCATATATCTTCAATCTCCACAAGTCTTTGATGGAGGCAACAAAGCTCTCGTCGTATCTCTTCCCGGGTATGTTGGTGCATATTTCTTCTTGATGGCATGATTGACAGTTTGGGATCTGTGGAAAAAAGAAAAAAAGAAAAAAGGAATGAAAGTGAAGAAGGACAACTCAAGAAAAGAGGGAAAAAAAAAGAAATTTGTTGTGGTAGCTAGGGTAAGGGCGAATGCTAACGATGAGGCTAGGGTTGGGTTAGCTTTGATACCAAATGATACCAGATGAAAACCAAAACTAAGACTCAAAATTGCAACTACTATTACGGGACGCCACAAGGTTACAATGACTCTTCAACGAGAAATAACAGAGCACAAGTAAAAAGTAAACGACAATGAGGATTTCTGAAATTAAGGAAAAGGCAATAACATAAAATAGAAACAGCCCTCTGCGACGAGTACAACATAACGAGGATAGAACAATGGTGATGGTGTCCGCGGGGAACAGGTCTGGAAGGTTGGTGGCTGCTGAGAGGAGTCGGATGAGTGGTCTGAAGGTGTTGGAGAGGACCAGATGCCTGCTAGACATAAATCGGAGGGGGCAGCTAGGTTGGGGGCTGCAGGGAGGGCTAGTCAGAGGTTGGCAGGAGCTGTAAGGGCTGCTAGGAGGGTTTGGCCAAGGGTTGGGGGAGCTGGAAGGGCTGTTAATAGGTGGTCGATGAGAAAAAAAGCAACTGGAGAGAGTCCTGAGTGAAGGAACAGGGTTGGCAGCAGTTGAAAAGAAGCTGCACTGGCTAGACAGGAGCAAGAAGGTGGTTAAATAGGAGCAGGAAGGTGGCCGTGGTGGTTGGATTCTGAAATAGCAGCAGGGAAAGAAAAATATGGTAAGATAAATGACTTCTCGGGGTTGAGCTACAGCAGGAGCACAACTCGAATGGTCAACACCTATAACAAGGGACGGTCATAGCACTTCCTCACCTTCGAATATAGCCCTTAAAGGGAACAACATCTGCGGCAGTAATTTGAATTCAGAAATCGCTTAACAGCTACAGCTGGAGCACAACTCGAACCCTTGTAGATGGTCATAACCTATAACAAGGGATGGTCAGAACACTTCCTCACCTTCAAATATAACCCTTAAAGCGAACAGCGTTTGCGGCAATATTTGAATTCAAAAATCGCTTAACCCCAAAAACTGAGAAGCTCCAAACATACCACCTCTTATTTATAAGGAGGCTTAGGATTTATTTTAGTCAATGTTTTAAAATAAAGAAAAAAATAAAAATAATAAGAATTTATAATTTAGGCAATGTTTATAATATGAAAAATTCGTAATAGGCAAAGACTAATAAAAGAATAGAAATTGAGAATTTGCAAGTGCTAGGAAGGAAAAATGGGAAGAGGAAAAAGGCAATAAGAGGAAAAGGAAAGGAAGGGGAGCATGGGTGGCACCCCCCTTAAGGGCCTAGCTAAGTTGGACTAAGAACAGGTTGGTCCCTATAGCTCCGCATAACTTGGCCTAAAAATTTCTGGCCAAATATTTCCCCATCTAAAACTATCAACTTAGGAATGATACATCTTTTACTCAGATGAAGGGTCAATATGTGAAGCCTAGAAAAGATTTAAGGAAATAAGGAAGTGCTCACATAATGTCCTACCGGACTGAATTATAATTCAGACTTTCTATAATAGGTTGGTGAGATCGTTGAAGTCAATAATAGATGCAATAATTGGTGGATCACTCATGTCAAGACCATTTAAGAAAGCATATTCATTAATAGAGGAAATAACTACTAATAATTTTTAATGGCCTTCAGATAAATTTAATTCTATGAAGATAGATAGTATGCACAACACGTGTTAACTAGGGCTGTCAATTTGGCTCATTGTTCGCAAACTCGTGTTTGGCTTGTTCGTTAAGCTTAACGAGCTGAACACAAACAATTTTTTAAGCTCGAAATATAAAGGAGCCGAACACGAACAAACATTTGTTCACTCGTGTTCGGCTCGAATTGGCTCGAAAAGAAATAAATAAATAAATATACACACATAATACGTATTAATAAAATTAAATATTATAAATTGTAATTAATTAAAACTTTTTAAAATAAAAAAAAATTCAAATTTTAAAAAATTAGATCCTATAAATTATAATATATAATAAATTATTAATAAATATTACTTACATAAATATAATATAAGTTATATAATTAATATAATAGAATATATAAGTATAAATTTAGGGTTGCTTCTCCATGTTCCGACTCTTCTCCTTCCTCTCAAAATCGCTCGGGTTCGGCTACTTCTCCCTCTTCCAAAATCGTGAAAGGCGTTCGGCGACTCTTCTCCTTCCTCTCAAAATCGTGAAAGGCGTTCTGCGAGTCGGCGACGGCCATGCTCCTTCTCCTCAAAATCACAAAAGGGCTTCGGCGGCGAGAGTTAAGGTTTGTTGTTTGTCTTCCTCTTCCTTTTTCGAGTTCCGAGTTCCGAGTCATCTTCCTCTTCCTCTTCCGACTCATCTCCCCCAATTTCGAGTCGAACTCGAGCCGGAAAATATTATTAGAACAGAACACAAACACAGCATTCACAAGTCATTTCGAACATGAGCTGATTGCGAACATGAGCCAATGTCGAACGAGCCGAACACGAGCCGGCCCTGAGCTCGCTAAGGCTCGGCTCGTTTACAACCCGTGTTAACAATTTTAACATCACAAGTGGCTACAATATCTAGGAAGTTAGACAATTTAAGTTTGAATTATGCATTAGGATCAATAGTAACAGAGGAAAATGATAATGAACAAATAGTCGATCCTAGTGCTGTGACTGTTGAATTCTTAAATGTCATAGGAAACAAATTTAACAACTTATATTCCGGAAAATCTATAATCTAGATTGTAAGAATCGCCCCAATTTTAATTGAAATAACAATAGTCAAAGAAAAAGAAAACAATAATGGGTAATCAGAATAATCAGGGTAGTGGAAACCCTATACTGACCTACCCACCCAAATTCACTTCCAATACACAATTTAAGGAAATAAATAAATAAATTTTGAAGAGATTGTGTTAAAAATTAGGAACCAATTAAAAAGTCAAGCTACAGTCATAAGAAATATTGAAAATCAAATAAGATTGATAGCTTACTGAGTAGCATACCCCAAGGGACATTTCCTAGTAACACGGAAGTGAATCCCAACAAAATAGGCAAGGAGCGAGTGGAAATGAGTTGGAAGAGGTGACTAGGAAGGATTAATGAAGAAATAGATAAACCTGAGCTCAAAAATTGATCCAGGACTTAGAAAAACCTGACTCGTCACTTACAAAGAAACAAGAGAGACCACTACCACACTTGTCCCAGAGACTTCAAAAACATAAAGCTTAGTCAAAAGTTCTGTAGATTTTTGGAAGTACTTAAAAAATTTACAATCAACATTTCTTTTGTCAAGGCCTTACAGCGGATATCAAGTTTTGTTAAATTTATGTGAGATACTCTCAATGAGAAAAGAAAACAATGTGACTCTGAGACTGTAACCCTGAGAAAGGAATGTAATGCAATTCTTCAAAAGAAACTTCCTCAAAAACTTAAAAACCATGGTAATTTTATCATTCACAATATAATAGAAATAAAGATCTTCAAAAAGCCTAATAAGATCTAAGTGCTAGTATCAACCTCATGTAGGAGGCTCATATGAGTATTTGTAATTTATTCAATGCTATACATAGAACATTCAGTAGTATATTTCTTTTATTTAAAGTAATTTGTGCTTTAAATTTTATATGTATGGTTTGAACTTTTTACACTATTTCTACGGGTTATATTTTTCCCATTTGCACTTCATGTTTTTTTTAGGTTGGTATGAAATGTTAGTGAGAAGACATTTGACTTTTATGGGTTCTTTTGGATGGTCTGTTGGGCGTTGCTGTTTAGCGTTACATGTAAAATCTTAATGAAGACAACTAAATTGCTCTCTTCTCTGTATGTCGGTTTATGAGATTCTTTAGAATGGCCTTTTTAGTGATATGCACATATGACACAACGGAGGTTCGTTTTATGTTGGGCAACCAAAAACTCATGTTTATATAAGGTTTACTGTTTTTTTGTAATGAAAGATTCGTTGGTTGGTGTGCTAAGTTCTCTGAGACCTCACGCATGTTAATAACTGTAATTAATTATTTTTTTAGCAATTTCATCTTCTGTTATGACTAATGGATTGTCTTTTTAATTATTCAGGAATGATGAGCTCCAAGATTTTAGGGACCTCTAGACAAGTGCTTTGTCACTGCGGACTACAATCTTCCTTACATCACGTCGTGCACATAGCTATGGGAGAAAATTCTACAAATGTCCGCAGTCGGCAGCTCGTTCGGAGAAGTGTGACTTCTTCTGGTGGGTAGACAGTCCCACAGATTCCACTACCGATAGTGATCAGGGTTGTATGGCATCCCTTGAGGGCATTGCTGGAGGACGACGTGGCTCGAGACATACATCGACTAGAATTTAAAATTAATATTATCATTTATTTAAATGTGATTTTCCTATTTTTTTTCTTTTTATAGTACATTTAGTATTCAATGTTATGTGAGGTGTGAATCATATTTTTTTCAACTTTTTTGAAGTTATTTTTTTGTTTCTCAAATATCAACTATATCGCTATAAAAGTTATGTTTTAAACAACATTACTGCACAGAGACAGAATGTTCATTTATCCAGAAACAACTGTCACATGACAGTTTTCAAACTGTAAAAAACAAACAATCAGTCAGCTTCCCCACAGCAGCCTCCTGAGGCAGCTAAGTTGCAGCTGATAATCTACAACTGTCGCAAGCAGACCCTAACCTACCAATCGTAAGAATCTCCTCCTTGATTCATAATTCTTTCAAATATTAACTTTGAGCTTCGCTTCTTCATTTGAATTACTATTCTTCCCTTCTAGCTTGATTATGGCTCTTAAAACTAAGGGAGGAAAAGGACCATAAACCACTGATTCTAAGAAATTCGTGAACCTAGAAGCAATAATCTGATACAACAAATCGTTAATGTCGAAAAATTGATTTAGTAGAGAATTTTTTACCCCTAGGAGAGGTTGGGAGAGGATTTGCTATAAGACTGGGTTGGTTGCGATTCCAATGGTATGGAAATTTTATGTCAATTTAAAGTAGAAGAGTGATGAAAAGGTCTTCATGTAGGGCAAGCAGGTAAATTTTAGTTCTCCAATAAATAATTATTTTTTTTATTATTTCAATATCCCATAAGATTTTCACTGTGGATTTCCTACTTCTGAATCCGCCTCTCCGAACCGATAAGTAATGGGGGAGGAGGATGAGAGAGCAAGGGAGAGTAAAATTCTCTGCAACTGAATTGAATGATGGATCCAAAGCTTGCCATTATTTCATTTATGCTAAACTCATGCAACCACCAACCTTAACTAAGTCACAAGGGAGAGATCAGTGTTAAACCACAGCATTCAGGTGGAGAAAACTATTGACATAGGCGAGATCATCAGCACCTCTATTTGCAATATTCTTAAAGGAGGGTCAAATACCCAGCGGTGATATTTATCTTATGCATTAGAGCCGGTGTGAAATATGAGAAGTGGGTGGAGCAACTTAGACCTTCGAGACCAATTACTAAAAAATCTATTACATAGGAATAACAAAACTAATTGTGTGAAATGAGAGAGTTCCACCAAACCCAGTACTTTGCAATCCAGTTCCTTGCAACATAGAACTACGTTCTCTATTGTTTTGTCTACAATTTCGAAGCACCTTGACACCTTTCCAAGACTCGAAAATCAAGCAGCAGGAGTTGCATGAACTATATCAACATTCAGATCAATATGCAGTCTAGCATCAACGTCAGCATAGTTATATGCATCGGTATTTTGACGCCAAACAGGGGTTGTTCCGTCGTCAAGGGTGAACTGTCGAGCCTGATCCAGTGCAATTCCCCACTGCTCCACCTTTTGAGGTGTACTGAGATCCGGACGAGCCCATGGATCATGATGATAATGATGATGAGGATGGAGATGTTTGATTTTAAATGTTATGACAGCTTACCTGTGATTTCTTCGTAGCAATGGTTTCTCCTTTTTCTATGTTATATTTTCTTAAGAAGCTATGATTGTACTTATGGACATATGATGTGATGCTCTAGATGTGATGAATGTTATTTATATAAACATGTTTTCTGATTTTGATGTTGTACCTTGCAAATTTCTATATAACATGTGTATGTTGAAGTTTTTCGTTAGTGATGTGTTATGATAAACTCATCTATTGATTCTATTACTTGTGACTACCATGTTCGTAGGCTCATGGTTGCTATCCATGATATCTTAAATATGGTAGCACAATGTTCATGTTGTGTCACCACATAGGTTTCAATGCCCATAATTATGTTCAAGTATTGATTGCATGTTTCGTGATTTCAGTGTAAAACAGGTTTGGGGGGACTATACATGTGTAAAATTGCTCTGAATATAAAATAGAAATTTAAATTATGAATTTATATAAAAATTGGGGAAAAGGCAGAAAAGATATAGGTGGCCTTTAATAATAAGCAAAAAATTTTAAACAACAGCAACAAGTATTTCTGAAACTGTTCGTAGGATTAGCAACTTACTATTACCTGATTTATAACTCTATTAATACCTAATCAATGCAATTTTTCATAAGTTCTTAATTTGAGAGAAGAATATTTATAAAATTAATACCTTGGCACTATAAAATTTCGTCCTACTCACTTAATGGATTTAATTCTAAATTAGTATTGATTGACTTATATATTTTCAGGAAAAGTTAGGATGTAAATAAAAATTTGATTTAGGATAGGGTTAATATTAAAAACCATTAAAAAAAGAGATTTAACTAGATATAGTAATCCTTCTTGAAAATGAAAAGAAAAAGAAAATAATAATAATAAAAGATTCATGCTTAAAAAAAATTAACATAAGAGGAGAAATTTGGGGTGAAGCTCAAATTAAAAATTGATACTGATAAATTTTTCTAATAAGTCAAAAGATTAAAAGCTTCACTAAATTAACCTTAAAATTTTATATTCATAATAATAATAGAATTAATATTATTTAAGGGGCAGCTAACCGAATTTCATGAGTGAAGTATTAATTTCATGAAGATCTGACCTCACATTAGTAATTTGAGATGAATTGTATAATTCTAGTACTAATGAGAATTAAATCAGGAGATTAAGGGGTGTTGCTACTCGAGTTCAATCTAACGAAGGGACTTGAACACTTTGATCTAAATATTTGTTGAAATATTAAAAAAACACTTAAATTCTTGATCTGAGTGTACCCTAATATTTAAAAATTCTAATCTTAAATTTTGAAACCATTAAACAGAAATACATTTGTAAGCTTCTCATTGATATTCTTAAAAGCAAGTAGATTTGGAAATCAATTTCTCTTTTAACAGAGTTGATGATTATTGCCAACACAATACCAAACTCTTTAATAAGTCGTCTATTAAACATATTCAAAACATGAAAACATTGAAATGCATATAAAATTAGTAGATGATGGACAATTATTAATTATGGTGCCTTTATTAAGACTAATCATAGTCCACAGACAGAAAATTCCAAAAATATAATAATTGATTTGACAATACATAACTTATTAAAGTTTAAATGTAACTTATAAATCTTCAATGCTTTGTAGACTTCTGTAATATGCACTGAATGATCATGTGGTTCAATAAGATAAAATATCGCCAAAGTACATCAAAAAAATATTTTAATGGAAAAAAAAAAAGAATAAGATTCACAATTTTCATAAAAGTATTCAATGCATTACCTGAAGCATTAGTAAATCCAAAAGTCAGACCAACCATTCTTGCATTCCATCTTTAGTAAAAAAAGCAAACTTCTCACGCTTGTTCTAACTTGAAAATCACTTTTCATAACAAGTTTTGAAAACATAATGGCGCTAGTCATCACATAGCCAACCTCTAGGTATAAAAAACTAATATTTGATGACAACCCTATTGATTGATCTACTACCCACACGCACTGTCAACAATCATCTTTCTTAGTTGTTAGTATTGCAGGTTACGCACAAGGGCTCATACTCTCTCTAACAAACCTCCATTTAGAAAAATAATCTACATGTCTTTTAAGCTTTAGCATGTTTAGCTACAGATATAGCACAAATGTTAAAATCAAGCAAAAGCATGAAGATCAATGACATTAAGAGGATTAATACCGAGAATATGAACTCAATGGAGGTTGGATCTTCAAAACCTACTTACATGGTCGGCCACCTTCAAAATTTAAACATAATATAATCAAGATCAATTATAGCAACTCCAAACAAATGGAAATCATCCATTGCCAGACCCTCCAATTCAAGAACTTTCTATGTGCTTATTCAATAACCACTCCACCTTACTTTAAGGCATGGCTAATAATACCCCTTCAGGATGAAGCAGGATGAGCTCAAATTAGTGCCACTTTCTTTGCAAATAAAGCAAATCCAAAGCTTACATTATTACATTACATTATTTGATTTATTTTAATGTCACTCCTCTTCCTTAAACATAATAAGTAGCCAGGGCATGACATTAATTCTTATAATGCATAGTAAATGGCTCCAATAATTTCATATTTAACAAAAGCCAACAATAATAAGATTTATCTAAATTATTTATCTTCACGTTCTATAAATAGAAGCTATAAAACATAGAATTTGTTGGAGGCTATCTAATAAAGAAAGGCCGGCAGCATAGCTAGATAAGGAAAATTAAATGGCACAAACTCATTGCCTATAAGAAAATACCTATGCCACAAATCAATATCCAAAAAAGAAAAGAAGAGCCCACGAATTGCTCACTGCACATCAATCGTCAATCCCTAAATGATAAAAAGGTGAATTGTTTATAAAATCCGTAAGTAGAATGAAGCTAAGAACTTAAATATTAAGACACATTTTGATGTAAGAGTTGGAATTTTGTAAGAAACTCCAAAGTTAACTTGTTTGTAGGAAGTTGCATCAATGAGACAAAACCATAAGATCATTAAGCCAAAATAGACAATAACTCGTTGGGTGAGAGTTTGGGTAGTTACATAGCTAGGGGCAATTCTTTTGTGTTTTTGTTGTAATTATTTTTATCATTATTGTTTCAACGCAATTTTGGTTGGTTGAAGTGGAGGAATGCTTCGGGTATATTGTGTGATAGAAAAGTACCTCTTAGACTAAAAGGAAAATTTTATAAGAAGGTGATGAGACCTACAATGCTCTATGGAGCTGAATGTTGGCCTTTAAAAGAGAAGCATAAAACTAAGTTAAGTGTTGTCGAGATAAGAATGATTAGGTGGATGAGTGACTTTTCACTTAGAGACAAAATACAAAATGAATATATCTATGATAGGGTTGATGTAGCTCCAGTGACGGACAAAATTAGAGAGTTGTCTAAGATGGTTTGGTCACATTAAACGTCGGTCATCTGATGATCCGATTAGGAGAGTAGATACTTATGTTAAGAAAGACAGAGGTAGACCAAGAAAAACTTGGGCATATTGTATAAAAAATGATATTAATTTATTAACATTAAATAAAAATATGACACTCGATAGGACGCAATTGAGAAAAATGATTCATGTTGCCAACCCCATTTAGTGGGATAAATGTTTGTTGTTGTTGTTGTTGTTGTTGTATACTCATTAAAAAATAAATAATTTAAGCTTTCATAGCCACTTCTTTTCTTATGGAATTACTTATTGATAACATCATTTTGTTCTTCCCTTGTAGTTGATGATCATTTCCATCTTAAATTCTTTTCTTTAGGCTTTTTAATCTAATTGATTGTCTTGCAACTTTGTGTAAAGTACTTTTTTTATAAGATTACAAGGCAATCAAATGCATCCTTTCCCACTAAAATATTTGCAACCCATCTTCTCCATCTCTCTTGCAAGCTCTCATCCAAACCTCCACCATCACAAATAGTCCATCCACAACTATTCTCTAGCAAGTCCAAAAATACTAATCAATATGTTTGAATAACAACTATCTCAAAAAAACATTAAAATATCTACAACAATCTTACATCAATTGATATTAGAATTAATCCCTAAAAGATTTGAGAAGTAAATACATCACACAATCATCAACAGTATCAATTTGTGGAGCGCTTCTATAGGTAAAAACTTGCTTCATATTTTTCATTGATTGGGAGAAATAACAATAAAATGAAAAATGACACTAAATAGGGTGTAATGGAGAAAAATGATTCATGTAGCTAACCCCGTGTAGTGGGATTAAGGCTTTGTTGTTGTTGTTGGTAGAAATAACAATACACCACTTCCAAATTTTATCCTTTTAACATTTATTTTATATAAACATGTTACCCCAAAATGTGCCACAACATCATTTGCACATTGAAGAATAAATATTGAATCATAAATTTGACACACCAAATCATGCTTTCAATCAAATTAAAGATGCTACAAATCATGATCTTAAAAGTTCAAAAACCAAAATGTGGATCAAGTATTCAATCATGCCCATCCACCTCTACATTATCACAAACTTAAATAAAACCTAATAGATAAAACCTTCCCTAGCACTACCAAAAAAAGGTCTTACAAAATACTTATCTTAAGAAAACTTTTTATTTCACAAAAAGTTGCTACTTGGCTTACCCCTAATCTCTTTTCAAAACTTAATTCTCCATCCATTGAACCTACTCGAAAGCCGCTCAACTTCCCCTCAAAATACAAATGGTAAGCATGATCTTTATGTTGTTGTAACTCTTCAATAATGGGTAAACATAACTAATATGTTCAAAGTAACCCATTTGTTAAAGCTTAAATTCATTCAATATAGGGTAATGCTCTTTCAAAACCTTGTCGATACAAGGGAAATATTTGTTATGACAACAACAAATTTAACTCTATAGAATAGATTTCTTGAAATTGTGGAACATACGAAATAGCAAAATGACCAAAATAAAAAAACACATGTAGTTTGACAACATGAATAGGATCAGGACCATGTGAACAAAAGGGAAGGATGGATGTCCAAACCCTACCCAAATGATCAAAACCTCCTTCAATTTTTAAAGATGATATAATCTAGATCAATTATGATAACTCAGATCACATGATAAAAGTCCACGATCTAAATCAATCAAGAACCACTCCACTTTCCTTACAAGGTATGGTTGGTTCTATCCTTCAAGATAAACCACCTTGTGCTCAAATGGTGACACTCTCCTTCCAAATAAAGCTTGACCAAAACTTACATTATGGCAAAACATTACTTGCATATTCCAATATCACTCTTTCCTTGTATCCAATAAATGGAAATTAGTTGCTTCAGATTCAATCCTTAAAGATTGTAATTAACCAAAATAATTTCATATCTACCAAAGATTGACCGCCATATGTAGCCATGATTACTCATGAATAAAACAATTTGATGTTTGTTTGTTTGCAAGACTTTGAGGATTGATTAGAGTTGATTTGGAAATCATCACCACCCTAAACCTTATGATTATCTCGTTATTCTTTAATGAAGTTACAATGTCATCATAATTATCCTTACCCTCTTCATTATATGCACCCCATCCACATCCCTCTTGCAAGAACTAAGCCAAGCCACCATCTCACACATAGGCTGATCATAGTTACTCTCCACAGCGTCTAAAATACTCGACATCATTGAATACCGCAGCGCCATCAAAGGCAGAAAAATACCCACTAAAATCCTGCATTAGCTGGATTCAAATTATAATAGAGAAAATTAGGTAATGATAATCTAGAACCCAAATCAATAGTGCAATGTATGATTATTAGTACAGGTAATTCAACATGAAGTTCATCACGTATAGGCTTCTGAAATCAATCAGCACTTGTCTTAGATACTAAGGAACAGCCATACTTTCTAACATGTCTTTTCACTGTTATATTTGGTGATTTCTCGAGTTCATTAGTGGCACTAAATTCTTACAACATGTATGAACTAATTTTAGCTTGATGGGTTTTTAAATAATTCTCCTCCCATTGCTTTTTAACACATAGGTATTAGACTTTGCTGAGTTATATTTAAGTCATATAACCACAATAAACCAAAAAAGATCCGTGAAACATCGATTGGTAAAATACCATGTTGAACTTCAGCGCTATGTGTCACAAGTATAATAAGTACCATATATCTTTGTCATTAAAACCGCAATCACGTCTACCCCAAGTTACTTAAAAAGATCATGTGCGGTTCAAGTTCCAACTCATACAATCGAAAATAGATTTAGCTGCAGAATTCATACAAGATTTAGGTTAAATCCAAGTTAAATCCTGCTCTAAATCTGTTACCATAAAGGCCACGAGGTAAAAAAGAAGGTATCGGGCTTCAAAATTTTTTATGACAATATATTTATTACTCTTTCACTTTTTTATGCTTATAAAAATAATATAGAAAAATGAACAATCTTGTCATGAGGTTGCTAAATATGACTAATTTTTGTAGTGTATCAAGCTGAGACATAATTTCGAACCTCAGAGTCATACAAAATTATGCTAATTATAGTGTTTGCTTAGCTGCAAGATTTGAACATGGTAACTTATGTATGGGAATATGCGCACACGCGCGCGCACACACACACACACGTGTGTGTACAGAGATATATACAGACAAATATACATACATATATATACATATATATGTATGTATGTAGGTATGTGTGTTTGTGTCTGTGTGTGTGTGTATGCATGCGTGTGAGTGTGTGTGTATGCATGCGTGTGTGTGTGTGTGTGCATGCATGTGTGTGTGTGTTTGTATGTCTGTCTGCCTGCCAGTAGGTGTGTATATATGTTTGTATGTATGTATGTGTATATGTATGTTTGTCTGTAGGTATGTAGGTATGTGTGTATGTGTGTATGTGTGTATGTGTGTATGTATGTATGTATGTATGTATGTATGTATGTATGTATGTATGTGTGTATGTGTGTGTGTGTGTGTGTGTGTGTGTGTGTGCATGCATGCATGTATGCATGTGTGTACATGTACATAGAGATAATGCATGTGTATGTATGTGTATAGATGTACATATCTACAAATAGATGTACACATCCACATATAGATGTACATGTCTATAGTGTTCGATTGGAAAATCATCAATTAATATAATAATAAAAACAAGTAGCTGAATAGTAAAAATCCTATTTGACCAAACAGACTAAAAACCTAAAATAAGTAACAAAACAGTTCATCAGGATTTAACCACATTTAACGACTTAAATGCCAAACAATTTTCAAGATTTAATTGCCTCAAGATTTACTGAGTACGGACTTAAAGAATTTTCTAAATCCTAGTAGCACCCGAACAAATCCTTAACTTCTACCTCTCCTAACATTTACTGAAAGCGTACAGTGGGACAAAAACGGGATTTAAAAAAAGTTGCATGATTAGTAGCTCGAAAAACTGTTTTGCAGAAATTTGCATAAATAATGGCTATATCGTGACTAAATCTTACGGCCAAACGAACCCCTGAGCTACTTCAGCAAAAATTTTAATAACTGCTTGGACAACAAAGATAGGAGGAAAGGGGCGAGGAAAAAGTGGAGGCACCATCATCGAGAAAGAAACCCTAACGAAAGTGACAAGAACCGGACGAACGTTCAAGACCTACAAGCAACTCAAAGAAATGACTTGGCGAGCTAAAGTTTCAAGATGTAGATAAATCGGCAAAGATCAGCTATCGACCGCATCAAAAGCTTTTGCAGCAAATCGTCCAAGTACAAGATAGAGCAAAATCTACGGAATAACTGAAAGGAGGCAATTTCTTGGTAAGGTTTGAACCAGTTAGATGCAGTGAATGGTTTTGTATGAAAAATAAAATTTACCTGGAGAGCTCGATCCGAAATTGTGCAAAAATGGAGATGAGGAAGAGAAGCGCGGACAATAAAGCCCTAGGAGGGAACCGAAAAGCTCACCAAGCAACTCTGGTCATAAAAAGATCGGCAATAGTGGTCGTATGTGCGACCTGGCCCCTCCGGACCCACTTGGCCCTCATGGCCCCACTAGATCCTAAACCCATTATATTTGAATAGTGCTTCAAATCTAAATTTAACTCAAAATTGGCCCAAATTTGACTTTATTTTAACTTGAATCTAATTCAATGAATGTTATGACTTCTATTAACGCGTTATTTGAGTCGGTCTGGGGTTATCTGACTTGAAGGTGAGTAAAGTTTGGGTCAAACATTTTAACATATTTCATAATCGAGTCGAGTACAACTCATGCATGTTCAAGTCGGGTTGTACTCAAATCAGGATTGCTAACCTGAATAACACCCATGTTGACTTAGGACTAGATTATTATGATCAGTTTCTTTATTCGTGTTTAAAAACAATACAAAATTAGGTATATTATGATTAGATTAATAATGCATTTAGTTGTAATATTAATCACATAATAAAATATTAATATGATATTGTGGTCTCTAAAAAATTGCTCCTAACATTTGTGCATGAACAAGTGAAGGAAATTGTTACTTTATCAGGAAGATTAAAATAGTGACGATGCACTCATAAGTTATGTTATCCTCATGCAGAGATGTAGTGTTTTGACATTAATTCCTAAAATGATAATTAATATGTTTCAATTAAATATGTTAGATTCCAAAACAACAAAATTAAAACCTAACCTTGAGTTTCTATCTTCCTTTCTTTCCTTGAAATTCAAATTCAAATCTATGTATTTTACAATCACTTGGTCTTCATTCTTGATATATGTCAATAATTAATATGATCTACCACAAACATTCAATTTAAATTAAAAAATTTTAAATTATAATCTCACTTATCCTAAAACTTTCTTCTTCTTCTGTTATATGCTCTCCTCATTTTAACCAAATATCCTTCTGCTTATACTATCTAACATTGAATCATAAATTAACCCTTAATACATTTATTTAAATAAGTTACTTAAAATGAAATTCTAACCTTACAAAATTAGCTCAATTTGACTACCCCTGCCCCACACACATTCAGCCTCATCTTATCCTTTATGTTTTTAGTTATGCACCAAACAGCCACATGTGACTCCCCTTCTCACATTTGGCTCACCACTTAGTTCTTCTCCCTGGATTCATTCTTTCTACGAAAACTATCACAGCCATGACTGCTCGAACTTCCTTCTCTTCTCAATCGCATGAAAAAATGCACGCAGGTTTGCATGCTCCTTTCTCTTATGCTTGAACCTGCATATGAGGTGTTTGATTCTCTCTTTCTATGGTGTTGTATTTTGCATGTGACATCAGCCTTCTTCACCACCTTAGACATGCACACAACCCTTCTCCTTCTTCTTCCCTTACTTCTTTCTCCTCACTCTCTATCACTCCCTCATTATCGCCTTAGTATCTCTCACTCACTTCTTTTTATTCCTTTGAAATTACTTGTTTTGAATGGAGGCTCATATCTCATAGAAATGAAACTATCATAGTAATTTCTTATTTAAACTAACCTAAAAATTTAATTTAATTTTCTTTTTTTTATACATTTATTATGATTTTTCTTCTTCTAAAATTTGTTCGCAAAATTTATGAACTTCACACAAATTAATGATTATGCTGATGAATCATGAACTATCCAATAATATTTGAGAAAGTCAAATTCGTATAAATGTTAACAAATGATAATATGTTGAATCCAACATATGAGATTACATAATTCAACTCCCCAAACAGTGAAACATAATAGCATAACTACAACAACACCACATCCTAAATAGGATAACATAAATAATACAACACTAAACTAAAATAAAACCAAATAAGGATACTCAACACAAGATAATTATCACAACACTAGGGCTGTCAAAAAAGCTCGTTGTTCGCGAACAGTTCGTGTTTGATTCACCAAAGCGTTTGTGTTTGATTCGTTCGATAAGCAAACAAGACGAACACAAACAATTTTTTTTTTTTTCGTTCAGTTTGTTAAATGAACCAAACACTAACAGTGATGCGTTCGTTCGTGTTCGAATCGTTATTGTTCAAAATTAATAAATATATATATATATTTTATGATATTTTTAAAATAATTATATACTCAAAAAAATTAATATATTTTAAAATTTAAAACCTGTAAATTATAATGTAAAATAAATTATTAATAATAATACATTTACATACTATCTAAACTCTAATAATATAGGTATTATATATTTATATAATATAAGTATATAATTATTATAATATATTATATTATTATTTTTATATTATAATATATAAAGGAAATGGAAGAGCGGAACCCTAACCCCCTGTTTTCACCTCTCACACGATCACGCCGCTCTTCTCTCACGCGATCTCACGGAAGCACGAGTCCGACTGCTCCTTCGCTCGAGATCGTGAAAAGTTCGCCGCTCCCCTCTCACGGAAGCACGAGACCGCAACCGATCTTTCTCCTCCTGCTGCTCATTCTCTCAAGATTGAGAACCATCTTCTTCTATCAAAATTGTGAAAAGCTTCTCTCGGTGAGAACTTGTCTCAAAATCACGAAAATCTTTGTCTCGGTCAGAGCGTTCGTGTTCGATTCGTTCGATAAGCAAACAAGACGAACACGAACAATTTTTTTCGTTCAGTTTGCTAAATGAACCAAACACGAACAGTGATGCGTTCGTTCGTGTTCAAATCGTTATTGTTCAAAATNATATATATATATATATATATATATATATATATATATATATATATATATAATTTATGATATTTTTAAAATAATTATATACTCAAAAAAAATAATATATTTTTAAATTTAAAATCCGTAAATTATAATGTAAAATAAATTATTAGTAATAATACATTTACATACTATCTAAACTCTAATAATATAGGTATTATATATTTATATAATATAAGTACATAATTATTATAATATATTATATTATTATTTTTATATTATAATATATAAAGGAAATGAAAGAGCGGAACCCTAACCCCCCGTTTTCACCTCTCACAAGGCCACGTCGCTCCTCTCACGCGATCTCACGGAAGCACGAGTCTGACTGCTCCTTCGCTCAAGATTGTGAAAAGCTCACCGCTCTCCTCTCATGGAAGCACGAGACCGCAACCGATCTTTCTCCTCGGGCTGCACATTCTCTCAATATTGAGAACCATCTTCTTCTATCAAAATCGCGAAAAGCTTCTCTCGGTGAGAACTTGTCTCAAAATCACGAAAATATTTGTCTCGGTGAGAGCTTGGAGTTGATTTTTTTTGTTGGTTCTCTAATCTCTACTTTTATTTTTCATTGATAAAAGGTATTTTTCCTCGGTGAGTCGGCGTTGGATCTACCCGGCATTCTTGCTTCGGTGTTCGTTACTTCGATTGCTCGGTATTCTTGCTTGGTTTCTCGATATTGTTGTTTGGTTTTCTGTAATATTTCATATTTTTCTTCAGGTAATCAAGTTTGCCTCTTAGCTTAAATTTTTAGAAATTTTTTTTTGATTTATTTAAATTTTTTTGTGAAACCTAGGTTTTGAAGTTTCTGATATTTCTGTATGAGGGCATGCATGTCTTTTATGGAGTTTGATGGGGAATCTTATGGATCTTGTTGTATGTTTGGACTATGTATTTTCTAATTGATTATTTGCGGATCTAATGGTGTTTGTTATGCTCTTTTATGATTGTTTTGCTGATCTAAAGAAATTATGTACTTTGTGGCTTTTTTATTCGGAAGATCTTTAGGCTGAATATTTTCTTTTTTTTTGTGAGCTACAGGGATTCTATTGAATCTCTTGAGCTGAATTTTTTATTCAGTAAATTATGAGTAAAGCTTGATTTGAGACATTTATGCATCTTCCATCTTTCTTGATTTGAATGATTTAGGCTGAATCTTCTTAAATGACAAGCTAAATTTAGCTAGATTTAAGGCAGAACCAAAAAAGTTTGAGAAGAAGATGGATTTAATAAATTAAGGATTTAAAAGTTGCTATTTTTTTGCATCTGACAAGATGTATTGGAAGTAGAATTTTTTTCTTAAAATGATATATAAATTAATAACATTTTAAGGGGCACAATTAGTTATGCGTGCTTCTATATCTAAAATGTTTTATTATAATATGCATAACTTTGACAAATGGAAATGGGGTCATCTTTTATGACATGGTTATATGTCAACCTCTATATCCTTCTTTTTGTGGAGGTTTTTCTTCTCTATCCTTCTTCTTGTGATATCTCAAAATTAAAGAGGCTGAGAATGGCTTAAAGGTGTTATTTTCACAGTTGTGGTGAAGAGTTTATCAGGAATCTTTTTTTTGAATGCTTCTTTTGCCAATATATTTGGCAGATGGTTGGCAATTTTTTCCAGGTTAAATGGGCACAAACTTGCTTTTTGGAAGGGATACTGGCAGCTTGGAATGCTTCACATAAATATGATAAGAACCTCGTCTCCTTCTCTTCATAGTGACTGTAGATCTACTTTTTTTTGTGAGCACTAAGCTCTATTTGGGATCTTGGGAGTGAAATCCAGATACATCTATTTGGGATCCTGCGAGTGAAATCCAGATACATGACTGATGTTAATTATTTTGGCATTATGTTTTTCATTGGTATGTGATTGTGATTGAATGAAGGGGCAAGATTGGGCCATGTAAATTTGT
The DNA here is from genome assembly GCA_003013225.1 of Phalaenopsis aphrodite. Classification (NCBI taxonomy): domain Eukaryota; kingdom Viridiplantae; phylum Streptophyta; class Magnoliopsida; order Asparagales; family Orchidaceae; genus Phalaenopsis; species Phalaenopsis aphrodite. Next base: position 453,384 of record NEWO01000388.1, read on the forward strand.
TTGAAAGGTAGTTTGATACTTTTCTGTATCATGATAAACTTTGATTGTTATTAGCTGTTAGGGTAATCCATAAGAAATGCCATATAAATTTTAGGGTGTTTTTATGTTTTTAGAACTTGTTGTGCTTCTCCGCATATGAAGAGACTTCCATGAAGGTTATTTTGTTTTATTACTATTAATACAAAACAAAGCATTACAAATGCTTTGTTATTATAACAATGTTCCTACAAATGGCTTTTACTTCTAAGTGATGGGGAAGTTAGTACAACGAATGAACATGCATCATGACACTGCTTGAGTATATGCATTATTTTTTTCCTTTTTCTTTATTGAGTGCATCTAATCTTAACTAAAACTTGTTATTGTAGGATATAACATTTCTTATGAGCGATATCTTATCCATATTATGAGCATAGAAGCATTACTTTCATCTCTCATATTCTTCCCTGACAATCTGAAGTTTCTAACAAGGAATATTTGATCTGGTGTTATGATGGTGATGCATTGATGTGTGTTCATATTGACAGTTGGCTCTAATGGCTGTTTTGTTGATCTGGCTATAAAACTGTTATATGGTTATACCTATACGGTCGGTCTTCTAGAATTTTAATCAGTCATTGTTATCAACGAAGGGTTGCATTAGACTAACTATTGTGTTGATAGGCTTGAACCAAATTCAGAAAGAATAAGTGCCTAAATTTTATATTATTCAATTTACCATATATATTGGATGTTGAACATTGCTTGAGGTAGATCCTGTGGCCCAAATTTTCAATATTTTCTTTTATGACATCAAGAAATAAGTTTTGTTGTTAGTTCAATTATCAACTGTACATTATTTTTTTCTTATAAGATTCACTTAGTTGGAGCTTGCACCCAAATCTTATTAGAGATGCAATTTTGTTCTTGGTGTTAGTCTATTATTAGATAACTTGCCATTTGATATGCCCCAGTTATATGATAAGTTCCATAAGTTGCGCGAAATGATTGGAATTACTGTGTGGTGAAACACTTTCTTCTATCTTAGCTTCAAATGAGATTTTTTTTATATGAGCTGATAGGTTTCAAATGGTGACTTTCGATGAATTATGAAAAAAACGCATTGGTTTATGAAAAAGATTGACATGCAATAATTGCAATGTTTTATAATGTTGTGGTTCCAAATGAGATTTTTTCTTTACAAGTTTGTGGCAATAATTGCCATGCTTTATGATGCAGTTCATATAAAATTTTATTCTTTTTATTCTCCAAAACTTCTATTGGCTGATAGGGGGATGAAACAATTCATGGTACTTCTCTTTCCATATAATGCATAATTCATATGGATCCATGACACTACTTTTTTCATATTAAGCATGCAAATCTATGATACTTTTCCTAAAAATTGATGATAGAGATTTCATTTAGCATTTTAAATTGTAGTTTTTATTTGGGATCTCATTAGAAGTCAAATGATGGTGTATGAAATGCTTACAGAGTTCATTTGGAAGGAATACACTTATGTTTTATTATCCTGCAAAATTTTTTTTGCCTACACATCATTTGATATTATATTTTTTTGTATAGATTTTACAATGTCAAATGTTGAGTATTCTCAGTCTGAATCAAACGACGAACAATTGCAACTTGCAACACAAGAAGAAATTGGTAGTTCTCATTATATTGAACTGACTGTTGGGAGCACTAGTACTAAAATACAAGTTACGAAAGGCAGGAAAAGAAAATCAATTGTGTGGGAGTATTTTATAGATGTTAAATCAAACTTTAAGGGGGTCGAAGTATCATATGTTCAATGTGTTTGCTGTGGGGTGAAAATACATAAACCCAAGTCAGGTACAACCTCTCAACTTCTTAGGCATGTTAAAGAATGTGCTAAGATAAAAGCAAAGAGTCAACAACAAGTTGACTTCTCAGACAAGAGATAAAAGTTACTAAACTTCTTGCCTTTAGAAGTTCAGGGTGATTCAAAGATTTTTATTTTCTATGATCTCAAGAATTATGATCAACAAATCGTAAGAGAGGTGAATGCAAAAATGTTAATTGTACATGAGTATCCATTCATGATGGTTGAACACACTTGATTTAACATATTGCTAAAAATGTTGAATCATAACTTTCAAAGTGTTTCAAGAAACACAATAAAAAATGATTGCAAGAAAGTTTATGAGTGCGAGAAAGAAAAGATTAAATATCGCCTTAAAGATGTTCGCAGAGTGTCATTAACTACAGACTGTTGAACCTCCAATCAGACTATCAGATATATGTGTTTGACTGCCTATTATATCGATGAAACATGGAAGTTAAAGAATGTTATTATCAACTTTATTGAGTTATATCGATGAAACATTCTAGATTTTTTACGTGAAAACTTCTTGTGTCATTTTTTGTTGTTTTTTTTTATGTGAGTGTGTGCTGAATTCTCGTGCAACACTAAGATGATAATCTATTACTCAACCGCCACAAAATTTTCAGCACACATCAAGTTCATTATATTATTATCATAAACTTGGTATAATGCATCAAATCTTAAACACGAGTTAGTGTGATATTCCGTGCTTACTGATCTCCATATTGGCCAAATTACATAAGATCAAGAATAATCATATTCTTTATTGGCTTTGAAATACATATTTTACATTATGTTTTGTACTTTAATAAGTAATAATGAAAAAGAATCTAAGTTGAAGAATAAAAAAATGTAAAATCTTATGCTTATAAAGTAATTTTCTTGATTAGAATTAATTTGCAAAGGGAAATTTACATAGACACAACAAAATTCTCATGTATTTACATATCTAACTTTCACAGTTTATTTACATTTATCACATCTTGATGTCATAAACAAATGCAAGAAATTATATAGTTCACTTTTAAAAATGTAGTGATGGTGATATTTTTTACGCAATGCTAGATATTTGTGCGTTATGCATGTAAATATGAATGCTTAAGTGTTACATATGTAAATATATAAGAATTATGTGGTCTATATGTAAATTCCCCCAAAAAATATCACATGACACGACGCTTAAAAAAATTTAATGCAATACTACACAAAATGCATATTTGAAAGGATTAAATGTATATATATTTTGAAATGAAAGACTAGTAAGATCATTTAAAAGCTTTGTTGAGTTTAATGACATTCATATTTGTTTCTAAAACCCACCTGCATAATTCCGGATTTTTGCAGGTGGCTTTATAAAAGATTGGTTCGTAGGTTACAGAGAAGATATTGAGGTTTATATCAACGTTATATCATTTGTAATCTCTTTGTAATATACCTATAACTTAGTTGTAACTTACAAATATATGAAAATAGAAGCGTGAAGCTTACTAGTTATAAGTTACAAAAAAAAGTACAGTGGGTATAATGCTGATGTAAACCTAATAACCTATTTGTGGAGAAATTATTGTATACGGATACCGCACGCATCTCTGCATGCGGTGTCCGATCATGACCGTCAGGATTATTTTAAATTTTTTTTTCTAAAAAAAAATTTAGGTGAGGTTGATCTACGGTCAGAAATTTTTTTGTTTTGTTTTTAAATTTAGGTGATGTCTACCGAAATACATACTGACCAATCTCGTATGAAATAATTTTTCATCTGTGTGAGCTGACTGACTGAGGTACACAGGGCTGCTCACTTTTTTAAGTAGCCAATTTTTTCTCGACTTATCCACACTCCTACCTCGTTCACTTCGGTTCTTTTCCTCCACACATGGCTTTGGCTCGAAGAAGTGCCGCCGCGAGCTTAAATTGCCCATCAAAATCAAAATTTTAACCTTACCATACTCATCACATCTCTTCAATTTTATCTTCCATAGCTCCCAATTCCTAATTTCCATCAGTCTCCCAGAACAAATGGCCTCATCCTCACTTCCCACTCCGCTATCCAAACTCACTCCATCTTCATCCCATAAAACCCTTTTATCTCCAAGAATCTTTCCCGTTAAACCCGAACTTTGCACTTCATATATTGCCCGGAAACCTCGGGGCATCACAAGATTAGGCAGAGCAGCTCCGGTTTCGGCATCTCTGGCGGGTCTTCTTGGGGGCATCTTCAAGGGAACGGACACAGGTGAAGCGACGAGGAAGCGGTTCTCGGATTCAGTTGGTTTGATCAATGGGCTGGAGCCGGAGATGATGAGGCTAACGGATTCGGAGTTGCGGGAGAAGACTTCGGCTCTCAGGGAACGTGCACAGAATGGGGAATCGATTGATTTGATTTTGCCTGTAAGTGTGCTGCTGTTAATTTTGTCTGAAAGCTGAGTTGAAGTGTTTGATAGAAGTAGATTACAACAAGTTTTTTTCTGACACAAAATTTAAGAAATGCGGGACGAGCTTGAAGGAGCTTGAGCTTATGTAATGGTTGGCTTTCTTCATCAAGCAAATGAGCCAAAAATTGAAGATTAGTGAATAGGGAAATTTACATGCATAGCACACAGCTCTTATATATTTACTATCTAACACCTAAAAGTTCATATTTACATTTATAAAACTTTAGTGTGATAAACCTATGCATGAAAAATGTGTATTTTATGTTTTAAAAGTAGGTGATAGTGATATTTTTATTGTGATATTAAATATTTGAATGCTATGCATGCAAATATCAAATGAAGAATAAGTTTTTATTCATAATAAAAAGAAAAAAAAAAACATAAATTTAATGGGATGATGGTCAAAATAGTTTTTTTTGTGGATCGAATTAAACATTGGAATTGATGCCATTAATATTTGCTTCGGAAAACAATTAAATATCATTGAAAGCTATTTCAATTAAGCTCGCTTTCAAAACTCAACTCCAATTACTTTCAAATACTTATGTTAATGTATGAATTTGGAGAATATGAGGCGAGGAGTCGAAGAATTCATGGAACATTTGCCTTATTTTCTTTCACAAATTCAAATTTTGCTTAATGATGTTGTTGGCACCACACTAAATAAGGATGTAAATCAAGTTTATCATCGATAAGTAGTAATGGTTTAGATTCATTCAAAATGTTTAATTGATACTGCTGTCATGTACCATTACGTCAAACACCCAAATTGTAGTGTTATGTGGCTGATATATGCTCTGCAATTTGCTTTCTTTATTCATTTGATGATTGAAGGATGATTTACAAGCTTGATAGTAGGACCACTGCATAGACCTAGCCTAGAGGATGCCAGACATTAAAGACCTTAATGAATTTGGTGAAGAGAAAAATAACAGGGCTTTGTTTTGTATAGGTATGTTGATTCTTTTTTGCTCTGCCATGTTGTTTGAAATAAAATAATTGTTTTAATATAAAATCAAGATTTATTCCACAGGTTAATGCAAATGCTCATGAAGTCATAAAAAAGTTGCTTGTGTGAAATGAAGTTCCTCTAAGCACATTTTACATATAAACCAATATCTATGTGGAAAAATAACCAGGATGAAAGCTATATCAAACGAAGCATAAGATGAGAAAGATCTCTACTTCATGAATTTGTTGAAGAGAGAAGGCTGAGAGAAAAGAACAATCTTAGAGGAAGAGTTATAATAATATTTAGAAGAGAAAAAATTCAGCCAGTGGCAAATTGATTCAGCCTTCTAATTTATTTATTTATTAGAGGAAGGATTTTATCCTTGTTGCGGGGGGACCTCATTAGAAAATAAAAATAGCATGAAAGTACTTATAAAATTTTTCTTTATGTGTTATGATCCCAAAGGATCATATTGATACACATCCATTGAGGCGAGGATGAAGAGAATTTAGCTAGAAGGTGGAGTTCATTTCATTCATTTATGCATGTTGCACTGAAAGAGAAGTATTTATAATTTTATAAGGACCCATGAGACACATTGCAATACCTATTAAACACTGTGATACTTCTCATATACCCATGACTGCTAAGGCCCTTTAATTTAATCTAATAAGCTACTACACTGATTGATCCTATCACCATGCTAAAAAGAAACCTTAAATATAGATTATTCTCATCAAAAGAAGAAAGAAATATAATAAAAATATTATTGTTGTTGGCATCATGGATTAGCAGTCATGACAAGCCTTCTAGAAACTGTAATTAGAAAATGATTGCAGACCTTGTATTGAAGCCATAATACTCTTTATTTCGACTTTAGGCTGGTAATTTTAAAACTCCATTTTTAAGAACTTGTGATGCCATCATTCGAAAGTGTTTTGTTAGGACTTTAGGATTGAAGGGAATCAGGAAGCTTTAGTAGGTTCATTTGGTGACCATCTTCTGCGTAATCTTAGGATATATATATATATATATATGCTTTCCTGGATTGAATAGAATCATGTTGCTCACATTTTAGGCCTGGTGCAACTGGTGTTTGGTTGTTTTGTAAAATTGCATTTTTGATCTTGGGCAAATCGTTATTAGAATTTGTTTTCAGTTTACAGAGAATCACATCATATTTAGCATGCCGAGTCAATCATGTCAGAATTATAATTTACCTGGCCAGCTGGACTGATTTTTATAGTCTCTCATTGGAATGCAAAATTTCACTTTTGCACTAGCCCTTGTTATACTTTTTATATTTTTCTTTCCTCTTTAGCTAGAGTAAAATATAAATTTTAGCTACTTATTTATTTTTTATTTAGAAAAGTTGGATATTCTTTATTTTTTTTTTTTAAATTTGCAAATAAGAAATTGATCCAAAGTAAAATTTAAATAATGTTACTTATGGAAACTTATATTTTTATTATTCTTTCTCTTTTCTTTAATTACTTGCTTTATTTTTCTTCCTATTTTACTTACCTTCCTCTATATTGATATTATATCAAGCAGCTTGAAAGCAATATATTCTTGCATCAAGATATATTAGAGTGAATTCTTGTTATCAGAGCCCATTGCAATCTAATCCGTAATTTGAAAGATTAAGGTATTTGGTTCATAGGTCTGGTATTGCCTCATCCACTTAACTTTTTTTATAATCAAGAAGAACAAATTTAAAAGTGGGTTTCATATTTCTTATCTACTTCATCTCTTCCACCACCACTCAATATCATTGGTTAAATATTATTGTCATCGATCAATTATTTGGCTAAAATATTTATTTCATTGTCATTTCAGATTCATTGTCACATTTGCCTCTAGCCATTAGCTTTTTATGATCAATGATCCTGTACAACTTTTATGTTTTGATCTAGTTAGTTTATCATATCTTTTATCATTAATTTATTTATGATTTGCTTTATCCACGTTACCGCTAACACATCACCTTTTCTTTGGCTAACACTCCATAGCAAACTGCACGAAAATACCATCTCTCTTGTTTTTATAGACTACCACGTTGGGGCCATTGAATCACATTGTTGATTTGAATCTCCGTGTTTGATGACACTCTTACACTATTCAATATTGTTCACATAAATAATGGCTAACGCCTAATCCATTCAAAATAAAAAACTTCATTCTATTTCCTTTCTTAAACCTCCCCGCTTTGTATCATTTATCTTTTAAATTATATGACCCATTTCTAGAATATCTCAACACAACAACAACAACAACATTCTTTTATCCTACTAAGTGGGGTCAGCTACATGAATCTTTTTTCTCCATTGCGTTCTATTGAGTGTCATATTTTCATTTAATTCCAATAAATTAAGATCATTATTTATACAATAAGCTCAAGTCTTTTTAGGTATGCCTCTTCCTTTCTTAACACAAGTCGAATCTAAAACATATACTCTTTTAACTAGATCATCAGATGGTCGAATTTTTATGCGATCAAACCATGTAATACGTCTTTCTCTAATATTGTCCGTCACTGGAGCTACACCAACCCAATCATGGATATATTCATTTCATATTTTATCTCGAAGTGTCAAACCGCTCATCCACCTAAGCATTCTCATCTTAGAAACTCAACTTTGTTTTATCCTTCTATTTTAAAGGCCAATATTTTGGTCATAGAGCATTGCAGGTCTCACCACCATCTTATAAAAATTTCCTTTAAGCCTAAGCGGTACTTTTCTATCACACAATAGGCCCGATGCATTCCTCCACTTCAACCAAACAACTTGAATACTACAAATAACATTCTAAAGTATCTAAATAAATTCTTTAAAAAATATAAATTAAATTTGAATTCCTTAATTAAAATTTTAACTGTAATCTCCAAAAATTCACTCTGGCTTTTCTAACCGAGTTTTGTTGTTCTGTGTTAAATTTTTAAATAAATGATTAAATTTGATGTAAGAAAAAAACCTTAAGATTTTACTTTCATTTTGCGAGAACATTAAGATATGGTTTTAGGTTTCCCATATGTACTAGACCTTAGTTAATTATCTTGATAATTTGAAAGATTTTTTTATTAAGGCTCACAATTAAGGTGCTTATTACTTAGTGTGCAGTAGTGATTTTGGCTTTAGGATTGATAAAATTTATCATCTTCAACTTAAAGTAGATGATGGGGAGAATGATGATGAACACGATTAAGATCCCTTGATTTCATTACTCCGGATTGTTGTAGACCCTGATATCTTTAGTTAAAGGAGATAGTTGTTCTAACTTAAACAAAAAAAAAATCCTTGTTAACAATTATGGGTTACATCACCTAAGAATATCTATAAATCTAGGATAAAGGTTTGGCTAAGGGGGGTAATTTCAAGAATATCTTAGCTAGTATTGGGCTTATCCTTATGAAATGCATGTAGCCGACCCCACTTAGTATAATGTTGTAATTTTATAGTGAACTATCTGGTCCGAGGGTCTCCGTTTCAAGTGCTTTTTGGTAGGAAAATCACATGATTAGAGTACACAAGCCACATTTCTATTGACGTGAGATTTGTTTAGAGTGATCATAGAGATACCATTGATATGACATGTGCTCTGTGAGTTTAAATTAATCATCAAATTTTCATCATTAGTAATTTATTGTTGAGGGTGGATGGCTTATTGCTCTTTAGTTAAGATGCTAGATGTCATTTAGATATTTTAAATTTATAATATTTTTATTTAAAATTTTTAATATAAATAGTCTCAATGTAATTTTTTAATTAGAGTTTCTAAGATTGGAATCCCCACCAAATTTTGCTATTATAGCACCATCTTTAACTAAATGAAAATATGATATGATGAATTAAGTGAAAATTCCTTGCAGGCTTGTTTGGCTTTATTTTTCTTTCCTTTTTATTTTTTTCTTTGAGAACTTAAAACTCATGTAATTGATAATTCAACAGTTATGCTTGAAGAATCATTGTTTGAATTCATTTTCAATTGTTTTTTTTCAACATGCCTCGAGTTTTTCACAACTCGACTGTGTACCCACACCAATAACATATTGATGATTATCCGAGGAACCTCGTTAATATTGTTTATCTTAAAATTATTGATATTGCTTTTGTCTTAGCTAGGTCAGATTCTAAGTGGGATCTATTACTTGGAAACACAGTTATACAAGTTATAGCGGTTTCTATAGTTTATAAATCACTATTTTATTCCTTGTGAAGTTCAAGTTGCCAGAGAAAATAATTAAAACGAAATTTTATATGATTTGGGATTTTAAATGAAATAAAAAGTTCTAGGATTGAGCTACATAGGATTTTTTCAGTTAATAATTATTTTTGGAACATTTAGCTAATCTGTAAAAGATATTAATGAACACCATAGTGAAAAATAGCTTTCTCTTGGATTGTATGGTTATGAATTAAAATTCTAGCTGTATGGTATTATGGTAAATTAACAAAATGAGTATCAACATGCTAAAATTGTCAAATCTGTCTCTGAAATAGTTTCTTAAGCCTCTATAAAGTCAGCTGGTGCAGTTACGAATTTGGAAAGTGTTGACCTCATTTTTAGTGAGGTCTTAGTCTCCTAATCTTAGAACCTAGGATCTAGCTTTAGGAGTTCTTATTGACTATCTTAGCGGACTAGCAATGGAGCCCACCTCCCGTAGAACTTCAAGTCACTTCTTGACTCATTTTTGTGAAGAACTCGCATGAGTGGTTCCAAGCACTCAACTTTTAGTTGTAAGGGCTCAGGACCAACATGTAGAGGGCCCGAAATTGAGTTCCTATAGGATCAACAGCCTTAGGTGAACCCTTTGTGACTCGATTACTCGCGAACGCCGCTTTTCATGCACTTACTGCATTATACACGATTTTGGCTTAAATTGATTCGCCCGCCGGCAAATTTGTCCGAACGACCCCGGATGACAAAACTGACTGCACCGACGCGTCCGAACGTCAACTTTAGCTAGGAAGGACACCCATATTGCTAGGGTTACACGCGCGCACAAATGACACGAATATCGGTACACATTTTTTTTAAATTTAATGGGACGCGGTTCGGTGCAATTTGGGCTGGACTCGAGCCTAACACAGGCTAAATGATTTCAGATTTTAAATTTTAAATTTCAAATTTATCAATTAATTCCCCAGTAAACTTTTCCATTTAAGCAGTGTGCCTAAAAGGAAATAATTCAATTCACCGCCAATGCTTTTCAAGTAACGGCTCTCGACCCCGCTCCTTTCAGGAATTCGACCCTGGACCGAAAACTTCTGTTTTCGTTCCTCCTCTCTGCCCGTCTCCCGCACCCCGCACCGAAGCCGCAAATCCCACCGCTCTGCTTCGATTCCGTCTCCCGCACCGACGTCGCAACTCCTCGCCCGCTCCTCCCTCTCGGGTACGCGACAGAAGAGTCGCTCGAGCATCTGATCGATCCGTCTCTGCTCAATCTCATCTCCCGCACGCTCCACCGCATTCGCCGGCTCGCCTCCTCCCTGCGACAGAGGAACCCAATCTCCTGCGCACTCGCCCGCTCGATCCCGCCTCTGCACTTCGCCTCCTCCTCCCGCTCGATCCCGATTGCCTCTTCCTCACGCACCAAAATATTATCCTTCAGTTCAATTACGTCCTTCGTCTCATCTCCCCAGCCCCGCTCGCCTCTCGTCGTCCATATCGAAGTCGCTCGCCTCTCCTATGCACGAAGCCGCTTAGACCTCCCGTATACGTCTGATTCGCCTTCATCGGCTCTCGATAGAACACCTTTCTTCTCTTTCGAAACTCTCTGTTGATCGTCTGCCACACTCCGACGAGTAGGGAGGAATACTGAACTTCTTCAGGCCTCAGCAATTANCAGGATTGGGCCTATTATCGGGGTCTACACTTTTCTCTTGGAATGTGTAGTATTCAGGGTGTCAGGCACGATTATGCAAATTATTGGACTAATGAGATCTATTGGGTCTCATTTTTTTTTTAAAAAATTAAAACATACGATTTTCAAAAACCAAAAATATATTTATTATATTAAATTAAATTTTAAAAATTATTTTCATATTTCATATTTTCAAATCTATATCTATATCAAAAAGTTGGCCGACAGAAAGCCCTTAATCATAATATTTTAAAACTTTTTTCGTTTGCTTACCTTAAGTGCTAAAGCTATATAAATTCATCTGCTTCTTCACCATCCAAAATTCTCTTCTTAAAAAGTGTCGTTTATCTTATCTATTACTCTGAATGTGATATTCTGTTGGTAAGACTTCACATCAAATTGGGATTGCCATGTTAGCTCTTTGAATTTTATTTTTGGATTAGTTAAAATATTCTTGTTTGGTACTCTTGGTTAATTACTTTGCAGCAAAGTTTTTTTTGAACCTTTTAAGGTTGCTAGTGGATGTACTTGTAGATTCCTGTTGCTTGATTGGATATTATTGCCTCAAAGTTACTCGAATGTGTGATTTGGATGCTAATGAAATGAATTCTAAGATGCAGCTCATAATTTTGGCTCTTGATGAAGACTGTCTTTTACTGGCAGGAAGCTTTTGCTGTGGTAAGGGAAGCATCAAAAAGGGTTTTAGGTCTTCGTCCTTTTGATGTACAGTTGATAGGTATGTTTTAGTTGATCGATCTGACGTTTTTAATCAATTTAGTATTTGTGAAGACTTGTGTGCCAATACACATATTTTCCCCAACGATGTATATTTTTCAGTAGAGTTTCGCTGCATTGCTGCTATGAGTAAAATGCCAAAATAGTCCTCTAACCATCTACATGGGGCCATTTTAGTCCTAGAGTTTGTGAAAGTGCTAAATTAGTCCTCAAACTCTTTTAATAAATACTAAAATAGCCTTGACTAGGAACTATTTCAACCCATATTAAATGACTAGAGACTAAATTGCCATTTTTATGTACTCTGGTACTAAAATGACCCTTGCAAATGGTTAGGGGACCATTTTGAAACTTTTTTCTTTTTGCTATGCTATTGTTTTGTTTGCTTTACAGCCACAATTTATGTGAGAGAATGTCTTGATGCATTACTTCCAATGCAGGCGGCATGGTTCTTCATAAGGGAGAGATAGCAGAAATGAAGACAGGAGAAGGAAAAACACTTGTGGCTGTTTTACCAGCTTATCTAAATGCGTTGACCGGGAAAGGTGTTCATGTAGTTACCGTAAATGATTACCTTGCTAGACGGGACTGTGAATGGGTGGGCCAAGTTCCTCGATTTTTGGGACTGCAGGTTGGCCTAATTCAACGTATGTTGTTGTAGTTGTGGAAGTTTTGTTTTATCTTACAACTTCAATATTTTTTGTGAAATGTTGTTGTTTGGAAGATTTACATTCATACCATTCAATTCTTATGTATTTACATATTTAACATCTAAACTTCAACTTTTACATGTATATATATATGAGCCAGCCTCTTTTTTGAAAGGGCGGCGGTGGGGCAAAGTAATATTTTAGGAGAGCCAAACTAATATTTTAGAAGGGGCAAAATAAAAAATTGCCTTCCCATATAAATAAAATTATTAATTTGAGAGGGGGTAATTGCCTCCTTTGGACTCTACCTTGGTCCGTCCCTATATGCCACCTTACAGAATTGGCTTATTTCACTTAAAAAAAAATAAAATAGTGGTATTTGTGATGTGATAAGAAAGATTTTAGTGGTATAAATGTTAAAAATAATGTTTAGGTGTTAGATATGTAAATACCTAAGAATTAGATGGTATGTATGTAAATGCCCCCTTTTTTTTCAAGCAATTTGCTTCTTTCCTTTTTCTCTCATTTCATATCTGGATAATTTAATGTTGCATTGTCTTGCAGAAAATATGTCAAGCGAGCAAAGAAGGGAAAACTACTTGTGTGACATAACATATGTTACAAACAGTGAACTTGGATTTGATTATCTGAGAGACAATCTAGCTATGGAAAGTATTCTTTCAGAATCCGTTGAACTTCATGGCAGCTTTCTTAGTAGTATTTGCTCTTATATTTTCTAATGGAGCTGATTGCTTGAGCTTCCCCTAATAATGTTTCTGTTTTTATTTTTGTCTTTTTTTTATTTGAATTTTCAGTCTGTTGATGACCTAGTCCTTAGAGGATTTAATTACTGTGTGATTGATGAAGTTGATTCGATCCTTATTGATGAAGCTAGAACACCGCTCATCATCTCAGGTCCAGCAGAGAAACCTAGTGATAGTTACTACAAAGCAGCGAAGATTGCTTCGGCTTTTGAGAGAGATATACATTACACTGTATGCGGTAGAAAATCGCGAAGATTTGATTTGCTAATTTATTTCTTCTAAATATTTTAAAAGGATTTTTATAGAGAAAAGTGTTAAAATAGTCATCTAACTCTTTGTAGGGGGTCATTTAAGTCCTAAAGTCTTTAAAAGTTCTAATTTAGTCCCTAGTCTCTTTTAGTATAAAGGATTATTTCAGCCCCAATTTAAGGAGTCTAGAGACTAATTTGAAACTTTTATAGACTCTGGTATCAAGGGTCTATTTTGGCACTTGATTTTTATAATATTTTGTAGAAGCAAATTGTACATATCATAATTAGGTTAACTTGTAATTCAGCTAGGCATAATGTATAATTTGATAAATAAATGCTTTACTTAGCTCTCTTTTACTGAATGGATTCATTTCAGGTCGATGAAAAGCAGAAAACTGTTTTGCTTACAGAGCAAGGTTACGAGGATGCAGAAGAAATTTTGGATGTAAAAGATCTGTATGATCCTCGGGAACAATGGGCTTCATATGTTTTAAATGCTATCAAAGCAAAGGAGCTCTTCCTTAGGGATGTAAACTACATCGTTCGTGGGAAGGAAGTTCTGATAGTGGATGAGTTTACTGGTCGAGTTATGCAAGTATGCACTCCAGCCCATAGAAAGCTGTGTAAATGTTGATTATCCTTTCACATATTAAGAGAAAAATAGATTTTGAATTCAGAGTTATTTTTACCTGTCAGATAGATATAATTTTAGATATGTTAGATGTTGAGTTCTGATTTGTGTACTTTCATATAATTTCATTTGCCAGTTATGGGTTCTTCAGGTTTTAAATTTTTTCATTCAAATCTAAAAGTATGTTGCAAGAGGGCCGCCAAACATATTTCTTTCTACACACATTCCTCCCTTCCCTCCTTCGACTAATTGTAAAATGATGGGTCTGTTTGGGAAGTTCTCTCTCTATATACCTTCATACATATATTCGGCTATTGCTTTATTGTTATTTTCAAAATTTTTATGGTAGGGGCTGCTTTGAGAACCAAATCTGCCAAAGTATATTAGTTGTAAGAAATCTATTGTTTCATTTTCTCAAAAAAAAAAAAAAAAAAAAAAAAAAAATTCTCATAGCAACTTTTCAGTAATATTGACAAAAGCTGCAGCAGCCCCAAATGGATCATGTATTATTAAGAATGTTCACGATTCAGTTATATTTTTCTAGTTTTTTTGACATTTTGGTAGTTTGTATTCTCTAGTGTTAAAAGTATACTTATTTCTTTAGTTTCAAGTGATTTATTTATTTTTCATTTGTTTCTAATTTTACAGGGCAGAAGATGGAGTGACGGACTTCATCAGGCGGTTGAAGCAAAAGAAGGCTTGCCAATTCAGAACGAAACTATTACTCTTGCCTCCATCAGCTACCAAAATTTCTTTCTACAGGTGTAATGGTCTTCACCTCTGTCTTTTCTGGTTAATTTTAGTTCTACAAATCTATTTCCATTAAAATTGTTAATATGAATACATCCTACCAGCTTTAAATTGTACAATTTTGTTTCCATTAGAAATTGTGGCTAATATTTGCAGCGAGTTGAATATACTTTTCCCCTAAAGATAATGACAACCTGTTTCTTTCTCCTTTTTTTTTTACATTTTTTCGTATAAGTTCAGCTTTTTCTATAATCAATTCAATAGGCAGGTGTTGTAATGATTTTATGGTCCACCATGAACAATCACTCTGTTAAATTTCGTAGCAAATTTTTCCTGCCTATTTGTATTACCCGCAAGTCATATTTTCTTGTCAAATCACAGTTTCCAAAGCTTTGCGGCATGACAGGCACTGCAGCAACTGAGAGTGCAGAATTTGAGAGCATTTACAAGCTGAAAGTTTCAATTGTCCCAACAAACAAACCCATGATAAGGAAGGTATTGAGCCTTTTAATCTTTCAACTTAATTTGAAATATGTGATAACCACCCGACGTATGCGGCAAATTCTCTTATTTGCTAAGCAATATGCAATTTTCTGGAAAAAGTGACAGTGTTGATAGAGTTCTCTTAGGACTTACTAGGGATCATTTTTTATTTTTATTTTTATTTCTTTTGTTTTAAAAAATGTGTTTGTTTACAGTTTTTTTTTTTAGATTTTTTTTGTTTCTAAAAATAAATTAACATGCTTTTGAAAGCACTCAAAACAACTTTTAGGTTTATGAGTATTTTTAAAAATAATCATACTTTAATCAAATAGCCTAATAGATATTGCTTCAAAAATTAACTCATTAACAAAATAATATAAAAACAAAAAATAGAAAATCATGATCCCAAACAGCCCTAAGATTTTATAAAAGGGCAAGTTATCTATTGTCTATTGAAGGGTAAATTATTTTCTAAATTCAACAATTATAACAAGACAAATCAGAAAAAGGGATTAGAAGTCTCACCCCTCTTCTTCCTTGCTTAAAATTTTTTTGGTTTGCTTTGTAGGATGAGTCTGATGTAGTTTTTAGGGCTACGACCGGTAAATGGCGTGCTGTTGTGGTGGAGATATCACGAATGCATAAGACTGGCCGTCCTGTGCTTGTTGGTACAACTAGTGTTGAGCAGAGTGATGCTTTGTCAGAACAGTTGGATGAAACCGAAATTCCTCATGAGGTGAGTTTATCTGCTGGTTCATGTGATGTGTGGAAAAGAGATAATTTGGCAAGAACTATAAATTTTGATTGGCTTCCATCTTTGCATTTATTCTTTTCAGTTGATTTTACAGCCAAGAGATCTTATTAACCATCTTTGACTTCAATGTATATTTGCTGTCCATGTATGTTCAAAAGTCGTAACTACCTCATAAGCTTTGTAACTACCTTATGCTATAAGATCTCAAATGGTGAAGCATTTAGTGTTTGGAGAAGTGCGGAAATGGGTTTTAGCAATTGCATGCTTTCAGCGGACAATGTTATTATTTTGTGATTAGAATTGGACTTTTTTGCTTTTAGGATCACTTTATAGAAATAACTATATTCTTGAAAGAAATGGCGTCGCAATGTCTATAGTGTCTTTGTAATAAAATAAAAATGAAATGATGAAGAGAAGAAAACAGCAGTACTTACTTTTTATAAAAAATACCATTTCATTGCGTTCATAAAACTACCCCTTTATTTGTGAAGCTTCTTAATGCGAAGCCCGAGAATGTGGAAAGGGAAGCAGAAATAGTAGCACAGAGTGGCCGTCTTGGGGCAGTTACAATTGCAACTAATATGGCAGGCCGTGGAACAGATATAATCCTAGGAGGAAATCCGGAATTCATGGCAAGGTTAAAGCTCCGAGAACTTTTGATGCCTAGGTAAGACAATCTGTTAAAAGATAAGAACTATTTGGGAAATATACTTAATACGCAGAATTCTTCTCTATTCGCATATCTAACATATAAACCTTTATATTTACTTACATAACACAAGAATCTTTAACATCATATACAATACCATCATCACTATCTTCGAACAATTGAATTACACTTTTTCATGCATAGTTTTATGAAAGATATTATAAGCATAAATATTAAACTATGGGTGTTAGCTATCTAAATACATAAAAATTATGTGTTATGTATGTAAGTTTCCCTAACTTTTATCATAACTCCATATTCTGCTTTAAGTTCGGGGGTTTCAGTGGAATGTCTCATTGCACTCTTCCGAATTATATTTTAACTTGGTCACAGGTCATTTGCAATTTCTCTAAAAGTTTTTTTGGATTTTGGAGTTTTACTTTTGAGAAAAGCTACCATATTATCTATTGTTGTTCTTGCCTTTTACCTTGTCTAGAGCGTAACTACCAGCTAGCTTTATATTGGATGCTTTTCACTTGGTCTCCTTGCATGAACTTTTCATAAGAAGGCATAGGAACCACTTTGTCGGATATGTTATTTATGAAGAAAAGTATCAAAACAATACATCGGCTCTTTGCATCATTTTAATCCCAAAGTATATGAAAATTTCTATTTATTCCATAAACTCTTTAATTTGAGAATATAGCTACTATTTCAACCGCAACTTAAAATTTCCAAATAGTAAGTTGACACTTTTATAGACCTTTGGACTAAAATGACCCCATATAAACAGTCAAAGGAATATTTTGGCACTTTACTTATTACTTATGCAAGAGTTAAATAAGCAAAGATTTTCACATTATGGATGGATGCGAGCAAAGAAGTTAGTATATGAAACTAGTATTAGGATATGAATTTGTAATATAGGTACTCTCAAAGGTAAATTTATAAAATTAGTAGATATTATGGTTCATATGAAGAGAAATATTTTATGCATTCAAGAATCTAAATGAGTTGGAGAAAAGACTAAGGAGATTGACAACATTGATTTTAAAATTTAGGATTTAGAAACGAGTTGTACTAGAAATAGTGTATTTGTAATTATAGATAAGAGTTTGAAAGATAATATTGAAAAATTAATAGAATTGGAGATAGAATTACAGACCTAAAGATTGTTCTTGATACTATGATTCTTAATTTTATAAGTGCTTATGCTCGTCAAGTAGGTTTAGATACATGTTCAAAAGTAAAAGATTGGAATGACTTAGAAGAATTAATAAAAATGATATCCCTTGAAAAAAAAAATTGTTGGAAGAGATTTAAATGGACATGTTGGCAGAATGATAGAAGATTTAGAAATATTCATGGTGGTTACGATTTCTGAGTGATTAATAGGGAAGATAGAATCATATTGGATTTTGCATTAGCTTATGATTTTGTTGTTTCTAAAACTTTATTTATGAAGACGAGCATATTATCACTTATAAGAATATATCTAATAAAACACATTGATTGTTTTCTTATGAGAAAAAGAGATCTTCAAGAATGAAAAGATTGTAAGGTCATTCCAAATGAAAATTTAAACACTCAATGATTATTAATTTTGAATTTTAAGATAAAGCATTGAAAGATAAAAATTACAATGAAATTTTTCTATAGAATAGATGAGGACAATTAAAATACACAAATAAAAATATTTTTTGAGTAAACTTCAAGATTTTAATATTTGGGATGTTCATGAAGAAGCTAATTCTATATGGGATAAAATAACAAACACTGTTAAACAAACGATAAAAGATGTGCTTGGAGATTCAAAAGGAAAAAAATAATAAATAAAATAGTTGATGGTGGTATAATAATGTTCAACAAAAGGTAAAATATAAGAAGTTTTGCTACAAAAAATTATTTAAATGTAAAAACTTAGAGAATTAGGAAAAATGTAAGGTATGTAGGGAGTAGAGAACTATTTGTGATGCTAAGTAATTTGTTTGCAGTGATCTTTATAATAGATTATATACTAAATAGGGTGAAAAATATATGTATAAATTAACCAAACAAAGAGAAAATAAAAGTATAAATTTAATTCAAGTAGAGTGTGTTAAGATGAAAATCAAAAAATATTTTTTTTAGATGAAGATGTTCAACATAAGCGGGTGACATATTTTGATAAAATTTTCAATAAAGTTTTTGAAAGTACAATCAACTTTAGTAATTTTAATATTGTTAATAATAATAATAATTTTTTATTATTTTTATCGTTCTATTAGTAAAAAAGAAGTTAATGAGATTTTAAAGAAACTCAAGGGTGGAAAATTAGTAAGACCTGATGGTATCCCAATATAATTGTGGAGATATTTATGAGGTCTGAGAATTTTTTGGCTTACTAAATTTTTAATATTATTTTAAAACTAAAAAGATGCTCGAGGAGTGGAAGAAGAGTATTTTGGTCCTCATTATTAAGAAAAAAATAGGGGATGTACAAGAGTGTGCAAATTATAGAGGAATTAAGTTAATGTGTCATATATTAAAATTATGAAAAAGAGTAATTGAACATAAATTTAAGGCGTGTTAAAAAATTTCTCATAATTAGTTTGGATTTGTGTCGTGCTAGTCTATCATGGAAGCTATACATTTGTTGAGAGGTTTGATGGAGAAGTACATAGAGTGTAAGGAGGATCTACATATGATCTTTATTGATTTTGAAAAAACTTATGATAAGATTCCAAGAGAAGTTTTTTGGAGGGTTTTAGGAAAGAAACGTGTTGATATGACTTATATTTAAGTCATTAAAGATATGCATACTTGAGTTGTTACATGTATTCGAATAGAAGAATAATTAATCAAGTATTTTTTTATTTCAGTTGGATTACATCAGGGATTGACTTCAAGCCCATATCCTTTGGCTTTAGTTATGCATGCTCTTACTGGAGATTTACACAAGGTGTACTTTGGTGTATGCTTTTCACTGATGATATCCTCTTGTGGATAGGGCTAGAGAAAGAGTTCAGGAAAAAACTTAAATTATGAATATCTAGTTTAGAGTATAAAGTCCTTTGTTTGAGTATATCTAAAATTGAATTCATGGAATGTAATTTTAGTAGTAATAAATTTAGTGGCAGAGTTGCAACAATGAGTGGCAAATCATGAACAGAAGTGAACATTTTAGATATGTCGGGTCTATTGTTCAAAGTGATTGTGCTATAGATGGGAATGTTATTAGTAGAATTCAAGTTGGATGGTTGAAGTGGAGGAATGCATTGAGCCTATTGTGTGATAGAAAAGTATTTCTTAAACTTAAAGGAAAATATTATAAGATGGTGATTAGACTTGCAAAAGAGAAGCATAAAATTAAGTTAAGCATTGCTGAGATGAGAATGCTTAGGTGGATGAGTGGCTTTACACTTAGAGACAAAATGTGAAACAAATATATCTGTGAAAGGGTTGGTGTAGCTCCAGTAGCAGACAAGATTAGAGAGAGTCGCCTTAGTTGGTTAGGTGACTTGGTCATATTAAACGTCAACCATCTGATGATCCGATTAGAAGAGTAGATGTTTTAGATTCAACTTATGTTAAGAAAAGTAGAGGTAGACCTAAAAAAACCTGGACATATTGCATAAAGAAGGATCTTAATTTATTAGAATTAAAGGATAATATGACACTCAATTGGACACAATGGAGAAAAGAGATGAGGCTTCTTGTTGTTGTTGTACGTGTTACTTATGCATATGATAAATTATTTCTAGCCTATAGAAGTAAATTCTGGACAAAAATGCTTTCTACTGTTCTAGTTCTCGATGGTGATGGTTGTTCTTTTGCTATTATTTTTGTTCTTATTCAATGGCTTGCCTGCAGAGTCGTCAAGCCTGTTGAAGGAGTTTTTGTTTCTGTGAAGAAACTTCCACCCAGAAAGACATGGAAGGTGTACCAATAATATTTTTAACATCCATATTGAGAGTATGATTGCCGTATGCCTTCTTAGATCCCTTCATGGCATTTACAGGTTAAGGAAAGTCTATTCCCATGTGAACTTTCCAATGCCACATTATCAGTTACTAAGGATGCAGTGGAGTTCGCCGTTAAAACATGGGGCCTAAGATCTTTAACTGAACTTGAAGCAGAAGAGAGACTCTCTTATTCATGTGAAAAGGTTGGAATGCTAATTTGATGTTTTTTTTTTAAGGGACATTTACATATATAGCACACAAATCTTTTTTATTTACATATCTCACAACTAAACTTTCATATTTACACACATTGTACTCAAATCTTTAATACCACATAAAAAATAGCATTGTTGCCACTTTTTAAAAGTGAAATATACCTTCTCATGCATAGGTTTAAATCATCAAAGTGTTATGTATGTAAATATGTAAGTTTAGGTGTCAGATATGTAAATTTATAAGAATTGTGCGCTACTTATTTAAATTTCCCCTTATTTAATCAAAGGGAAAGTTTGACTAATTCAAATTGGAAAACTGGAATGAAAAGTTCTACATATTTTCCATCTTTAATGTTGAAGAGCCTTTCCCCTGCTAACGTTTGCTTTCTTTTTTCATTTTAAGCATTTAGCGATGGTTATATTATTTGAAAAAACATTTAGTTCTACCTATGTGATTATAGTAGATAGTTCCTATACTATTTACTGGAGCCATCCTTGATTATTTGGCATCCAAAAGAAGAAGGATAAAGACAAAAGTTAAATCTTGATTAAAATGGAAAAAACAACAATTGACTGATAAACTTCACCTCCAACTCAACTTCAACTTCAGTTTTCATTCCCTTTTCCATTTCAAGTGTCTTCCTTGAGAACATTTTGTATTTGCTAGTGGTTGTTTGGGATTATTTTTGTTTTTATTTTATATTTTTTTGTTTTTATTCTATTTTTTTTATGTTTTGGTTTGAAATAAAATATATTTAACTATTTGATTAAGGTGCTGTTATTTTTAAAAACACTCGAAGCACTTAAAAGTTGCATTGAGTTTTTTAAAATATGCTGATTTGTTTTTAGAAACAATAAATAAAAATATGTAAAAAAACACGAACATGTTTTCAAAAGTCAAAGAAAGAACAAATACAAAAATAAAAACAAAATGGATCCCAAACAAGCACTAAAATTTTATTATTTTCATAAATTTTCTATTAACTGGCAGAATCGGATGATAAATCCTGTCTATGCTTTGTTGTTGAATGCTACATAATTCATGGAAAGAAATGCTAGTTGGTGATATACTTGATGCAAAGTACATTGCAGGGCCCTATGAAAGATGAAGTCATAGCCAAGCTGAGGAATGCATTCTTGAAAATAGCAGAAGAATATAGGGTCTACACTGAAGATGAAAAAAGGAAGGTTGTCGTCATATTCTCATAGAGCATAGTTTGTTTTCACTAAGATTAGATAATCATTTTTGTAATTATCTTATGCATTATAGGTCATACAATCTGGAGGACTTCATGTGGTCGGAACCGAAAGGCATGAATCCCGGCGAATTGATAATCAGGTTAATTTTGTGATATTTGAGATTGGGTTATCTCTTCCTATCTTCTTGTATTTTTAGCATGATTTTGCAATATTTGAGATCTGATCATGTATGGATCTTAAATGAGTGAATTGGTCCGAGATTTGTGTCTCGGGCTGCTTTAGATCAGTTGACTGGTACCTGTCTAAACTCACCAAAGTCAAATACAGACAATTAATTATTTTCTTGAAAAAATATATTTTTTTATGTGTTAGTTTTTTTATGACATAATAGTGGTGCTATTTTGGTAACACTGACACTACTGAGGAGTATTTATTTGATTTAAACATATATAATTTTTGTTTCAACTATTGACTTCTATTATGTGTACATGTTGATATGTGAATTCAGATAGCGTGCTACAATATTTGACACAAAAATTATGCTTTCATGTAAATTTCAAAGTATGATATGCTAATCTGGGCTCAGATATTAGGTTGTGAGAACATAAAAAAATACATCAATTCTTAATTCGAAGTCTTTCACCATGAACTCAAATCTATAAAATGACCAAAATCCTTTGTGGATATTACTTAACTAATATGACACATTATAATTGTTATTACATTAATGAGGTCAAAACCATGTGATATAACAATTTAGTATATGGATGTCAAATTGTCATGAATTTTCATCATTAACATCAGCGACCACGTTATCCAAATTATTTATGATTAGATTTATGAATTCTTATTTCTTATTTGTTCTTGGTTAATGATACATATAATGCACTCCACATTGCCATGTTTTTTTTTTTTTTCATTTTTTGCACCACTTCTTTCAATGCTATATTTGATCCGTTCCTCTTCCTTCCCATGATTTCACCTTTGTTAATCTGTCTGCCTTGTCTCGTCGGTTCCCGCGGCACAACGGTTAGGCACATCACACTTGTCTAGGGTGGAAGTCTCTTACTTGTCCTTAGGGGGTGAAATCCTCCTCTAAACATGCACATACAAGTATTCATATATAAGTTATTTCATTCTCTATAACATACATTATTCTGAGAAATTTTTTTACTTCTACTAACATGCATATTTACTCTGATATGCAACTAGTCATCATACATAACTCTCATATTATGCATATCTCTTATATCGTGCATATCATTTTTCATCATGCTTATATTGCTTATCTATCATATCATGCCTATCTTGCAAACTATGTATATCATACATATCATGCATCACATGCATATCTATCTTGACTAACAAGATGAAGGATCTAACCTAACTAGAACATCCATGGAGTCAATGATACATTTTGAAATAAATAGGATTATTGAAATTTATAAATATTATTATTCACCTCGATTATCATACTGAATTCTTGATCTTCGGTAACTGATTGGACATTGCGATAACTTTATGTTAATCTTAATAACTTTAAGATTCAAGTATGATATTATTTTACCTAAAATTTACAGAGCCATCCTACGACGATTTTCTATGCGCTCGCCTCGAACTTGGCACATAGGTAAACAACCTAGAATATGTAAATATCTTAGGATTTTATGAATGTTCGACTCAAAGTAATTTAACCCAAAAAAGTAATTTTCTTATCTCAAGTAAGCTTCTCGACACAAGTTTATCCTTTTGAAGCTGCCAAATATTCTTCCTTCTTCTTAATATCCTCTCAATCTCTTATTTTCCTTCGTTGATATCGTGTTAACACCTCTATGAAAACTTGTAAACCACTTCCAACACAAATTCGTCACCTCCTACGGCAACCGAAAACAAACAATACACGAAAAACAAACAAATCTCAAAATAGAAGCAGGAGAAACGAAATGAAAGGCCCAAATATCATTAAAATCAGTTTCGTACCTTAAGATCTCTCCCTCATAGTCAAAATCATGAGTTGCAACTCCCCAGCACACCGGTCGCCTCTTTCAGTTCGTTGCTGCTACAGTGGTCCGAGCAGAAGTCTTGTGGGAACTCGCAGGATCTCGTCTGCCAAGCAAAAATAAGAAAGGGAGGGAGGAACGTGAGGCTTAACCAAGTGCGAGAAGAGGGCAATTGGAAGGGGAGAGATTTCAAAGGCTTTGAATGGACCCCTCAACACATAAATCGAATGATAAGTTGGTTGGGTACAACAACCGAGATTAGGGAGGGGTTAGTTGAGGTTTAATTAATTTAATTAAATTTTTAACTTTTGATTTTTATATCTTTCAATGTATTCATAATTTTAATATAGTGTTTTATATTGAGTTGATCGATTTGACGGGCAGAATTTTATAAAATTAACTCCGTTGAAAACTAAATGGTGCGAAAATTAAGGTACATATTAAGTAGCCAAAAAATTTTATCTCATTTTTTAAATAAGTTATTTCAAAAGCTATGATTCGGTAAGCAAATAATCAACTTTGTCCTTCATTATTCCCTCAAATTAACAACAAAAATTTCTACTAATATATGAATTTTCTTAATCTCTTAATTATTAAATTATTTTTAAAATGATAAAAAGGTTAATAGATCCATCCCAACCTAAATTTTGTTCATCATCTCCCTCCAAGGAGATGATAAGACCGAAATCTGAAGCCTTTCATCTCTTATGATTAGAAGTTAGCAAAAAGATTTAACACAAAATAGAGTCAAAACTTTATGCCACACTCAACAACGAAAGGCTATCGAGGTCTCATAAGCCTGACCCCAAATAATTGGGATAAGGCTAATGATAATTAGAATATTTCAGATATGATATCAACCTTCTCTCTCCACTTATTTTGTTCATTGAAGCAAAACGCTTCTATTATGCTAATCCTATTGGATGAAACATACTTTCTTGAATATTTATTTATTTTGAAATACATATAATAGTTACTCGTTAGTTCAAGTTTTTGTTATTATAGTTTCAATTGCTTGAACTTGAATTGTCAGTCTTAAACAGCTTCGCGGTCGAAGTGGCAGACAAGGGGATCCTGGAAGCTCAAGATTCTTTCTCAGCCTTGAAGATAACATATTTCGAATTTTTGGTGGTGACCGAATACAGGTTTTTGCTAATGTTATTTTCTCTTACTGTTGTTTTATTAAAATATAACAACTGATTTGAAAACTTAACAATTATATTGGAGTAAAGTGCCAAAATAGTCCCGTCTATTTGCATGGGGTTATTTTTGTCTCGGAATCTATAACAGTGCAAGCCCCTAAGTTCTTTTAATATGAGTTAAAATAGCTTCCAAGGAGAATTATTTTAGACTCATGTAAAAAATATAGAGACTAAATTGATATTTTATATACTCTGGGACTAAATTGGGCCCGTACATGGTCAATGGATCATTTTGACACTTTTCTCAATTATATAGTTTTGGACATCCATGTATGCTTATTAGAATCTTTTGGAAGTTAAATCCATCATATATATTTTGTCTAGTCTTACATTTAAACACCTGAGGTCAATTCATTTCATTCTCCTTATTCCAAAGGACAGCTTACTGCAGCTCTATGCCACACACTAAATGTAGGGTTTAATGAGAGCTTTCAGAGTCGAAGACCTTCCAATCGAATCACAAATGCTGACAAAGGCTTTAGATGAAGCTCAAAGAAAGGTTGAGAACTATTTCTTTGATATAAGGAAGCAATTATTCGAATATGACGAGGTCTTGAACAGCCAAAGGGATCGCATCTACACGGAAAGAAGACGAGCTTTGGAATCTGACAACCTCCAATCCCTCATTATAGAATATGCTGAACTTACTATGGATGACATCTTAGAGGTAATCTGATTGCGCTCAGGAGTTGATATAAAGTTGTTCTAATTTATGGACATCGGCACTATTGCATGCATAGCTATATCCATCCTCATTCTTAAATGTTGGCAGGCAAATATTGGCCCTGATACTCCGAAGGAAAGCTGGGAACGTGATAAACTCATTGCCAAACTTCAACAGTAAGAGATTATTTTGTGAAATAGTTTATAGATTTCTTATGAGAAGAGTATTAAAATGGTCTCCTGACTCTTTACGAGAGGCCATTTTAGTCCCAGAGTTTATAAAATGCCAATTTAGTCCTCAGAGAGGGCTAAAATAGTCTTCTCCGGGGGCTATTTCACCCAATACTAAAGGAGTTTGAGGACTAATTTGACAGTTTTATAGATTTTGGGGCTGAAACGACCTTGTAAATAGTTTGCGGACTATTTTGAGACTTAGCTCTATTTTTTATTGACGTTATACTGTTTGACTTAGTTATTACTCTAGTTCAACTCTTCTACGTCTATGAATGCTAGATACTGCTATCTGCTTAACGATTTGACCCCAGAATTACTTAAAGATAAAAGTTCAAGCTATGAGGCATTGCGGGAATATCTTCGTTTTCGAGGACGTGAAGCCTACTTCCAGAAAACTGTATGTCAGATTTTCAAATGTCTGCTCTAATATGGAATGTGTAATGCTGCTCTATATGTTTGCTACTAATCGTTGATCTTTGTAACGATAGATCTTTAGAACTGGTAATCATCGGTGGTGTGGAGAAATTCAGTTCTAGTAGTGCAGCTTAACCTTGTAATCTGTCTTTTGAATCCATAGTTGCTACAATAAGAAAAAAAATACTAATAATTTTTGAGAAATAAAATATTTCAACATATACAAGTTGTTCGGACAATACTTATGTATTTCCCTCGAATATAATGTATTTTACGCGGCTATCTCATTTCTTAATGAAATTTATTTCTAGTGAAGTACCTTGTCTTGTAGTCGAGTGAAATATATTAAAAGAAAAGTGTCAAAATAGTTCACTGTTTACAGTGGGTCCTATTAGTCCCAGAGTCTATAGCGCCAATTTAGTCTCCAAACTATTTTAATATCAGCTGAAATAGTCCCCACAAATGATTATTTATATTTTTCAGCTCCAATTTAAAGAGTTTGGGGACTTATTTTATACTTTTGTAGGCTCTGGGATTAAAATACCCAAATGCAAACAATCAGAGGACTATTTTGCACTTTACATAATATCTTAAATTCGAGCATGTGAAAAACGAGGGACACAAATCTGGTACTGGGAGTTTTACATTAATTTGATAATTTTACAATTTCAAATACGAGTCTCCTGAGAGAGTGTATAGCAATAATGTTATCATCCACTGCAAAATGAAATTGAAGTCCAATTTCAGGAAATGGTAGAAAAGCAAGCACCTGGTCTGATGAAGGAAGCTGAGAGGTTCCTAGTCTTGAGCAACATTGATAGGCTATGGAAAGAACATCTCCAAGCTATCAAGTTTGTCCAGCAGGCCGTCGGACTCAGGGGCTACGCACAGCGAGATCCCCTCATCGAATACAAGCTTGAGGGCTACAATCTCTTTGTCGATATGATGGCCCAAATCCGCCGAAACATCATCTATTCAATTTACCAGGTCACTTCTTCCACAGAGGCGTCTTGTTCATTGTTTAGGCTTCAAGCTTTCATTTAATCTCTCTTTTTCGGAGCTTTACATACATATCATGTATGTATTCACATGTCTCACACCTAAACTTTCATATTTACACATATAGCACTCAAATCTTTAATATCACATCAAAAATAACATTTTTATCATTTTTTTAAAGTGAAATATGTCTTTTCATGCATAGGTTTAAAACACCGAAATCTCATGTATGTAAATATTAAAGTTCAGGTGTGAGATATGTAAATACATATGAATTATGTGCTATGCATGTAAATCTCCGTTATTCTTATGCGATGCTGCTTCACTCGTGCAGTTCCAGCCACTAATGGTAAAGAATAATGAGCAACAGAGCCAGAAATCACGAAATAAGGATTCTAAAGGAAGAAAGGAAGATAATGATGCAAACACAATTGAAGCGGCACAAGCTGCTTAAATCTTTTTGGTTGAGGCTTCAGGAAACCTGGGTTTGTTCAGTGAGTTTTCTTCCTCCCATTAGTAGAGTGATCCTAAATGGTGTTTGTAGTGGATAAATGGTCGATAAGCTGATGATACAAAGCGTTCAAAATGATTTCAAGATTGTAATTTATGCATTTGACATGTTTTAAAAGGAAATTCTTGTCTTTACAGGCTTTACTGGGCACTGTATAATCTATTACTCTTATGTGAAAGGATATGTTTGCAGAGGTTCCACAGTAAGGTTTCTTCATGTAACCTGATGTTATTGAAGTTAAGGCAGAGTTGTAAAAAAAAATTGGCAGAACCTCATCACCGGTGACATGGTGTAAATTGTTTATTTTATCATATTATGTATGATTTGTTAAGTTGTAGAGCTCAATTTATTTTGTATGAGGAAAACACCCTACACAAACTCAGTCATTGGTCCACCTTTGTTGTAAGGTCATTTTAGGGGTTGGAAGGGTTGTGGGGAGGCCTCCCTTGGGGGTTTGGGGACTCAACTCGTGAAAGATGTACATTGTTTGTGCTTGTTTCATTAAGGAGACTTAATAGTTTTCATTGTATTTCATCCTGTCTTATATTTTTGTTTATATAGAGAGGCATCATCTTAAATTTTTATTTGATGAAGTAGTAATAGTTGAAGTGGTGGCAATAGGTCATAGTTATCAATTGGGTGAACTTGTATAAAATTTTTGTATTTTTGTGATCTAATTTTCTTTTTTCTCCTCCATTATATTTCTGTGATTTATTAGATTTCAATTGGGTGAACTTATATAAAACTTGTAGTCATTTTATCTATTGGCTTGCGCCATTGTTGGAAGAGGTCGTCTTTTGGCATTTTTAGATGATTTGATTATATGTTATAGTGTGGAATGAGATTTGGCCCCAGAGCAAGAGATCTTGAGCGCCTGGCCTCCATGGCAAAGCTGCAGGTGCTCAAGCGCCCAGATTCGGGCGCTCCTGCACCCAACTACAGGCCCAAGTTCAGGCTCTTCTGCTCTCATGTCTCAGTGTACCCATGCATTCCAGACCTTTCTTATCCGAGAGATCGGCTTTGCTGCGCCAGATGCGGTTGGCTCTCGATTTCGATTTAATTGGTCATTTTTGGCAAGGAAACATTATCATTCCAGTGCGCGAGTTCCCGGTGAAGGATAGAAGTGTTAGAGAGGAGTTCACATGAGTTTCTCTTGTCAGTTTGAGAGGAAGAATTTGGAGCAAAGCGTTGCAAGTTTCTTTGATTGTGGATAGAAAATCTGAGTGTGTTATCTTTAAACTTTTTGAATTCATGTTGAAAATTTCTGGGCAGTGTGACTCTGTAGTTTTTCCCATT
Source organism: Phalaenopsis aphrodite (assembly GCA_003013225.1). NCBI lineage: Eukaryota > Viridiplantae > Streptophyta > Magnoliopsida > Asparagales > Orchidaceae > Phalaenopsis > Phalaenopsis aphrodite. The sequence goes on from NEWO01000388.1 coordinate 482,825, forward strand.
CTTGATTTTTTTTCACTTTAAATCCTTATGTGTTTTTCTGAACCGCCTTTATTATGCTTATGTTCATATTGTTTGTTTCATTTTCTCGAATCTGTACGATTTTATTTTGTTATGTGGTTTAGATTTAAATTGAATTTGAACCTCGATAAAGTATAAAGGGGCCCAACAACTCAGAGGTTATTTGCGATTATTTTCATATTTTGTTTTATATTCTTTATTTTTATTTTGTTTTGAATCAAATAATGCTTCATATGTTTTAATCAGAATATATTTGTGCTTTAAAAACATTCAAAACATCTAAATATTATTTTTAGTATTTTTAAAATGCAAATTGATTTGTTTTCACTTTGTTTTTATTTTTGTTTTGTTTATGTTTTAATTTTAATTGGAACATATTTGGTTATGACAATTATTTCTAAAAATATTTTGAAAAAAAAGATATATATATATTTAAATATTTTAAGAAACAACTTAATTTGCTTGAAAAAAATAAAAAAAATATGTTTTAAAAAATAAAAGTAGAAATAAAAAAATGGAATTAGAAATTAAAAGTGATGCCAAATGAGCCCCTATTAAATAAACATGTTTAAAAAATAATAATAAAGACAAGCAAAATTGCAGAGGCCTCTTAATGTTTTATTTTTATTTTTTTTAATTTTTTATTTTTATTAAAATGATGCCAAAATGTCTCCTGGCAGTTTGCCCTCTATTCCTTTCAAAAAGCAATGGCAGTTAATTTCAGGGAAATTTATATACATACAACACAATTCTTATTTATTTACATATCTATCACATTAAATTTGGCACTTACACATATAACACTGTCATGTCATAACCTATGCATGAAAAATTATATTACACTTTTTAAAAAGTTAATAATAATGATATTTTCTATGTAATTTTACAGTTTTGAGCGTTGTAAATTTAAATATGTAAGTTTAGATGTTAGAAATGTAAATACATGAGAATTGTGTGGTATCTATGTAAATGCACCTTGTTTCAAATGGTTTCTTCGAAATAAGTAAGAATTGTGTAGTATGTATAAAATTATAAATATAATTCCGCACCCAATTCACCACCTCTTATGGTGCATTTAAGCTAATAATTGTTCTCAAATGTTTGGTGCTTGTAATAGTCTTTTTAGGCTTAACATCCTCTAAGGCTCCGTTTGGAGCCGTTTTTTTGCGGCTTCGCGGCCCTGAATCACGATAATTTGATGTTTGGCTCGGAGCTTCGCGGTAATTGAAAGTTAACGCGGAAGAAAAGCGGAAAACGATATCCTCCCCACGGCTTAGCGTGAAAAAGGCTTGTTTTGCCCTCGCAAAAAGCCCGCGATCTTCTTCCCGCCTCGTCCCGCCCTCCCGCACGCCCGCGATCTCTTCCTACCAATCTCGCCCGCGGATCGCCATTCTTCCTCCGAATCCCGCGGATCGCCGGAGTGGATAGATTTCTTCCTCTGAATCCAGCGAATCGCCACTTTCACCCGCCATCTTCTTCTCTGAATACCGCGGATCGCCGGAGTGGGTCGATTTCTTCCTCCGACTCCCGCGGATCGCCCTCCTGTGCGCGACCAGGTTCTTCTTCTTCCCCGCGATCTTCTTCCCCTCTCTTCTTCCTCGACCGCATCTTCCGCCTTCTTCTTCCCGCTAAACCAGCACCGCAGCCAATGGGAGCTTCGTGTTCACATATCATTGACGAAATTCTTCAAACTATTTCTGAACTAGCCGTTGTGCTTCTTCTATTTCCCAGCATTCTTTAGAATCATTTCTTGTTTTCTGCTTATAGGTTTTAAAGCTCAGCCTGATCATATATATATATATATATATATATATATATATATATATATATATATATATATATATATATATATATATGGCTTTATTGTGTATGATAATTATTCAACCAAACCCATGTGGTAAATCTTTGGATTTCAATTCTGCTGTCAGAAATTTGATTCAGGCTGTAAATACCTAATTAGATTTGATTTTCAAATTTGTAAAAAAAGATTTGCCCACATTTTTTATGGATTAACCCACATTTTTTATGGATTAAAAAAAGCTGCGCCAAACAGACCCTAATGTCACGGACTAACTTTCCTCGAGTTATCCGTGCGGCTTTAGCGCTCTCTCTTAGCACTAAATCAGCCTAACCTTCCCAACTAACAACTCAAAAGCACTCTCTTGAAAGTAGAATAGAAAGAAGAGTTAGAAAAGATAAAGCTTCACTAATAAAGAGAGATTACAAAGCTTGAAAGCTTGAAACCTTGGATGCTTTAGAATGAGGTAAGGGACACTTATTTATAGCTCCCTCCATGACTTTGGCCTTACATATTGTCAATGTGGGACTATTCTCCAAGGGGAGCTTTACAATATAATATTCTAGCTTCTAGATAGTTCTACACTATTCTTATGTACATCCATACTCTAGATTCTTCTAGGTTGTTCATTAGGCCTCCATCTTCTAGAATACTCCATCGTGTCGTAATATTGGCGGGGCGTGACATTCTCCCCCACTTAAGCTCGCAATGCCCTCATTGCGCTTCTCCTCTTGATACCGTTTGATTTCCTCTTTGAATTGCCACAGCGTGTCTTCGTGCTCCCAGCTGGCCTCACTATCCGGCCATCCTTTCCATTTGATGAGAAACTCCTTGTAGTTTGGTACCCCTCGTCGTCTGATCACCCGATCAGCCATTATTTCTTGAACTTCTTTGTCGAAAGAGGATATCACTGCCGTAGGCGCTCGGTTGGAGATCCCCCTTGATGGGTCTTCATTGTCTTCCTGGTAGGGCTTCAACATGCTTGCATGAAAGATAGGATGTATCTTCAGTTTTGGTGGCAGGTTGAGTTTGTAAGAGACCTTTCCCACCTGCTTTATCACCTCGAAAGGGCCTTCGTATCGTCGAATCAAACCCTTATGAACCTTTCGAAATGTTTTGAATTGCTGGGGTAGTAGTTTCACAAGGACTAGATCTCCCTCTCTGAACTCGATATGCTTTCTTTTCTTGTCTGCCCACTTCTTCATCTTTCTCGCGGCCCTGTGTAATGCAGCTCGAGCTATCTCCCGTTGCTCATTCCAAGATTTGGCAAACTTGAATGCGGGCGGACTTTTTCCTTCATAGTAGGTTGTAATGGAAAGGGGAGTCATAGGTTGTTGTCCCATGATTATTTCGAAGGGACTCTTGTTAGTAGACTCATTCATTTGAAGGTTGAAAGAAAATTGAGCCACATCTAGCAACTTGGCCCAATTTTGTTGATTGGCACTCACATAGTGCCGCAGATATAGCTCTAAGAGGGCATTGACCCTCTCAGTTTGTCCATCACTCTGCGGATGAAAGCTTGTGGAAAAGTTTAGATCTGTCCCCAACATTTTGAATAACTCGGTCCAAAATCTTCCGGTGAAGCGAGGATCTCGATCGCTGATAATGCTTTGTGGTATCCCCCATAATTTTACCACGTTGCATAGAAAGAGTCGTGCAGCTTCCTCGGCAGTACAATCGGTGGATGCAGCAATGAATGTTGCATACTTGCTAAATCTATCCACCACGACTAAGATGCTCCCAAATCCGCCTGACTTCGGCAAGCTAGAGATGAAGTCCATAGAGACGCTCTCCCATGGTCTTTGAGGAATAGGTAGCGGCTCTAACAACCCGCCTGGTTGTTGAAGAACAATTTTGTCTTGTTGACATACAAGACAAGTGCGAACATATTCTTCTATCCCATCCTTCATCCCTGGCCAGTAGTAGTTAGCTTTTAGTAGGGCGAGAGTTCGCTTCATACCTGGGTGTCCTGCCCATAGAGAATCATGACATTCTTTGATTAGCTCCTTCCTTAAGTTTCCCCATCTCGGTATGTAGATGCGTCGACCCTTGGTGTAAAGGAGATCTTCATCCATCCAGAACTTCCAGGATTTTCCTTCTTTCACTAAAGCAATAATACTTTGGGCTTGTGGATCGACGGTCAAACCTTCTCTTATTTTATCTAGGAGAGAGCTGAAGACTTGTGACAGGCTTGCAAGTTCAGCTTTTCGGCTCAGCGCATCAGCAACCACATTAGCCTTCCCTGGCCTATACTCCAAGACGTAGTCAAATTCTGCCAGAAAATCCTGCCATCTTGCTTGCTTAGGACTCAGCTTCTTTTGAGTCTGGAAGTAACTGGTGGCAATATTATCCGTCATAACTTGAAATTTGGAGCCGAGCAAGTAGTGTCTCCATACTCTGAGGCAATGTATGATGGCTGTCATCTCCTTCTCTTGAACTGTATAGCGACGCTCTGTCTCGTTAAGTTTTATGCTTTCGTAGGCAATTGGGTGCCCATCTTGCATAAGTACCCCTCCAATAGCAAAATCCGAAGCATCAGTATGTACTTCGTATACCTTGGTATGATCAGGAAGGCTGAGTACGAGTTCTTCGCTGATTGCCTTTTTGAGGTCTTCAAAAGCTTCATTACACCCACTACTCCATTCCCACAACTTGTTCTTCTTGAGTAAGTCTGTCAATGGAGCAGCTTTTGCAGAGTAGCTCTTTATGAATCGTCGATAGTAGTTAATAAGTCCCAAGAAGGATCTTAATTCAGGTACCTTGGTAGGATGCTCCCAATCTTGGATGGCTTTGACCTTGCTTTCTTCCATCATGAGCTTTCCCTCCTTTATCATATGCCCCAAGAATGCCACTTCTCGTTTGGCAAAGGAACATTTTTCTTTCTTGATGTATAGCTTGTTTTCTCTAAGAACTCTGAATACATCCCGGAGATATTTTAGATGATCTTGGAGAGTGTTGCTATACACCACTATATCATCCAAGTAGAAAACAACAAATTGGTCCAAGTATGGCTGGAATAGTTTGTTCATAAAGGTGCAAAATGTAGCAGGAGCATTGGTTAGTCCGAAAGGCATCACCAAAAATTTGAATGATCCATACCTTGTCACACAAGTGGTCTTTGGTTCATCCCCTTCTGCTATCCTCACTTGGTAGTAGCCTGATCGGAGATCCAATTTTGAGAAGTATCTTGCATTCCCAAGTTGATCAAAAAGGTCGGCAATGAGAGGGATTGGATATTTGTTCTTCACGGTAATTTTGTTCAAAGCCCGATAATCTATACACATGCGTAAGGAGCCGTCCTTCTTCTTTTGAAATAGAACCGGAGCACCAAAGGGGGTTTTAGATGGTCGGATAAATCCTGCCCCCAACAAATCTTTCAATTGATTGCGTAGTTCTGCCAGTTCTGGAGGTGCCATGCGATAAGCTCCCATAGCTGGTGGCTTAGTCCCTGGTTCTAGCTCGATCTGGTGATCGACCTCTCTTCTGGGCGGTAGTTCCTTCGGTAATTCTGGCGGCGCCACGTCTTAAACTCTTCAAGTACTTCTACTACTTCCTTTAGTGGGGCTTCTTTAGGCTTCAGTTCTTCGTCGGTGTCATGAAGGATAGCCAAGTAGCTTTCCTCTCGCCGAATGCCCTTTTTGAATTGAATGGCTGATAGCATTTTGGTCTCCTGTTGCTTAGCTCTTGTTGTCGGTACGAGGCAAGCCTGGTCACCTCCCATGATACACATGCTATTGGCAAAGGGTATCGGGAATGCCCTTACTTGGTCCAAGAACTCTATACCAAGGATTACTTTGAAATCATCCATGGGAATGATGGAAAAATTTAGCGTACCTGACCAATCTCCTACATAGGTCTTCACTCCTTTAGCCACCCCATAGATTGGCCTAGCTGCAGAGTTAACTGCTTTGATGGAGCCTCCACCTCCAGTTGTCTGCAACCCCATCCTCCTTGCTTCTTCAATAGAAAAGAAATTGTGAGAAGCTTCCGTATCTATCATTGCATTAGTAGATGTCTTCCCTATAATCACTTCCACAAAGAGAAGTCCTTTAGCTGGGGTCTTTGGAAAGGAACGCACCGCATTAAGTAGTTGCATGGTTCCCACTTGAGCATCCGTGTCATTTTCCTCTATCTCTTGATGACTTGCAAGGAGGGAGTTCAGGGCTTTCTTCTGCTGGCAATCTCTTACCCAGTATGGTCCTCCACAAAGGAAGCAACTGTTGTATGGTTTAGTTTTGTTGTTGTTGTACCTTCCTTTGTCTCTTGCCTTGAATGTGGTCGATTAGCGATGATTCTCTTCCTTGTGTTGCTCCCGGTCTCCCCCACTTCTGACATAGTTGCTCCTCTTTTCTTTTGGCTTCGTAGACTCCTTTGTGTAGTCTACCAAGCTTTCCGCAATGGCTATAGCGGAAGCGAGATCTTGTGCACCACGCCTCCTCAGCTCTATCTTTGCCCATTGTTGGAGTCCATCCATGAAGTTGAATAGAGCATCCTTGTCTGACATATCAGGGATTTCAAGGACCAGGCTGGTAAATTCCTTGATGTATTCTCGAATCGATCCCACTTGCTTGAGTCTTCGCAACTGGGCTCTAGCCTCATCCTCCGCATTCTCAGGATAGAATTGCCTCTTCAACTCTTTCTTAAAGTCATTAAAAGTGGAGATAGTACACATACCTTTTTCCACATCTCCTCGCCTTCTTCTCCACCATAGCATAGCAATATCTGAGAGATAAAGGGTGGCAAATTGAATTCTTGCCTCTTCATCTGTGATCCCCATTGCTCCGAAGTATTGCTCCAGACCCCATAAGAAGTTATCTACTTCTTTTGCATCACGACTTCTTCCAAAACTCTTAGGTTTTGGCACCTCAATCCTCTTGGATTCGAAGGTTTGATGGTTTGTGGGTGCCGCTAGTGCCCTCTTGCACAACAAAATGTCCCCACGCATATCCTCCAAGCTAGCACGTACGTCGTTCATCTCTTCTTTATATGCAATTTGCACCTCTTGGAGTTTCCCCATAAAATCGTCCCGCAACTTAGCCACTTGGCCCATTAAGGTTTCCTCAAGTTGGAGCATCATACATCTGATAGTTGAATGGATGGTGACGTCCTCCTCCTCGAGTCCATCAACCCTTTGGCCAAGTTCCTCTACTTGGCCCTCCATGTCATTCATGGCCTCCTCCATCCGAGCAAGGCGTGAATCAAAGCTATGCATGATCTCCTTAGACCTTCCATGTGGCTTGGGGGCAACGGGGTCCCTTTTCTCTTGGCGGCCTCGCCCTTGAGATGACTCCACATTAGTGGCTTCCGACTCCATCACGTGCTCCTTGACGCTTTTTGCCATTCCCTCGAACCAAAGCTTTGATACCAACTGTCACGGACTAACTTTCCTCGAGTTATCCGTGCGGCTTTAGCGCTCTCTCTTAGCACTAAATCAGCCTAACATTCCCAACTAACAACTCAAAAGCACTCTCTTGAAAGTAGAATAGGAAGAAGAGTTAGAGAAGATAAAACTTCACTAATAAAGAGAGATTACAAAGCT